>OW240912.1:269936309-269947397 GCA_933207985.1 Pelobates cultripes
CCAGGTAGTTCCCTTTTTAAGCAGGTGTAAGAGTGGTTTTAGTTATTTCTGCATAGTTATCTATAAACTTACGGGAGTAGTTAGTCATACCAAGGAACGATCTTAATTCCCTGATGTTTGAAGGTGTTTTAGCCTTAATTACAGCTTCAACCTTCTTCCTTTGGGGATTTAATCCTTCAGAAGTTACCTCATGTCCGAGGAAATTGACATGGGTGCGACACCATTGCGCCTTTTGTAAAGACAGTTTTATTCCTGCCTCCCTTAACTGAGTGAGAACATGTCTAATCTCTAAGATATGCTTATCAAAGGAAGTGCTTTTCAGCAAGACATCGTCGACATATGATAACGTTCCTCTCTCGAGTGCGTCAGGCATAGCTTTATGCATGAACACAGCGAATTCATGACCAGAGTTTATATAACCGAAAGGCATACAGGTCCAGGTACACTGCTGCTTTCCAAATGTGAAGGCCAATTTGTATTGGTCTTCATTATGGACTGGTACAGTCCAATATCCCTGCGCACAGTCAATGGCAGTGAATATTTTGGATCCCTGCATTTGTACCAAACATTGGTCTATGTATGGTGTTGGCCAACCAGACATATAGACGCGTTTATTTAGCTGTCGCAAGTGAGCGCATAAACGCCATTGTCCATTAGGTTTCAGAATCCCCAAGATCGGATTATTATACGAACTGTGCACTGGACGTATAATGCCCCTTTCCTTTAAATTCTGAATGATGTCTTGTAGACCATCATATGACCTTAATGGGAGTCTATATTGTTTGATAAATACAGGTGGTAAATTTGGATCAGTTTGTATTCTGGCTTCGTGGAGGTTAGTTAACCCGCAGTCGTAGGAATCTTTGGCAAAAATATCTTGGAATTCCATTAGGATTTCCTTTAGCTGATGTCGCTCAGCATTGTTGGAGCAACCGTCAGCTAAAGATATTTGCTCTTCTAGCCTTTCCTGAATTCCTGGAAAGATTTCAGGCTGGCCTATCTCATAAGCTTCTTCAAGCCTAGAAGTTAGGTCAGTTCGGTGTTGACTTACCTTTTCTCTTTGGTCGAGATACTCTTGTGATTCCTGCTCATTGAGCGGATGATCGAAGGTAATTGATGCTTCTTCGATTTTACACGAGCCTTCTTCAACGTTGAAAGGATATACAGATAGGATAGTGAATAATCCTTCTGGGGAGGAATGGAATATTTGATCGACAATTTCGTCCTCAGTTAAGTATTCTTCAGGGATGAGGCCTATAATTTGGTTTTGGAAACCAAATGTATAGTACTCAGCATCCAATGCTAGACCTAATAATGTTCCTTTTGGTAAAGTAACACTATTGGGTGTAACATTGTTGACCATGATATAGGTGGGATTCTTACCAATACTTACCATTGGTGTATGTGTTACCACCATCCCTAATTGTTGTATCCTGTTGGATAAACAGA
This sequence comes from Pelobates cultripes, assembly GCA_933207985.1. Taxonomy (NCBI): domain Eukaryota; kingdom Metazoa; phylum Chordata; class Amphibia; order Anura; family Pelobatidae; genus Pelobates; species Pelobates cultripes. The sequence continues at coordinate 269,937,759 of OW240912.1, forward strand.
TTAGGGCATTAGAGTTTTCCAATCTCTGACCCTCCTTGACCTGTAGGGGTAAAAGAAAGTTACTTGTCCCCTGTGGAATGGTTATGTCATCAGGAACTTGGATACTTACCGCATATGGGAGTATTTGTCCTGATTTCAGGGTGTTTTCCTCGTGTAGGTATCCACAAGGATTACCTTTTAACCTTGTCCACAAGTTGGAATTAATCAGGTCAAGGTGTATGGCAAAGCGATGTATGACATCATTGCCAACGTAAACCTGATAGCGAGGTTCGTCTATCACTAGGAATAAATGTTTAACTGTCTTATTTCCGATGGAAATAGATAGTAAACATTTTGCTATCACATTGTGACTCTCTGATTCGCCATCCAAGTTCTGGATCCACCTGTCATGTGGGGAAGCGTACCTGATCATTTTAGGATTAGCGATCTGCTTTAACAGACTTCTGCTAATATAGCTGTTCTCACTCTTTAAGTCCAGCTTTGCATTCCTACTTCTTCCTAAGTCATTTATTTGCATATGAAAAAATAAGTTGTTATTAACCCTTTCAATTCTGGCAAGGAATTGAGCATGACCTGCCAGATCTACAGATTCAACATAGTCCCTGTGGAGAGAAATGGTTAAAACATCACCTTCCAGAGAGACATTCTGGATCCTCTCTGGAGCAATTCTTATGGAATGCTCATCTACAGGTGCGATTGCATCATTCACCTGCAGGATAGTCACGTCAGGTGACTGACTATTTCTAAAATGTACCTCAATCGAGTCAGGTCTTTCTTCTATCACATGGCAGTTACGATCAGATTGTACATGTGATTTCTCATAGGTTATGGGAACCTTAGCTTGTGACCATACAATTCCATTTACACAGTCAATAATTGTGTTAAGTCTTCTGAGTATGTCTATACCCAGAATCAGTCGGTCATAGGGGAGATCTACCACTATCACCGGGTGTCTAAAGGTTTTGTTACCTATTTTAAACTTTAACCAGGTATTGCCAATAACATGAAGGGCATTTCCTCCTACACTCAACAGAGCATTGGGGAAATCTCTTAGCTTCGGCTTATCCGTTGCTAAGTCCATTACCTGCTGGAAGTAGGTATTGGATAAGATAGTGGCTTGTGAACCAGTATCTATTAACCCTTTAAAAGGCTGGGGTAGTGAATCCTGTATTTCTACAGACATGTAGTACCTTCCTTCATGTTCTTCTAATTCACATAAGAAGTTAGAATGTGTCAACATATCACTCGTTTTCCATACATTATCGGTCACAGCAGTAGTTTCTACCTGTACTGAGGAATGCTCAGTCTTACCCACAGGCCCATCCTTTTTAGGAATATCTTGAACTGTCAAGCGGGAACTAGTGGTCGGCATCTCATCAGTTAACCCTTTCAGGTCTGGATCCTGGAAACTAGTGGTTGTTGGGGCTACTTTAGCCTTTGGCTGAAATGAAAAAACAGAGGAACACGTTGCGCCTCCTTCACCCGAAAGTGAAGTGACGGGATAGGCAATAGGTTTCCTTACACAACTATTGTTTGTTTGACTGTTATTACCTGGAAAGGAAACAGGGTTAGGCATTACATCTACTGATAACCTAGCCTGTTTAGTCACAGTGGCTATTATTGCTGCGGCACCTGTTGTTGTTGCTGCGGTTGCACAGGTAGTTCTGCAATTGGAGCTATCCCTAAAAAAGGATTTCTGGCAAAGACTTCGTTAATCTTTGTCATTCCCTCCATTAATTTGCCCATCTGGTCTGTCAATTGACCAACCTGACGACGCAGATTATTTCCCCCATTGACGTTTTGTCTTTGCCCATTAGAATTTGGCTGGGATGGCTGAGACTGTTGGGAGTTACTGGAAGCAGATTGGTTGTTTCTGTTTCCATATCTCCTATTTCCCTGAGGATTCCTTCTCCATTGGTAATTGCCTTGGTTCTTATTAACCCAGGGGCGTTTATTCCCATTGGCATTGGATTTTTCAGAGTTATTAGAGGAATTTGCAGAATTGCTTCCTGCGTTTTCCTGTTTCTGAGGTTTTGGTGTTTTCAAAACCTCGGAATAGGTCCTCTTTTTCTGTTGGGTTTCTAAACCTAGCTGGATTTTAGTCTCTGACACTGTTTTATCACCAGGTTTCTTAACCTTTGGCTGATTTTCGTCATTTGCATGGTGTATAGTATACAACTTCATGCATTGACTGACCAGCCATTCTAATGGTAACTTACAATCGTAATCTCTTGCGAGATTCATTTGTATGTTTACCGGCATGGCATGAAAATACAGATCTTTGAAGTCTGTGCTTTCATACCTGGGTTTTCTTTGGGCCACGGAGTATGCATTTTTAAGAATTATTAAAAATTCTCTGGGGCTTTGATCTGGACGGCACTTTAAGTTATAAAGCGCCTTCTTAGCAGAGGCAATGGTTTTATACTTACCATATTCCATGATTACTTCATATTTCATCTTGGACCAGGACATTAACTGTATAGCTTGAAGACTTTCTAGATAAACACAACACATTGAATCAAAGGTCCATGTAATGAACCATTTCTTATGAATGTCATCATACATGCCCAATGAATTCATTGCTCTATCATAATTTTCCAGATGTTCAGATATGTTTCCTGAACCTCTAGAAAATTGTGGGACAGTCTCTCTAAGGAATTTGATGACCTTTGGTGTTTCATAAACAGGCGTTGTTGATTTACGACCTCTGTTTCTGTGTTTGGGTAAACGTCTATGCGATCTGTCTGCTGAAGAGGAATTAGAACCGTACAACAGTGCAGATGGCATATCAGTTACATGGCCTTCAGAGTGGACAGCGCAATCACTTTCACTCCCATCACTCTGAGCTTCTCTTTCACTGTCACAATTCTGATCAGCATCAGAATCCTGCCAGTGTACAGAACCATGTCTGTTTTCATTCCTATCACCTTGAATTGGACTCTCCCTCTCAAGTTTGGCCAAGACAGCCTTTTCAAACTGTTCTGCCCAAGATTGCCAAGGTGGCTTGGTAATGTCATGAGATGGGGAATCTTGTTCCACAGGTGATTTTTTAGAATTACTCACATCTTTACTTACAGACTGTTTTATGAAAACCTGGTTTGGTGTGGGAAAATCATAATAAGGAGGGGATTTACAGATAGTCTTTTCTTGCATTTTTGTGCAACTTTTTGGCACAGAATGATGACTATTAACCTCACTGTCTAATTTCTGACTCTCCTTTTCATACTCATCCAATTGCATTTTAAGCTGATTTATTTCCTGTGCATATTTATCCGTCAAAGCTTTCATTTCTTTTTCATGATCAGCCTGACGGGTTTTATGCTCAGTAAGTAAATCTTGGTATTTCCCATTTTGAATGCCCAGATCGTCACTGTACGTGTCGAATTTGGCATTCAGTGACTTGTTTTCATCTAACACCTTAAGAAGTGCTGTCATAAAGAAAGGCCAAGAGTGTATTATGTACGCCATTTTCCTTTCTATGTTCTTTTGTTCAGCAATTTCTTTAAGATATATGATGATGTGTTCATCAGTTAGAATGGTGTGTTTAGCTTCCCATTCTATGCTTTTCAACCAAACCTCATAGGTTGCATCATTTTTCATATGTTTATGAATATGAACTAGAGCATGTTTTCTTAGGTCTTCAATTATTTCAGTATTATCTGTTACAGATTTATCACTGCCACTGGCCATTTTTATTTTTATTTTATTGATTAATCTCAATACAAAACTCTTTTCTATATCAAGATTAAATTGCATGAATTACACCAATATTATTATATATGAAATATAATTTCAACTTAAACGATCTCAGCACCGTGCCTCCAATATGTGGGGATATTTATGGGATAATAATAGTAACAGTGAGAATTGCCCACTAATTCAATTCTCAGATCCCAAAGAACGTTTATCGTAAGTGAAAGTATTTCATATAAATAATATCACAAATTGTTATAAAAATAGATTTTATTTATAATAACAAGTTAATTAATAATAATAATATGTAACATGCGTGACAATAATCAATGAATATCCAGTACAAAATGATATGCAATACAAAGAAATGGGTATTACGTTTCAATGGCTAAAACAGCATTTCCTGTCAAGACTTTATTTATGACTATCTTTAACACACACTGAAAGTGAAACTTTTCACAGCGAAGAACAGAATTCCTCAGAGTGCAGCGTAAGGTCGTAAAGTTTAGCTGACAGTTAAAATAACCCTTTCAATGCTGGCTAGATCTCCTAGGTAATTAAGATCTATTCTTATGTAATTTTAAATAAAATAACATTTAAATCAGTTCATTAGTCATTTCCTGGAACCATCCAATAAGAGAATCTACCATATTTATATAAGCAGAGTTTGTTTTTAATTTGCCTAAATAGATATCTTATCTTAATTTAGAGCAAATCAATACACCTGGATAAAAACAGCGGCATGCTAACACGTGATAATATCACATCAATATATAATTATTCTTAATTCCACCTGCAGAATGGAATGTTTATAACTATATATTCTTTAGTTAACTAAGATTTCTTAATATGGAAATCTGACCGTGCTTTATCCAGTCATATATAATGCTATTAATACATTTTAATTAATTTAATTAATTAAATGAAACCAGTATAATTACCAGTTGAGTAGATATTTCATCCGATTGGTAGATAGTCTCAGGAACTTATTTGGATGTCTCTCTGCATGGAGGTTGGAGTCCCCAAACTTTCAATTCCTCTCTCCTCTTTTTCTTTCTCCTTTGCATATCTTGCATCTCTCTATCTTCCCTTTGTCTTAACTTTTAAAGGGCCAGACTCTCTGTGCGTCATCAGTTGATAACCCAATAGAAGCACTAGAGGTGTGGTTATCTTCCAGATCGCAATTTAGGTATTTGGTCTATAGAGGGCAGTCTTGTCCCACTAAACATACCTATCCAGGAAAGAGTTAACTTTTCCTGGTGGCTATTTTGACGTCATAGAATTGATTATATTCCATTAGCATTAGACAGTCTGTCCAACCCCCTTTCTTCTTATCACTTGTTTATACTATGCATTCCTTTAGCTCTGGCAAAGTGGTTCGTTTTACAGATAGGAATCTTGTGTCTTTTTGTTAACTTGGAAATAACAAAATGGAGTCTGGTCTGTTCAGAGTGACTCAGAATATACACTTTTAGTTTCTATCATAGCACAAGATGTCTGCCGATATAAATACCCTGACAAAAGGAAGTGTAGGGAATTGCATCATTCCGTGTTGTCTGCCTGTACTTACCCACTACTGCTCCTTTATCTTTAACTTTACCTTCCCATTATGCAGATCTAAAAGAGGTGTGTGATAAAAGAGTGATATTCAGAATGGTTTGAACAAAGGCTTTATTCACAGGTCCTCTTCACATCCTTTTATCGGACTGTATCAGATGCTCCATCCATAGGGTTAATTGTGTGCCCTACACCTTGGCTCTGCTTCCATTCTTGCTCATTCCTAATTTGTTTCACATGTCTTTGCTGAAACCCTTGACTTGCAACTGAATCATCTCTTATGTGGCTTCTCATGTAACTGTGTAGGTCAAGAGGAATATGAGCTGCAATCTTTCTTGGATTCCAATTTGCCCAGGGGTAGATTGCAGAATCTGGGTCATTTGCAAGGATACAATCAAGAAGAGCATTGTTGGGTGCCTCCCTCCCTATGTCCTGAGGGTGGTTTTTGAGGGAAGATAAGTGTAAGGATACATATCCTTATGCTATGCCACTCAACTGGTATGCCCCTACCTTCGCAAGCAGGCACCACATCAGTTTCACTCCCTAAATTGTTATTTAAAAACCCAAATATAAGCAACGGACGGGGAAGGAGCACACAATAGGAAGGGGAGAGTGGAGGGGAAGGCAATCTTCATTTTGCAGACGGGCTGCCTGCAAGGGAGAAGATTATTACATCTGTTGTCAGCACACTGTGCGCTCTGATGACAGATAAAATATGCACAGAACTGACATTAGGTAACAGAGTTTTGGGCTGCCTAAGTCACATGGCACACAGTTAAAAATAACTCTGAATGTGCAATGTTTCAAATCACTGAAGTGGTCATGGTGGTTGGAGGAATCCTTTAAGCTGTAGAGATCTGGTGACTATCTTTAAATTTGAAATTCACTTGAATTCACTTTGAATTCTCACCTCAGTAAATAAACCCTACAATAAGTAATTTTCTTTGTTGTTTTCCCACAATTCATAAAAACAAAAAACAAAAAAAAACCTGCAAACCTTTCTCTATCAAAATGTACAGTTTTTTGGTTAACCCTAATATCGAAAAATATACTTTGCAGTAAAATGCATGGTTAATAAGCATACTAGGGTCATTTTTCTATTTCCCAAAGCAAAAGTTTTGACTGTAATTAGTTCACTAGTGTTATTATCGGGATTAGTTCATTGTCTGAACATGTATAAATCCAGATAATATATATATATTTTTTTAATTCTTTATTTTATTTGTGCATGAAGTAACAACAAGCGTGCAGAGCCACAACAGCCGCTGCAAGCAGATTCATAGAATTTCAAAGTGTGGCAGGTTAAACGGCACATTTTTTTTTTTTCCCCTCATGAAAATAACAGGCTATAAGACATTCGTGGTTTGCAATAAACATGCTATGCTAAATTTGTATATAACAGAATTGTTCTCGCTTAATGTTATGGTAAGGTGTGTAGCCCTGCAATTCGTGTGTGGACAGGCGTTCATAACTAAGTCAACATTGCAGCAATTCAGGTTCTCGCTTGGTTATTTATATTTGACATTATAAGTCAGGCTGCAGTGCGGTCACGTTGTGTTAGTTTGTGCGTTGCTTGTAGGGTTGCTGTGTAAGTGCGTGCTTATGAGTGCCATGCAAGCTTTGTGCGCATAAGGTTACTACCTAGGCTATTCAGTCAAGTCTAGCTACTAGAGATTAGAACGTGAGTTAATATAAGAAATGTAACTGAGATGCGTACATTTAGTATTGTGACTCAGATAGAGAGCTTGAATAGAGCAGGATTGGTTAGTACTAGCACATTTTTATATTATAGGTTAAGCGAGGATTTAGGTAAATTGAATAGTCAACTTGGTGAGGTTAAAACAGGCATATACGATTTAAGAGCATGTTAAAGGTTAAACAGGCTTACTCTTACTGCAGGTTTGGCAAGTCATATTGTATAGCTTTATAATGCAGTGGTTCTGCGCACTTATGTTTGCATGCTATAGTGGGGTGATGCCGGCAGCGCTGCATGCGAACGTGTTTGGGTGTGTGCGTACCACTGTGCAGATTCCTGCTTGGTGAGTGTGCTCTGGAACATGAGTGTAATAACTCCTAACCAGGGGAGCTGCGGGGAGGGGGATATTGTCATGGTCACGCCATAAACTATGAGTGTATATGTGGGAGTGCTGCCGTGCCCTGTCGGTTTGAGGTGGGCTGTGTAGGGCCCTTTGTGCCATTAGTTGCGAACTATCTACAAATTCAAACATGGTGAACATTCCCTCATAGACAACATATAAGCAAAATCAATAAGTATGCAACAGGGCAGGCAATAAACTTTTGATATTAGTTGGGTTTGCGAGGATTATAATGTGTCCTTGTTCTGCTTCCCCTGGAGGGGCTAAGTGTCCAGCGTCAAACCGGTCCCCAGAGGCTGTTGCGGTTCCGTGGTCTTGGAGCTCCCGGCCCTTGGAACAAAGGGGGTGATGTGTTCTGGGTCCCAGCTAGCAGTGGTTGGCCTCCCGTGTGGGGTAGCAGCGATCGGGATGTCCAGTCCCAGTGCCTTCAAAAACTCGGGTGCACCTTCCATTGAGGTGAGTGTGTGTTGAGTTCCGTTCCGGTGCACCATTACGGAACCGTTGGGCCCCCATCTGTATTCGATGCCCACCGACCTCAAGCCACCGGTGAGAGAAGAGAAGGTTTTTCTCCAGGTGAGGGTGGCTTTCGTTAGGTCCTGGAAAAAGTACAGTGTAGTTCCTTCAAAATCCAGTGGTGTTTTCCCTTTAAGGGCCGTCATGAGCTGTATTTTGTCTTGTATTGTTGGACATCTGAGTATCACATCTCGGGCTGTGTTTTTCGGTGCCCTGGCGGAGGAGGGTAAGCGATATATCTCTGCTGCAGCTAGTTTTTTGCCTGCAACTGGAGGCAAGATTGTGGCTATGAGGCGCCTGGAATAGTGTGGCAGTTCGTTTGGTGTGACTTCCGCAGGGATGCCCCTTATCTTTATATTAGTGCGTCTTTGTTTTTCTTCCAGAGCAGTGAACTGTGCAGTTAAGGCTCTATGTTGTGTGTGTACCTGCTGCACTGATTCTTGTAGGTCGGATAGATGTTCCTGCAGGCTCGTGATGTCTTTTTCGGTTGCCTGCACCCTGCTGGTAATTGCTTTGATGTCTTTTTTGATGGGAGCAAGTTCCGTCGCTAGAATTGTGTGAAAGTCCGTCAGCAGGGTTTTTAGATCCTGTCTGGTGATTGGGGCTGTGTCGGCTGTATCATCCCCCTGTTTTGGGCTCTCTACCTGGGTGTCCTTGGAGGCCGCCATTTCTGGGTGGTGAGTGTGGGCTGCGGGGCTCGGGGGTTCGGCAGGGGCGGTTTTGGCCAGTATAGGCCTCTGAAGCATGGCCCCGATATCCCTGCTGTCTGCTGTGTGTTGCGGTCGTTGGGAGCGGCGGCCCATAGCTGGCATGTGTGCCGGTGTATCAGTCGTCTTGGGGGTCGCCCAGTCCCACACTTGCCTTGCCCCCGTGCCGCTCAGGATCGCCTCCAGGCCTGTGTGCGTCAGCGTGGGGTAGGCCCCGATTCTCTTTCCCCAGATAATATTTTTGATTTAGAAATATATAAAAAGCAACTTTCATTCTAATTTTTTTGTTCAGTTAACTTGGGAAATATGTGAAAAGTTGATGAATAAACATTATAACTTTTATCAGTTATACTATAAAAATAAATCAACAATTAATTGACAAATAAAACAAAGTTAAAGGAACACTATAGTCACCTAAAGTACTTTAGCTAAATAAAGTAGTTTTGGTGTATAGATCATTCCCTTGCAATTTCACTGCTCAATTCACTGTCATTTAGGAGTTAAATCACTTTGTTTCTGTTTATGCAGCCCTAGCTACACCTCCCCTGGCTATGATTGACAGAGCCTGCTTGAAAAAAAAAAAACTGGTTTCACTTTCAAACAGATGTAAATTACCTTAAATAATTGTATCTCAATCTGTAAATTGAACTTTAATCACATAGAGGAGGCTCTTGCAGGGTCTAGCAAGCTATTAACATAGCAGGGGATAAGAAAATCTTAATTAAATAGAACTTGCAATAAAGAAAGCCGAAATAGGGCTCTCTTTACAGGAAGTGTTTATGGAAGGCTGTGCAAGTCACATGCAGGGAGGTGTGACTAGGGTTCATAAACAAAGGGATTTAACTCCTAAATGGCAGAGGATTGAGCAGTGAGGCTGCAGGGGCATGTTCTATACACCAAAACTGCTTCATTAAGTTAAAGTTCTTCAGGTGACTGTAGTGTCCCTTTCACAGAACCAAGAGATGAAGATGGCATTAATTACATTCTAGGAGCAGCTGAGGTAAAAGAAGAGAAAAAGAAAAACTGTGTGAAAGCAGAGAAGAGGTTGATATATGTGACACTTGTATCTAGTT
>OW240912.1:269951206-269969084 GCA_933207985.1 Pelobates cultripes
AACTCACTTCACTGACAAGATCTCTACAATCAGGGAAGAGATCTCTCATCTTTCTTCTTCCCCTTACAATACTTCCCCTAACCTCACTCCCTCTGCTGTTCTATGTTCATTCGCACCCGCTACAGCGGAAGAGATTTCTGCACTGCCCCAGTCCTCCCGTCCCACCATCTGCTCCCTAGATCCAATTCCCTCACATCACATCCATACTCTGTCTTCTTCTCTTTCTCTACATCAGTGCCGTACTAAGGGGGGGGCGGAGGGGGCGCTCCACCCCGGGTGCCACTGCGTGGGGGATGCCATGACCCTGGTGTGGGGGCTGTGTGAGCTGTGGCCGCACAGTGCCCCATGGTAGTTAGGGTGCCGTGCGGCCAAAACAGCTCACACACGCAAGGAGCAGCTGAACTGTCCGCACGGGGCTAAGCAGAATCAGGGCGGAGCCAAATCAGCAGCAGGGGCGGGGCTTAATACAGCCCTTACCCGCTACTGTTACTGCTGCACATGGAGGTGCAGCAAGAAGAAATCACTGCCTTTCCACCTAACAGGTTTCAGGAGGACTCCAGTGAATCCACTCCTCCTCCAGCTCCTGTCTGTAAGTAATAGTGTGTGTGTGACTGTGTCTGTAAAACTGTCTTCCTGTAACTGTATTTGTTTGTGTGTGTGTGTCTGCATGCCTGTAACTGTGTTTGTGTGTGTGTGTCACCATGCCTGTAACTGTGTTTGTGTGTGTGTGTGTGTGTGTGTGTGACTGTATGCCTGTAACTGTATGTGTGTGTGTCTGTCTGCCTGTAACTGTGTGTGTGTCTGTGTGTGTGACTGCATGCCTGTAACTGTGTATGTGTGTGTGTGTGTGTTTGACTGCATGCCTGTAATTGTGTGTATGTGACTGTCTGCCTGTAACTGTGTATGTGTGTGTGTGTGACTGCATGCCTGTAACGGTGTGCATGTGTGTGTGTGCCTGTGTGATGTTGCCTGTAACTGTGTGTGTGACTGTAACTGTGTATGTGTGTGAGACTCTCTGCCTGTGACTGTGTGTGTGTGTGTGACTGTATATGTGACTGTCTGCCAATAACTGTGTGTGTGACTGCCTGGCTATGACTGTGTGTGACTACCTGTAACTGACTGTGTGTAACTGTCTGTGTGTGACTGTGTGACTGTCTGCATGTGACTATGTATGTGTGACTGTCTGCCTGTGACTGTTTGATGTTACCTGTAACCGTGTGAGATTATCTGTCTGTGACTGTGTGCATGTGACTGTCTGCTGCTGCCTTTTACTGTGTGTGTGTGACTGTCTTCCTGTGAGCGTGTGTGTGTGAATGTATATGTGATTGTCTGCCTGTAACTGTGTGCATGACTGTCTCTGACTGTATGTGTGACTGTCTGCCTGTAACTGTGTGTGTGACTGTCTGCCTGTAAATGTGTGTGTGGGGCTGCAGGGATTTTGTAGAAGGGGGCAGGGGTTATGTATTGGGACAGGAGTCTTTATAAGGGGATTTCTAGATGGGAGTTGCAGGGGTTTTGTAGACGGGGAAGTACAGGATTTGTAGATGGGGCGAGACAGGGTCTTTTGTAGAAGGGGGCTGACAGCGGTTTTGCAAAGTTTCCAAATTTGTTCAATACATAAAAAAAAAAAAAAGGAAAACATTTAAAAAATGTTACAGGTTTTTCTTTTTTTGGGGGGGGAGAGGGTGCCAAACCCAGGATCCGCCCCGGGTGCCAAATGCTCTAGGTACACCCCTGTCTACATCTCACTAAAATTCTCAATCTCTCTCTCCTCTGTCATATTTCCATCGCCCTTCAACCATGCAACTGTAACCCCAATTCTAAAGAAGCCCAACCTTGACCCTAACTCCCTTTCCAACTACCGTCCTATCTCGCTACTTTGCGTCCAAGATCCTTGAAGAGTTGTGTATGTGAGATTTTATAACATGACAGGAGGCTTCATATTTGCTTAAGTCTCTCTTTACTTGAACTCCACAGCAGCAAAACACTAGAGAGTAAACAACCAATCAGAAAACAGTAAGGAGACCCAATATAAGTCCCTTCCCAACATTCCATTTCCTCTTTCTTTGCTGCTCCGCATCAGTACAGGTCAGAGTACCACTGCCTCCTGCTATTATTAGTGGAGGGCTTTGGGATTTTATATTTTATATGCCTTATTGTTATTTATGTTATATATTTGGCTGGGGACTGTGTGCTGTCAGGGATTCTGGTTTACCCCTCTGCTAGGGGTTTATGTAGCCCCCCTTTTTTTCCCTCCCTTGTGGCTTTTCCCTTCTCCCTGTCCCCTCCTGTTTTCCCCGTTTCTTCCCCCTGCGGGAATTCTCTATTGGCTCGGGGGCCTTGTGGGGCTGGCCGTTTGCCGCCTCCCCAACCCTCCCGAACCCTCGGGACTGCGGAGTACGTCTCCAGCGGTCCCGTGTCTTTCTCACTCCCTCCGGTCGCAGGGTGCTCACCTGCGAGCGCTCTACCCACCGGAGCTTTCTCCCACGTGGCCGCTGGTCGCGGCTAGAGCACCCGCGGACCGTGTGTATCCGCCGAGTGGAGGAGGGAACACTACACTCACGCTCCCTCCCCCACTCGTTTCGTGCATTCTCTGTGCGGCATTCTTCAGGGGGTTCCCCAGCCGTTTAGACCGCGGTCTGGGAACCCCCCCTCTCTCCTCCTGCAGGAAGGAATCTCTTAAAGGGCTAGAGGTTTTTACCTCAGCCTCCCCTTCCCCCCCTTTATATATCCTAGTTTCTGTGCCACTACTTGTGCCCTGACTAGGGTTTATGTAGCTGGTACCCAAGTATTCAGATGTCATACTGTATTAGAGTTGTGGGGTGGGGGCCTTTTCAGTGTATTCTATGCCTGCTTTTTCTTTTTACATTTGGTTCTCCATCTAATGACATATATGCGCTCTGTGCCCATAAGATTGGCCTGCTTTGCCTGTGCCCATAAGATTGGCCTGCTTTGTCTGTGCCCATAAGATTGGACTGCTTTGGCTGTGCCCATAAGATTGGCCTGCTTTGTCTGTGCCCATAACATTGGCCTGCTTTGTCTGTGCCCATAAGATTGGCCTGCGTTGTCTGTGCCCATAAGATTGGCCTGCCTTGCCTGTGCCCAGGGCCGGACTGGGAGAAAAATTCGGCCCGGGCATTTTTTTAACACAGCGGCCCACTAAAAAGGGGGCGGGGCATAGGAGGTGTGTTTTGTCATCACCAATGACAAACACGCCTCCTCTCAAAGTGAGCATGTTGGTTCAATGCTCTTCCAGGGCAGACCATGCGCAGAGCTCTGCTGAAGAGCTCTAGCATGAGAAAAAAGTCCTGTATTTGTTCTGCACAGTGCAAGCAAATTTAATAACATGCTTGCACTGTCTTTCCTTGCAACTTGTCTCTGGTGTCTCTATAAATGGATACCAGGAGACAAAAGGCCAGGAAAGAGTATTGTGCATGTGTTTGGAGCCTGCTTGTGGTATTGCGTGTGTGTAGAGTGAGCTGGTCGTGGTGTGGTATTGTGTAATAAGGTCGGTTTTAGTCGTGTTGTGTTTGTGGTGTAATGTGATGCATATGTGGCTCAGGGACCCCCTCCCGCCCGGCTCTGGAAAGGGGTTAAAACTTACCTTTTTCCAGCGCCGGGCGGGGAGCTCTCCTCCTCCGATCCGCCCCGTCGGCTGAATGCGCACGCACAGCAAGAGCTGCGCTTGCATTCAGCCGGTCGCATAGGAAAGCATTTATAATGCTTTCCTATGGACGCTTGCGTGCAAAGCACGCAAGCGCCTCTAGCGGCTGTCAATGAGACAGCTGCTAGAGGCTTTGGGGGAAGGCTTAACCCATTGATAAACATAGCAGTTTCTCTGAAACTGCTATGTTTATAAAACAATAGGTTAACCCTAGAAGGACCTGGCACCAAGACCACTTCATTAAGCTGAAGTGTTCTGGGTGGCTAGAGTGGTCCTTTAAGAGTGTTGTGTGTGTGTGTGTGTGTATATATATATATATACACACACACACACACACACACACATATATATATTTGGAAGTATTGTGTATGTGTGTGGTGCAGTGTGTTGGGGGGGTTCTGTGTGTATGTGAGGGGTGCAGTATGTGTGTGTGTGAGGGTGCGGTGTGAGTGATGGGTGTGAGAGTGCCGTGTGAGAGTGCCCTGTGTGAGATGGGTGTGAGAGTGCTGTGTGAGAGTGTGTGAGAGTGCTGTGAGTGTGATGGGTGTGAGAGTGCTGTGTGAGAGAATGCTGTGTGTGTGTGAGAGTGCTCTGTGAGAGTGCTGTGAGAGAGTGCTGTGAGAGTGCTGTGAGAGAGTGCTGTGTGTGATGGGTGTGAGAGTGCTGTGTGAGAGAGTGCTGTGTGTGTGTGAGAGTGCTCTGTGAGAGAGTGCTGTGTGTGTGAAAGTGCTGTGAGTGTGATGGGTGTGAGAGTGCTCTGTGAGAGTGCTGTGTGTGATGGGTGTGAGAGTGCTGTGTGAGAGAGTGCTGTGTGTGTGTGAGAGTGCTCTGTGAGAGAGTGCTGTGTGTGTGAAAGTGGTGTGAGTGTGATGGGTGTGAGAGTGCTGTGTGAGAGAGTGCTCTGTGAGAGAGTGCTGTGTGTGAAAGTGCTGTGTGAGAGAGTGCTGTGTGTGTGTGAAAGTGCTGTGTGAGAGAGTGCTGTGTGTGTGTGAGAGTGCTCTGTGAGAGAGTGCTGTGTGTGAAAGTGCTGTGTGAGAGAGTGCTGTGAGTGTGATGGGTGTGAGAGTGCTGTGTGTGATGGGTGTGAGAGTGCTGTATAAATGTTATTGTGTGTGTGTGTAGGGGGGGGTAAATAAAAAAATAAAATAAAAAAAACAGGCATTATGTCCCCCCCTCCCTTCTTACCTTTAGCCTGGGAGGGGGGGTCCGGCACGCTGGCAGGCAGGGTGGCGGTGTTCCCTGGTGGTCCTCGTGGGTGAGTGAACTCTAGCCAGTGAGGCTAGAGTTCACTCTCGCGAGATCCGGTCGTTGCCATGGCAACGCGCCAGATCTCGCGAGAGGAACCCGGTGGAGCTGAAAGTTAGAGCTCCGCCGGGTCCTCTCTCCAGCCTGGCTCCCTCTCTGCCCGCCGGCGGCCGCATGTGGGCCGGTCAGGGAGATCCTTGATCTCCCCACCGGCCCGTCGTGGCAAACAGCGGGGCCGGCGCTGGGAGAGTGCCGGCCCTGCATAGACCGGCATGGGAGATCCTGGGACCTCCCCTGCCGGCCTCGGCCCCACGGCCACCGCGGCCCACCGGGCATTTGCCCGGTGTGCCCGATGGCCAGTCCGGGCCTGCCTGTGCCCATAAGATTGATTGGCCTCATCTGCACCCATATATATTTGGCACCTAGACCCCTACGGCTGCTGTCCTAAGATATTATGCAGAGGTCTTTCTACTGGGGTCATCTATAACACTGGTGTCAGTCTACATTACTCCCGTATATCCGGGTGACACGTGTCTTTTCTACCCCCAGGCTCACACTGAGGTCAAGATGGACGCTCCTACTCAAGAGAGCCTACAGGCTATGATCAACGCGGCCGTTGCCGCTTCAGTGGAGAAAGCGCTTTCGCGCACACTGCCTAGACCGTCCCAGGACAGAGATGTATCGGAGGCTCAGCGCGCGCTGATAGAATCCGACCTCGACTCTCCGGACAGAGAACAGGCACGCCCCCCCAAACGCTACTGGAAGGGTGAAGGCCCGGAGCCGAGTTTCCGGAAGGGTAAGGCCCTTGCAAAAAGGCCTAAGCGGGCGACTGCCTCACCTCCTACACACCCACGATACCTCCCTGAAGAGGAGGAAGAGTTCACCCTGCCTACACCCCTGTCCATCCTAGACGAATGGCGGGCAAATCAATCCCCCTCAGAGGATGAAGGGGGTTGGGGCGAGGAGGATCCGGAGGAATCGCGTATTGGCAGGACGCTGATGAAGATACCTCACTACATTAACACCCCTCCTTGGGGGAGGACGTTTTCCTGGACTCATCAGGCGAGCCTTTACTTGACCCACGCACCATCCGGCACCCCAGATCTCCTGAGTGGTCCCTACCTGACCACCTGGCCCAGTTCGTGCATTATTGGGTTCGCAGACCCCTTGATTGGGCAGTGCGGAAGAGGCTCAGGGCTGAGTGCCCTAGACCCACATTACCGGATAAGGTCGCTCTGACGCCCGAGTTGGACTCGATGGTCTCCACCTATTTGACCCGTACCGGGCGCGACCCCAAGAAAGGGGTCGAGCGCAATCTCCGCCTGGCACAAGATAAGGTGCTTGATATCTTAGGACCGCTGTCACGGATCCTTACCTTGGCGGATGAGGCTGTTTCCCAGGGCTCCCCCCTGGACGCTGCAGCCGTAAGAGATTGGGCGCTACGCTCCGTTTGCCTGCTGGGCAATTCTAACATAGCTTTGTGCACGGAGCGGAGGAGGGCGGTCCTTATGCGCATGGACTCCAAATTATCGGAGTTGGGTTCCAAGGAGTTGGGACCGTTAGCCAAAGGGCTACTTTTTGGGGAACCCTTCATCAAGGAGCTCCAAAGGCACGTCAACCTCTATACCACCCTGAATAAAGCCCAAGCTTCAATGAGGAGGGTGTTCCGCACTAACACCTCTCGTGTTTTTGGCAGGGCTGGAAGGCAGCATGGTCGTGCCCAGCTACCACTCTGGATTCTTCAACTCACAGAGGTCGTACCGTGGCAGAGGGAACCGGACACGCGGTAGAGGCAGAATGCCCGCAGGTGAGACAAGTTACACCTCATGTTTCCCCCAGTCTGTTGCATGCCGGCAGGTTACGTTTTTGTCTCGACAGGTGGCGGGACATCTCTTTGGATGCTTGGATACTCCAAACCGTCCGAGGTTACGTTATAGACTTCCATTCACCTCCGATTCAGGAGGTGGTTCCCTCGGCTCCAGTATCGTCAGAGGCACTGGAAGTCCTGATAGACACCGAAATACAAGCTCTGTTCGACAAAGGGGCAGTGCAGTGGGCGCCGGACGTCGGGGGCTTCTTCAGTTCGATTTTCCTAGTCAGGAAAAAGACAGGGGATTTCCGACCGGTCATAAATCTGAGGAACCTAAACGCCTTCGTTTCCTACCAACACTTCAAGATGGAGGGCATCCATCTTTTAAGAGACTTACTTCACTCAGGAGATTGGTTCACTCGTCTAGACCTGAAGGACGCATACCTCTCCGTACCGGTGGAACCCGATTGCCGACGATTCTTACGTTTCATCTTGTGGGGATATTTATGGGATAATAATAGTAAACAGTTGAGAATTGCCCACTAATTCAATTCTCAGATCCCAAATATCGTTATCGTGTTAAGTGAGAAGTATTTCATATAAATAATATCACAGTTTATAAAAATAGATTTTATTTTATAATGACAAATTAATTAATAATAATATGTAACATGCATGACAATAATCAATGAATATCCAGTATAAAATGATATGCAATACAGAGAAATGGCTACACACGTCTCAACGGCTAAAACAGCATTTTCTGTCAAGACTTTATTTATGACTATCTTTCACAGACATAGAGAAAGTTTTACGCAGAGAACAGAATTCCTCAGAGTGCAGCGTAAGGTCGTAAAGTTTAGCTGACAGTTAGAATAACCCTTTCAATGCTGGCTAAATCTCCTAGGTAGTTAAGATCTATTCTTATGTCATTTTAAATAAAATAACATTTAAACCAGTTCATTAGTCATTTCCTGGAACCATCCAATAAGAGAATCTACCATGTTATATAAGCAGATTTTAATTTGTCTAAAAGATATCTTATCTTAATTTAGAGCAAATCAATACATCTGGATAAAAACAGCGGTATGCTAACACGTGATAATATCACATCAATATATAATTATTCTTAATTCCACCTGCAGAATGGAATGTTTATAACTATATATTCTTTAGTTAACTAAGATTTCTTAATATGGAAATCTGACCGTGCTTTATCCAGTCATATATATCATGCTATTAATACATTTTAATTAATTTAATTAATTAAATGAAACCAGTATAATTACCAGTTGAGTAGATATTTCATCCGATTGGTAGATAGTCTCAGGAACTTATTTGGATGTCTCTCTGCATGAGTTATGGTGAAAGGTGGTGTTGGTTAGAAAGTCAGTAAAATTCTAAGTGTTAGAGTTTTAAGAGTAGAGTGTTAGTCTCAGATGTTGTCCAAGTTGGAGTCCCCCAAACTTCCAATTCCTCTCTCCTCTTTTTCCTTCTCCTTTGCATCTCTTGCCTTCCCTTTGTCCTAACTTTTAAAGGGCCAGACTCTCTGTACGTCATCAGTTGATAACCCAATAGAAGCACTAGAGGTGTGGTTATCTTCCAGATCGCAAATTAGTTATTTGGTCTATAGAGGGCAGTCTTGTCCCACTAAACATACCTATCCAGGAAAGAGTTAACTTTTCCTGGTGGCTATTTTGACGTCATTTTGGCCTATCTAGATAGTGGCCATAACTTACGTATCCTTCACAGATCAAAGGGTTTCTTTAAGTTTTGTCCAGACTATGTGTCTGCAAATCTGAGTTTTGACCCGTAACTTACAATGGGACCTTATAGATATAGACAGTTAAATTTTATTATTTAATCTTCCCTGTCACAAATGTCTGGGTTTAGAATTGATCTATTCCATTAGCATTAGACAGTCTGTCCAATCACCTTTCTGCTTATCACTTGTTTATACTATGCATTCCTTTAGCTCTGGGGAAGTGGTTAGTTTACAGATAGAAATCTTGTGTCTTTTTGTTAACTTGAAAATAACAAAATGGAGTCTGGTCTGTTCAGAGTGACTCAGAATATACACTTTTAATTTCTATCATAGCACAAGATGTCTGCCGATATAAATACCCTGACAATCTGGAAAGGGAGGCCATGCCAATTCACATGCCTTCCCTTCGGCCTCAGCTCGGCTCCTTGGTGTTTCACCAAACTGCTGAAACCAATAACAGCATGCCTGCACTCCAGGGCCATTCGGTGCTTGATTTACCTGGACGATCTGCTTCTCTTCTGCGAGGACTCCTCCAGACTGAAATCTCAGACGCACTTCGCGGTCTCCTTGTTCGAATCCCTGGGGTTTGTGGTCAACCGAGAGAAGTCGGCCCTCACACCGACGCAGGTAGTAAAATTTTTGGGGTTCGAGATAGATGTGACCCAGTGCATCCAACGTCTCCCTCAAGCAAAAATCTCAGCAATTCGGAAAGAGATCCGACGGATTCTCCGTCAGGAGACGATCCCACTCAGGGTCCTGGCACGGGTGGTAGGCCTGTTGTCCGCTTCGATCCAGGCCATTTACCCAGGCATCCTTCACTACAGGGCCTGGAAAACCAGTCTGCCGTCAGGTTCGAAATGTGCCTTCATGCAACGCCTGAAGGCACGTTTCCTCCGCAGGAAACCCTCATACGACCAGCTGATCACCATCACACAGGAAGTCAAGACAGAACTTCGTTGGTGGTTGTTACATATGTCAGCCAGAACGGCAAGGCGATTTTCGGTCCGACCCCGGACTTTGTCCTGGAATCGGATGCAAGCCTATGGGGCTGGGGAGCGACCTGCGCGACTGCCTCCACGGGAGGCCCTTGGTCAAGCACGGAAACAGGTTACCATATCAACTGTCTAGAAATGATTGCGGGCTCATTCGCGATACGGAGCCTGGCGGGTCATCTGTCGGATTGCTGCATCATGCTGGGAATGGACAATGTGTCAGCAGTACAGTATATCAACCGCCTGGGAGGAGCACGCTCACGGGCACTGACAGAAGTGACGAAAGAGATTTACAATTTCTGCCTTCAGCGCAATATCACTCTACAAGCGGAATATCTTCCAGGTTTTTCGAACCTGACGGCAGACTGGTTTTACAGGCACTGGAGGGATGCCAGCGATTGGCGTCTTCATCGACTGATATTTCTCGAAGTGGCACGACGGAGGGGCCCGTTCTCGGTGGATCTGTTCGCTTCCAGGACGAACTTCCAGAATTTTGAATTACTTCAGCTGGCTCCCGGATCCGATGTGTGCGGCAGTGGATGCTTTTCTTCAGGACTGGCCAGCACAGGGAGCCTATGCTTTTCCACCGTTCACTATGATCTCCAGAATCCTTCTCCAAGTATGACGTCAACGGACATCGCTGGTGTTGCTGACGCCCCTTTGGCAAGGCCAGGCTTGGTTCCCAGAACTGCTGGAGCTGTCATACCGAGACCCGCTCCTCCTCCTGTCTCCGCAATTTCTCCTGTTGGATTCTCGGGGCAACCATCACCCCCTCGTGCTGGAGGGCCATCTTCACTTGGTGGCTTGGACTCTTTCAGGGGTACCTGGAATGTCGATGAGTTATCGGGAACGGCTAGAAACCTCCTCTGGGACTCATGGGTCCCGGGAACGAGGAGATGTTATCTGTCCGCATGGAACATATGGTGTCACTGGTGCATGGAACGGAGTATCGATCCCTTTACAGCACCTGTATCCAGTGTACTGAATTTCCTTTCCTACCTTTTTGACCAAGGGAGGTCATATCGCTCGGTTAATGTTGCCAGATCGGCCATTTCAGCGGCTCATGTTCCTCTTCAGGGGACGCCCATTGGTCAAGATCCTTTGGTTTGTAGACTGTTGCGAGGAATCAGACTGTCACGTCCACCGACTCCTAAGTATACATCACTCTGGGACGTGCACCGAGTTATGGACTTCATTCAGGCGTGGCCAGAGAATCAGGACCTTTCTTTACGACAGTTATCGGCCAAGTTCACACTTCTCTTATGTCTGGTATCGTTTCGTCGGGTCTCCGATGTTCGGGCTTTTGATGTTAACGCATTCACCTTTTCCCCGGATGGAGTGACTTTTGCGGTGTCGAGACGTACCAAATACGACTCCTCTGCCATTTTCTACCCCTTTTTTCGAGAGACTCCGAAGCTCTGTGTGGTTTCTGCTCTGTCTCGTTATGTGGCTGTTACTACCCCACTTCGAAGTTCCCTATCAAGGCAACTGTTGATATCGTACGTACGACCGCATAAACTGGTGTCTACCATTACCCTGGCTCGTTGGATCAGATGGCTCTTGTCGTTGGCCGGCGTGGACTCCTCTTTTGGCGCTCATTCGGTAAGGGGCGCGGCGGCATCAGGAGCCCTGGTAGCAGGTGCCTCCCTGGCCGATATTCTACGTTCAGCAGACTGGTCTCAAGAAGACACATTTCCACAGTTTTATTTCAGACCTTCAGAACATGCAGCCTTTGCCCTGCTGGCTGAGCGTTGAAACTGCAAATATGATGCCTCCTGTCATGTTATAAAATTGTAGATTATGCTAGCTTTAGTGTACCTATAATCTTAATTTTATTAATGACAGGATTATTTCCCACCCTTTGTTTTTCCCGACCCTTGTGTGTTGTATTATCTGTCAAACTTAATATTAAAGAATTACATTTCTGATCACTGTTCGTTGTGGTTATTTCTTTTATACGTTTCCAATTTTCTGCCTGGGTCAGGGTCTATTCGCTATAAATTTACATACCTTTCATCAACTAATCACGATTTTCGATTCTGTTTATTTCATTTCGGTGTAAAGGTCCCAGGATGGACTCACATCCAAATTTCGACTCGGTTGAAGATTCCTAGGAGAGTCGTTGTTTCTATCAAGAGATGGACCTTTTTTATTGTTATGTTATGTTGTTTTTCCTCGACTGTGTGTTGTTGTCGCAGCTTGAAAGAGGAAATGGAATGTTGGGAAGGGACTTATATTGGGTCTCCTTACTGTTTTCTGATTGGTTGTTTACTCTCTAGTGTTTTGCTGCTGTGGAGTTCAATGACTCCTGTCATTAATAAAATTAAGATTATAGGTACACTAAAACTAGCATAATCTACAATTGACAGACTTTCTCGAGTCCAACTCTCTGCTAGATCCGCTTCAGTCTGGTTTCCGTGCTAAGCACTCTGTGGAAACGACACTGACCAAAGTATCCAATGAGCTACTCGCTGCAAAATCTAGTGGTCACTACTCTATCCTAATTCTACTTGACCTTTCTTCGGCTTTTGACACTGTTAAACATCAACAGCTTTTTCTCATGCTCCGCAATACCGGTCTACAAGATATTGCTTTCTCCTGGTGCTCCTCATACATTTCCCAGCACTCTTTCAGTGTTTCTTTCTCTGGCTCTGCTTCTTCTCCCCAACTCCTCTCTGTTGGTGTCCCCCAAGGTTCAGTCCTTGGTCCCCTACTGTTCTCTATCTATACTATCTCCCTTGGTAAACTCATAAGCTCATTTGGCTTCCAATATCATTTCTATGTGGATGGCATGCAAATCTATCTGTCCTCTCCTGATCTATCCCCGTCCCTCTTGACCAGTGTCTCTGACTACCTCTCAGCTATTTCTAACTGGATGGCTGCCCACTTCCTTAAACTCAAAATGACCAAAAGTGAAATTCTGGACTTCCTCCCTCAAGTGTTGCTACTCCTGTGTCTGTATCCCTCCAAGTCAACGGTGCTACTATCAGCTCCACCACGCAGGTTTGCTGCCTAGGTGTTCTCTTTGACTCTGACCTCTCCTTAACGCCTCATGTTCAGTCTATCGCGAAATCCTGCCGCTTCCATCTCAAAAACATTGCGTGCATCCTACTTAATGCCAGATGTGACTAAGGTGCTGGTCCATTCCACTGTCCTTTCTCGCCTTGACTACTGTAATCCGCTTCTCAGTGGTCTTACATGCCCCCAACTTGCGCCGTTACAGTCCATAATGAATGCAGCGGCGAGGCTCATCTTCCTGTCTGCCCGCACCTCCCATGCCTCATCCTTCTGTCAGTCCCTACACAAGGAATGTGGGCCCTTATACCAGCACCATTGAGAGCCAGTACAGTATTTTGTTTATCTGGGGGTAAAGTAGGGCAAAAACTGAGCTCCACAGTGTTCAAACCTTTGCACAGCTCCACCAAATACGACCATGAGACCCACTAAGACTACACCACATCTGGCTTTATGAGGATATAGCCTATGGTGATGCTCTGTCTCAAGTAAAGGTATGGTTATATGTCAAATGTACCATGGTTGGGGGAATGAGAACACCCCTCCCATAAACAGAGCCCTAAGCATCATCTAATTGGCAGAAGCACTGGTTACTAGCTTGGTTGAGGGTAACACGAAGGGAAAGGCACGGAATAATCTTGCCACTTTCTCACCCTTACTCCCTGTAGCTATTCCTATGCCCACATACCTGTATCCTAAACATCTCTTTTTTCTCTAAGTTTAACCCCTCCCAAAACCTAAACAAGCTATTTCCTGAGGCTCAAGTTTCTCAAAGCCTAACCATGGGGAAAAAAAACCATTTACCTTACTCCAACGTTTATTTCCTCTTGAACATGATACACCCCATGTACCTCAGTATTAAATTTAACTCCACTCTAACACTGGTATTATTTCTAAACACCCTTTATACCACAACAATAACCCCTCTTAAGCTTTTAATCATCTTAATCTAAATCTCTGTAATCTAACTCTGTTAAAGCCATAAATTGTAGACCTATTCAAACTCATTATCACTAAGCAGACATGCACTATGATTTTGATTATAGGGGCATTACATTCAGAAACTTTGAACTTTCAGGCTATCTCATCTTTTTGTGATCTGGTTTTGGGATATCTCTGCTACCCCTCATTGATTGGTAAATATCTGAAATTATGTCCTGGGTAAAAGTGTGGGGATATTTATGGGATAATAATAGTAACAGTGAGAATTGCCCACTAATTCAATTCTCAGATCCCAAAGAACGTTTATCGTAAGTGAAAGTATTTCATATAAATAATATCACAAATTGTTATAAAAATAGATTTTATTTATAATAACAAGTTAATTAATAATAATAATATGTAACATGCGTGACAATAATCAATGAATATCCAGTACAAAATGATATGCAATACAAAGAAATGGGTATTACGTTTCAATGGCTAAAACAGCATTTCCTGTCAAGACTTTATTTATGACTATCTTTAACACACACTGAAAGTGAAACTTTTCACAGCGAAGAACAGAATTCCTCAGAGTGCAGCGTAAGGTCGTAAAGTTTAGCTGACAGTTAGAATAACCCTTTCAATGCTGGCTAGATCTCCTAGGTAATTAGGATTTATTCTTATGTAATTTTAAATAAAATAACATTTAAATCAGTTCATTAGTCATTTCCTGGAACCATCCAATAAGAGAATCTACCATATTTATATAAGCAGAGTTTGTTTTTAATTTGCCTAAATAGATATCTTATCTTAATTTAGAGCAAATCAATACACCTGGATAAAAACAGCGGCATGCTAACACGTGATAATATCACATCAATATATAATTATTCTTAATTCCACCTGCAGAATGGAATGTTTATAACTATATATTCTTAGTTAACTAAGATTTCTTAATATGGAAATCTGACCGTGCTTTATCCAGTCATATATAATGCTATTAATACATTTTAATTAATTTAATTAATTAAATGAAACCAGTATAATTGCCAGTTGAGTAGATATTTCATCCGATTGGTAGATAGTCTCAGGAACTTATTTGGATGTCTCTCTGCATGGAGGTTGGAGTCCCCAAACTTTCAATTCCTCTCTCCTCTTTTTCTTTCTCCTTTGCATATCTTGCATCTCTCTATCTTCCCTTTGTCTTAACTTTTAAAGGGCCAGACTCTCTGTACGTCATCAATTGATAACCCAATAGAAGCACTAGAGGTGTGGTTATCTTCCAGATCGCAATTTAGGTATTTGGTCTATAGAGGGCAGTCTTGTCCCACTAAACATACCTATCCAGGAAAGAGTTAACTTTTCCTGGTGGCTATTTTGACGTCATTTTGGCCTATCTTTATGGTGGTCATAATTTAAAATTTCAAAGGGTTTCTTAAAGTTTTGTCCAGACTATGTGTCTGGCAAATCTGCTATAATTTCTGATATGGCAGATCATGAACTAAGTTTACCCTTTTCCATACAATGGTACCTTATATATATATATAGACAATAAAATGTTATTATTTAATCTGCTCTGTCACAAATATCTGGGTTTAGAATTGATTATATTCCATTAGCATTAGACAGTCTGTCCAACCCCCTTTCTTCTTATCACTTGTTTATACTATGCATTCCTTTAGCTCTGGCAAAGTGGTTCGTTTTACAGATAGGAATCTTGTGTCTTTTTGTTAACTTGGAAATAACAAAATGGAGTCTGGTCTGTTCAGAGTGACTCAGAATATACACTTTTAGTTTCTATCATAGCACAAGATGTCTGCCGATATAAATACCCTGACATAACCCCCTTTAGTGCATTTCATAGCCAAAAGTAATTTAGCTTATGAATAAGCACTATAGAAGTTACCAGACATATTGTGCAATCACATCATTTCTAACATAGGCCCGTGCGTGGAATGAACATTTTTGTATATATTTGTACCTGTAATAGTTTTGAACTTTACACTTAGTACAATCAACCATAATATCATTATTATCATAGGACATTGTTTTCATTTGAAAAATGTTTTTGGGAGTTACATATGGTATGGTCAATAAAAAGCAAATCTCCATACGTTCCAGATCAATTAAGAGAGGTATAGCGCTCCCCATCTCAAAGGCCAGATTTAATTGCATAGGCTCAATTGTCTCTCCATCCACATTGGCAAGCATCGCATGAACAATATCCTTGGATACAAAGTACAGAGGTATGCGTCCCCCTGCCAATTCGATCATTCCATTTTGCACTTCGTCAAGAAAAGCAAGTGTGTGGAACAATATTGGGTCATGCAGAAATAGAAGTTCACACTTAAATAAGTCATGACTTTGGTGCAACTCAGTGGATTTGGCAATTAACTCCGAATGCAAATTTGTTGTAACAACTGTGTCTTCCACAATAGTTAACACGTCTTGGAGAAGTGTTCTTTGCTGTTTTATCACCTGATGAATATCGTTAATGTGTTGCTTTAGCACATAGATTTCCATATCCAGCTTTTGGACAGGAATAGAGTTGGCTGCAGACATTCCAGTTGCGACAACTGCACCGACAGTGGCACAAACTAATGCAACAATTATAGCGGTGAGGAACCTTTTGGGTCGGTTGCTCATCGGAATAGAACTGGATACAAATGGTTTCCGGGCTTGCTCCAAGATGTTTCGCACACGGTCCTGTGCTCTTTGGAGGTGCATCTGGTACCAAGTCTGTAACTCAGGAAGCTGCATCGATGAAATGTTGTATGCCTTCTCGATGGAAATCTTGGGGTCCAAGCTGACGAACACACGTCGGGTCAGGATCCTCTTCTCTGTTAAGATGAACCCTGGTGTCTCTTGAATCAGGATGCCGGAGGATGGTCCCATCTCTGCGATCGGGTCGGTCCGTAGCTCTTGGCACAGGAGCAGTACGATCCAGAAACACGCCACATCCTTCTTGGACATCTTTCGACAGTCACGGATCAGGAACTCGTTCAGACTTATCTACTAATGATTCAAGGTTTGTTAAGCATACAGACTTATAACAGTATGACATCACTTGGCCTAGGACAACACATTATTACGATTCATCAACATATGTATTCTCTCTACTTCTATTTTTATAACTTCATCCCTCACTACATTTATTACTGACTCCTCAGCAATTCACCTATAGCAGCTAAACAAGCTAGTAACCTGCTTAAAAATGTAGTTATTGGATGGCAAGGAAATGGTTAATGACATGAACGTACATGAGATCATGGCACATCACAACAATTCACATCATACGATACCACGTGAATCAAGCATTCATCCAGGTTAGTCGTTCACCCTTCTGTGTCCGAATCCACACCTATAATCCTTAGTTGAGATTTAGGATGACAAGCACGCAACTGGTTAATGTGAACCCACTTTTCAATAAAATCACCGTCCTTAGGAATTTTTATCTTGTACGCTACTGGGGAAATTTTGTCAATAATGACATATGGCCCTTTCCAAGAAGGTAAAAATTTCTTTTCCTTGACTTGATTTCGCGCAAAGTTATACAGATAGACTTGATCTGTTATCTCATATTCCTTTTTCGTGGTTTTTAGATCGTAATAGGTCTTAACCCCTGTCGCTGCTTTTTCTAGATTCTTTTGGGCAAAAGCAAACGCATGCTGTAAATGCTTGCGCAAATCTTCAATATACTGATGCGTAGTGGCAGCATTGATCAAGTTATGATCTGAAGTACGATATAGTAAATGCTGTGGTAAAACCATCTTTCTTCCTGTCATCAATTCAAAAGGTGACAATTTGGTAGCAGTGCTAGGTGTAGCTCTAATCGCCATTAAAACTAGGGGCAATTTAATGTCCCAGTCTTTACCAGACTCCTTAACATACTTCTTCAGAATATTAACGATAGACTGGTTATATCGCTAGACGCAGCGCGGTATGCAATATGTAGCTTTCGTTTAACACCTAGAATGTTCCACATCTTAGCCATTACTTCGCTGGTAAAATGACTACCTCTGTCTGACTCAATTCTTTGAGGCAGACCGAACCTGGAAAAGACATGGTTAATCAACAAAGTGGCGCACACGGTACTCGTGTTCTCTTTACAAGGCAAACATTCTATCCACTTTGTGTACATACATGTAACGGTTAACATGTATTTGTTACCTCTTGAAGATCTTGTTACAGGACCTATAAAGTCAATTTGAATATCAGACCAGGGTAATGACACCCCCCTCTTCTGAAGTGGTGCACGATGGGTTGGACCATGGGGTTGATATTGCGGACAAATCAAGCATCCCTGACAGTATGTCTTAACATCCCTTAACATGTGTGGCCAATATGCATAATCACGCAATATCTCATATGTGATCTTATCACCACGATGCCCAGATGTAGGTGCATCATGTGCGTGTTGGAGCATTAACCCTCTGTATACAGTTGGGACTACCCATTGTTGT
>OW240912.1:269969184-269980178 GCA_933207985.1 Pelobates cultripes
GAGATCCTTCCTGGGTCATGGCTGCCTAAAATGCACCCAAACATTCTCCACCCTCTGCATGCAGGCACTGAATTTTCCTCAGAGATTCATTGATTCAATTCATCTCTATGAGGAGATGCTGATTGGCCAGGGCTGTGTTTGAATTGTGCTGGCTCTGCCCCTGATCTGCCCCTTTATCAGTCTCAGCCAATCCTATGGGGAAGCATTGTGATTGGATCAGGACACCACTTCTGATGATGTCAGCAGGCAGTGGGCAGGTCAAAAGGAAACAGGGACAAAGTAAGCAATTTTAGACTTGAATACAAGTAAGATTTTAATATATTTAGAGAGGCATGAGGGGACCAGGGTGGCTAGATGGTGGTTTTAGAAATACATGTTTGTGTTCCTGACCCTATAGTGCTCCTTTAAATTCAAATAAACATTATGGAATGACTTTTTTCTTTTTCTTTTTTCTTCTTACTCTTAGCAAATTGCTATTGCACGGGAAGGGGATTTACTGACCAAGGAGCGTCTTTGTTGTGGCCTATCAATGTTTGAAGTCATTCTGACTCGGGTTCGGAGCTTTTTGGATGATCCTATCTGGCGTGGGCCTCTTCCTAGTAATGGTGTGATGCACGTGGATGAATGTGTGGAGTTTCATCGACTCTGGAGCGCTATGCAATTTGTCTACTGCATCCCTGTGGGGACCCACGAGTTCACAGTGGAGTAAGTATGGTAACCTAGGCACTTGTGACATTCCGTGTAAGAGCACATGACTGAGCTTTGTTTGACAGTCTTTATATTGGCAAAATAAGGAATGACTTTTAATGACTGTCATTGTGCCAAAACAATAAAGCATTCTTTTCAGTGGTAGTTCAAGTACTAGTACAAAAGGCATTCTTTGTAATGGCGATCCTTTTAGTAATAAGTGGTAATTTTTAATGGCAGTCCCTGTAATAGTACATACATTGATACCAGATGGGACTTATGGACGAAGCATCTGGAATATTGACATTTTCAATCCAAATGAAGCTTGGTTGTGGACAACTGTTTGCTGGGTTCTAATGCCCTTTTTAATTCTGTTCCTATAGGCAGTGTTTTGGAGATGGTCTGCACTGGGCAGGTTGCATGATTATTGTGCTTTTGGGTCAACACCGGCGGTTCGATGTGTTGGATTTTTGCTACCATCTCCTGAAAGTGCAAAAACATGACGGCAAGGATGAAGTCATCAAGAATGTGGTATGTACACCACCATAACTGTGCTATTGAAAATTGAGACACTAGAGCACTAGAGAACAGGGCTTGGTTGCTGTCAGTGCATTGAACGCTCAATTATTATACATGCATAGTCACAATACTTTTAATTTAATATCTGCAACATACTATTTACCTGCAAATTAGTTTGTGCCTGTAAACTATTATCAGGACTTGATATTTCTACACTCCTAGCCAGGCCTTAACGGTAACTTGCTTACCACTGCAAGCTTGATGGGTCCATGTCACTATCACACTTGCAAGTGTTAAATTTTCACTTGCCAGTGGCCATTGGAAATGTGCCCTGCTATTATTATTTATGTATGGGCTTCTTTCATAATAGATGAAGAAATCTAATAGAACTATTAGGAATGAGCAGTCATTCCAGTACAATTTGTACTCAGCAATAGGACTTTATTGGTATCACATCATACAAACTAAAATAGCCTTTTGGTAAACAAACCTTCTTCAGATTTAACGGTTCCTATGCTATGCTTTCCTTTTGGATTTATCCATAAAAGTGTCGTATTTATTTAGGATTTATATAAAAAAGTGGTGGACTGATTTTATCCAGCAAGCATACATGTTGTCAGTTCCAAAGCCTTTAAATTGATTTGAATTAATGCCTACATCAGGGCTCAAAATGTCCAATTGTTAGTGAAAATTTAGCCTTTGAGTGTAGAAATTGACCCCAGGTGAATGTACCACCAACCCTCTAGGTTTGCAGAATATCTGAATATTTTATAAGGCCTGGGTATTGATGTAGGACTTTAAATGATTAGCACAAATTGGGGTGTAGACATAAGGACTCCTCCCTTCTATGCAATTTCTTTCCCACCCACAACTTATGTCAAACCATTTGTGACTGATTTTATAGAGCACTCCAAGTAACAATTAGGGTGGCCATCTTGTTGGTGCAGAGAAAGTGTCCTTTTTAATTTAATTTTTTATTTTTTTTAAACCACTTGCAAAGGGATTGAGACAAACTGTGGGGATGGCACCCACAGACTCTTTGCACCATAACATTGCAATGAGCAGTAGTGGCTATGACACCACTTTAACATCATTTTTTTTTCCACATATATAATTGAACTTTATTATATTTATTTATTTTTGTACATATAGAAATATGTTCGTTTTAGATTTATGGGACATAGGTTTGTTGTTTTTTTTAAAAAAAATTCTTTATTTTTCGTGCAGTGAATTACAATCTGGTCTGTGATGCCACGACAGCAAAACAAACCGACATAGTCAAAACAAGTATCCAATGGCATACAATAGAAATGCACAATTTTTTTTAATATAGTAGTCATGCTTATACCGTAGATTTATATAGGAGCCCTGAACACTGTTAGTAATTGCAAATTATAACAAGAAAAACTTTAAGCAAGAAATGTGTGGTCAGGCTAGCGGTAAGGTATTAGGAGAGTCAGAATGGTTCATATTTGATTAGTCTGTGTTGTCAGGGTTAGTGAGCTATGCGTACAGTGTGCTAGTAGTGAGATGGGTTAGTTACATTTTTAGTGAAGTAGCTAGGACACAGGCTATTCATGCATATCTGATGGATATAGTAATACAAATTATGCGGTCTATGTGAGTTGCTCAGACATGTGTGGTTTTAACATCAGTTTTAACACATCCCTGGTATATAATTTGAATGTTTTGGTGTGAATATTCTTTTTGTTACCCCTGTAGCCCTTGAAGAAAATGGGAGAACGCATCCGAAAATTCCAGATCCTAAATGATGAAATATTTGGAATCTTGGACAAGTACTTGAAATCTGGAGACGGAGAGAGTACTCCCGTAGAGCATGTTAGATGCTTTCAACCTCCCATCCACCAGTCACTGGCTAGCAGCTAGAATGCCTTTACCGACTGTATAGCGTGCCCATTGTAATGCCTTTGTACATGGACTGTATTCTATTTTAGATAGTGCAAAATGTGCTGCGTTCTATTAACTTTTAACAACTGGGTGATGTGTTGTGTTGTTTTTATTTCTTTTTCTTTTTGTTTTTTTACTATCATAATATACCATTGTACATGTGCTACCTATTTTTCTATCTTTCATTTACATTTTTTTTTTTTTCTATCTTTCGGGCCTTTTGGGAAGAGCTATTAACCTGACAGACAAATATATTTTATGACCTTATAATAAACTTTAGTCAAACCAGCATTTTGTGTTTGGACTTGGTGACAAAGAAAAGCTAAGTTATATTAATTGAATTAGATTTAATGCATCAGAACACTACCAGCCATAGAACTTGCCTTTCTTTTTCTTGCAAATCATTCCCATACTTGTGCATCAGGATGGAATTTGTTAGCATTGTATCCTTGTTTTCTTTTCTATGAACAATCATATTTTAGCTTTGTAAAAAAAATAAAAATAAAGAGAGAGCGAGAATAACATGTAATTTGCAATAACCAAGGGTTGTCTTATTTTCTGTAATAAGTTTGCAATAAAACTTTATATTAACATGACTTTTATTGTAATATGTGCCTGAACGGAAACCGAGCCATGAGGAGTGAACAAAGAACTAGTTATGCCAAGATTTTCTCTATGATTCCCCGTATTTGGACCAAAGAAAAGATTCTTAGTACACTTTTTGTTCCCCAACACCTTATAAATATCACATCTTGTTACTATTTCATGCATACGTCTGCTTGATTTGACTTGCTAGTTGTAATTGTTTGCAAGATAGGAATCCCAGTTTTATTGCATATTAAATTATTACCTGTGGTATGCCTGGTGCCGCTCCTTTCAGATACCAGAGTTACCAACTCTCCAGAGTTGAGCCAGCTTCCTGGCTGAGAACATGAACTTAATGAGAATGAGCTAAGCCCTTCACCATGGATCCCAGGTGGGAATTCAAATGGTATTAAAATAGTGTGGTGGTTATAGTGCTTACAGTGTTTCCTTGTGGATGTAATTTCTTTTATTTCCTTTTTGGATTTTTTTTTTCTTCATTGATACCTTAAACAGAAAGGAAAATCACGAGAGCTGCTTACCTGTCTCCGAAAACCTGGTAACATTTTCCCTAAAGAAACTGCATACTTTTGCACCTCTTTTTACACATTGAAAGTGAGAAATTTAGAGAAGAAAAAATTTTTTACTGGAAAATTTAAATTACGGGAAATGTTAGCCCCTTCATAAAATACGGAAAGGGAAGGGGCTATGAGTAACAGCTGCAACCATACACACCCCTGACTACCAGCGTTATGATTGGCTGCCGAAGGCGCACGGCGACCAATCCGATAAGAAATACAGCTATATGAATACAGACTTTAACAGGAAACAGACATTCCGATTGATAAATCCGACCGGCGAAACGCGTCCGGAGAGAGAGGAGGGTCCACTCCACATCAGATATTTGGGACTGGTATTACTTATATAAGATTTTATTTCTATTTGTGTGTTGTTAATAAAGTGTTATTTTATGTGATTACCAGTCCAGTGGACCTTTACTGTTTCCTGCTGCTGTATAAGGGTAGTGCCTCCCTTAAAGACACACACGCCTAGTATAATTGCCTCTACTAAAGGTGAGCAGTTTTTTGCACTGACACTTTGGATATATTTTTACCTCAACAATTTTGCACTAGGGCATTTAGTCTCCATATCTGAGAACCACTGGGTCAAGAATTCGGAGAGGGTTTGGTATGACCTAATATACCCCTGCTTCTGAGACCTTAGCCTATTCTTATAGGGCTCTATACTATGTGAATTATGGTCAATATTTCCTGTACATCATATTTTGGTCCCATTGATATACTACACTATTTTGTGTTAACAGTATTCTCTAAAACAGAAAAAAATATCATATATCCCCTCAAGTGGGAGAACATTGTCATTTTAGACCCCCTCAGTATATAGTGGGGTTAAGTGTATTTTATATACTAGCGCTCCACTGAGTGAGTCTTTCTTTTTGGTGGTTTGTTCCACCGGGTTCACTTTTCTTGGCATGTCTATTTGTGTAAATCTGGGGTATTTACACGTGTGTTGAGCTGCTTTATACCTATATGTGATGTGTATTTACCATTAAGCTCCTTATATATTGCACAGAGCACATTTTCTTCTTTTACTCACTGACAGACACACACTCACAGATAGGCAGTTAAGATACCGGCCCGAATGACATCATATTCCAGCACCCGGCATCACTACCGCACGAGGAAGCAGTGAGGAGCAGGAAGAACGGACTCAGTTCCCTCGCTGCCGCCAGCGACCTCCTCCCAGCCGGGTAAATTTTGCAATGTGGGGAGAGCAGGTGTCTACTCTGCCTTAACATGTAAAACTCGCAGCTTGCTGGGCCGCAAAGATATTTCTTGTTGGCCGTGAGTTTGACATGCTCGCTTTAGCTTTTTGTAAGCTCACCTATCTAGCTAGTAGTCTATATAAAAGGACTGTAAAGACTAGACCTCCGCACCTAGACAGGGGCCTCAGTTTGTTTTGTACTTTTTTTATTTTTTATATACCGTCATGTCTGTGTAGTTTGTACAGACACCACTTTTAAAGTTCCATGTATTTATTTATACTAGTTTCCCTCCAGCTATGTTTGTTGCAGGAAAATTATACCATAAATTGGCCACTAGATGGCACTAAAGCTACTTGCTTCAACACTAAGAGACCGCAAAAGCAATGTTCGTAGTCACTAAATGTTTTGTTAGGATGGTTTCCCCTAACCAAATCATTACCTGTTACATCTAAGCAGCCAAGGGGAATGTATAAATGTGGAATTTATAAAGTAATTGGTAGATGGATATATACACATGATGAAACCGCAGAACTGAGCAGGGCCCTCAACCCCTCTGTTCCTGTGCGTCCATTTGTCTGGTTCCAATTACGTGTCTGTTAGTCCACCCATTGTACAGTGCTACAGAATTTCCTGGTGCTATATTCATAATTTAATCATGATAACTATAGCTCGTGTACTTTGCCATTCACAGCTGCATCTGTGGCTACCAATGCTCAGTGGCGGCTGTATTTTGTCATCTAATATTCAAATACACAGGTTCTAAGTATTTTAAGTTTACTTAAAATAAGTGTTCACAAATTTAAGTGAGGGGTTGCCAGCATACAGTAGTTCTGTCAGGCGTATAGTATGGTTTTGGCACCTAAGCAGCATTCACATGGATCTACTCTACTGTTTAATAGTTTGTCTTTCAAATCAAAGGCATAACTATCCATACAAAGCCATTGACGGAGGGCTCTGTTCAGCCACACAGCGTGCAGCTGTAGATGACATCATTTACAACAATAGCCATAAGGACAATGAAATAATTTAATAGAGGGGTATGGCTTGCAAATTGGAGTGGATGGACAAGTGAGAGCATGCTCTGTGGCTTTCATCTGCAAGTACCAGAGGTACTTTACACCTACAGATGAATACTGTGGTAGAGTTTCTCATCCTATACCAGTGATGGCGAACCTATGGCACGCGGAGCCCCCTCTGTGGGCACGCAGCCATAGGTAGCCGGAGGGAGGGTGCGCTCCGCCGGCGCATCCATAAGGCGGCACAAGTGGCCGCCTTAGGGCGCACCGGCCCGGCGGGCGTAAAGCCCGAGTGACCGGCAGGAAGTGAGCGCATAGTGCACAGCACTCCCTCCTGCCAGGCACTCTGTGTAGTGTGGCTGAGCGCACTGCGGTACAGGAACTTATGTTTCCTGTACCCGGGCGGACGGAAATAAAGTGCTCACAGAGAGAGCACTTCCTGTCCGCCGGGTACAGGAAACTGGGCTCTGCGTTCGGCCACACTACAAGGTAGGAGCTCAAGGAGGGGGGGAATGAAAACTAAGGGAGATATGGGAACTGAGGGAGAGATATGGGAAACTGAGTGGAGAGAGAGATGGGAAACCGAGTGGGGAAACTGAGTGAGAGAGATGGGGAACTGAGTGGAGAGAGATATGGGAAACTGAGGGAGAGAGATGGGAACTGAGGAGAGGGGTAAACTGAGTGGAGAGATATGCGCTGGGAAACCGGAGGAGAGAGATAGGGAAACTGAGGGAGAGGAGATGGGAAACCGAGCGGAGAGAGATGAAACCGGAGGGAGAGAGAGATGCGGTGGAACTGGAGAGATGGGAAACCAGGAGAGATATGCGGGAACTGAGGGAGATGGGGAACTGAGTGGAGAGAGATGGGGAAACTGAGTGGGAGAGATATGGGGAAACTGAGTGAGAGATATGGGGAAACTGAGCGGAGAGATGCGAAACTGAGTGGGAGAGATATGGGGGGGAAACTGAGGGAGAGATATGGGGGGGAACTGAGTCGGAGAGATGGGGGGAAACTGAGGGAGAGATGGGGGGAAACTGAGCGGGAGAGTTATGGGGGGGAACTGAGTGTGGGACGGGGGATAGGGGGGACGACATACACACAGCACCCCTGCCCTACACATATCACCCCACACAAAGACACCCACACATCACCCTACCCACACATCACATCACCCCACCCACACACACACACACACACACACACACACACACACACAAACACTGTACCCCTCAATGCAGTGTGTGTACACTCAACAGTCTGTCTGTGTGTGTACACTCAGCAGTCTGTCTGTGTGTGTACACTCAGCAGTCTGTCTGTGTGTGTACACTCAGCAGTCTGTCTGTGTGTGTACATTCAGCAGTCTGTGTGTGTGTACTCGGCAGTCTGTGTGTGTGTACTCGGCAGTCTGTGTGTGTGTGTGTGTGTATTTAGCAGTCTGTGTGTGTATTCAGCAGACTGTGTACTCAGCAGTCTGTGTGTGTATTCAGCAGTCTGCTAAATACAGACAGACTGCTAAGTACACACAGACAGACTGCTAAATACACACACAGAGATGTTAATTAGTTTGGACAACTGTATGAGTTGTTTTTTCTAAACTTAAACCTCAGTATTCAGGTTTAATTGCCGTTTTGGCACTTTGAGGGGAAAAAAATTGGCATGTATTACGGTTTGGGCACTCGGGCTCAAAAAGGTTCGCCATCACTGTCCTATACCAATAAAAAGCTAAAGTGGGACAGACCAATGTTCTTTACGCCTTAAGGCTCTCCAAGTGATGACGGAGACTAATGCTCTGACTCCTCTGAGGAGGTTTGATCAGTTACTCCATCCAACCTGCAAGTGCTGTTAAAATGCATGTTCAACAGGCTCACTAACGCTTTTAAAGCTTCCATACATATAAAAGGACATCCAGGATATGGGGGCCAGTACAGACCACATGAAGACAAAATTGCAGAGGTGCACAACAGCCAGGCAGACTGTTTGCCACAAATGGAAGCCTAATTGAAGGAATATGAAAATAAGCTGATTGACCTAAAGGACCAATCCTGCCATAACAATCTATGGTTGGGGGTGTCATAAACCAGATCAAATTCCCCTCAAGAAATGGCTTTGTTTTTATTCAAGGCGCAAGGCCATGGTATAACGTCTCATATGTTTAGACTTACAAGTGGAATCTAGAAGTCCCCAAATTATCGATAACCAGTAGACCTGGGCACTGAGGAAATTTAAATTTTGTCCGAAAAGAATCTAGTCTGTTTAGTCTTTCATTTCAAACAAAACTTTTCGATATTTTCATTTGAAAATTCCATTTGAATGAATGGAATTCCACAAACACAGCCAGCGTTTTTTTAACCACCACTAAATGTGTCATATATAACTCTTGGATAACATTAAATTGGTATTTATGTGATCTAGCCAGATGAGGGTACCAAATCCAATACCAACGTGAAAGGGCTGTTTAGTAGATAGCTCCCTTATCTGGTATCTAATCAATCAATTTTATTGATGATGATTGGATACCAAATATTGGAGCTATATCAGTAGCACAGCAACTGTAATATAGGTAGGTAGTGAGTACTGGTAGAAGGTACCCCTACCTACCCAATCAATCCTGTATGGCACGGACAAATGCCAATTCCAAATACAAATTCTAAATTATGAAGCTATCTACTAAGTGTCGAACCATCAAAATTCAAAGTAAAGCCTTTTTTAATTCCTAATTACAGTCTTTACACTGTTACAGCTGAAAATTCCAAATTAAAAAACAGACTTTTCTTACTTTAAGCTCCCTAATTTGGTAGGTACTATAAGGTATCCCTATGTGGGTTTGGCATATTAAAGGGTACCACTATCAGTTAGGGAGAGGGCCGTTTAAGGTATACCTCCTTAATTTGGTACCTCAGGAAACGGCTTAAACTACCTGATGGTTATAGTGCCAGGTTAAAAAAAAATACTTACAGTAAAGAAATATCCAACAATACATAAACTTTATTGTACTAAAGCAGGAACAGTCTGTCCTACGTGTCTTCTTCCAGGTATGTTTGTAGTCCTTTTCTATCTCCATCAGTCTCCTTCATGTTCCTGTTTCCAATGGGTCAGTCATTTAGTGTGTGATGTTGTGGACATTGGACTGTGTGGCTCTCTGTGTACAGTGAGTGCATACAGTCTTAAGTCCACAACATCACTCACTCAATGACCAATGTGATGAGCTAGATAATGATGTGTGTGTGTCATGCTATGTTAATGATTAGGGTGAAATGAATGTGGTGTAGGTTTTGAGCATACTGTTTGAACATATAATGTTATTTGTGGTATAGCTAACTATTACACTGCCATTTTTTATTTTAATTGTAAGTACTTTTTTGTTAGTGATTGTTGTTTGTGACTGTGTGTTTGTGAAATTTGAATTCTAAGAAAATAGAAATATTTAAAAAAAGAAATAAATTTTAAAAAAGGAAGATTTGTCTCCAAGGAAAACATTATCAGTCCTTTGCATGGGGAGCAGACTTCCAGAGTGTCAACACAGTGTTCTAACAAGTATTGGCTGTGCTGGAAGGCAGCAGGCATTGCCACACAGAAGGTGCATTTAGATGGGAAAACAATCACAACTCTTAAGGTTTGTGAAAAATGTTGGAGAGGGGAAAAAAAACTGTATTTCTTTCACCAGCAACAAAAACAAAGTGGAAGGGGAGTGGGTAATTCATGACCCACTTGCCTCTTTCACTCCCAGGGCAAAGCCTTTTGCACTCCAGTCCTTGGTATGGGGAGCAGACTTCCACAGTAGAAATGCATTGCCCTAAATAGATAACTGTGCTGGTGGTAGGTATCAGGTATTGCTACACCATATGTGCCATCATAGGGAAGGAACAAACCACCACTTTTAAGGAGATTTAGAAATTAGGGATAAAACAAAAGAAGTAAGAAAGTTTACATGGAAAAAGTAGAAGGAGAGAGTGAGTGGCTAATTGACCTGTTTTAGCCCGAGGCAAAAGCCTTTGCACTCCTTCAGTTCTTAGTTGGCAGAGGACCTACATAATACAATGGGAATTACCAGCTGTAGCAGGAGGTAAACTGACCATTTAGGAGTCACTACTCTCCTCTGTGGTGCTTGCTATTACACTGGGTCCAACTACAGTTCCAAGAACCCAAATCTACATGATCCTCTCACAAAAAATTAGTTCCATTTGTTTTTTGTTGTGCAGATACATACAGTACCAAACTATTTGTGCCAGTAACAGGAATGAATGCTGAGAGCTTGGCACAGAGGAATTTGCCATAATAGTACACAAGACATAAGTAGGATATTTATTTATAAATTATTTTACCAGGAAGGATACGTTGAGATTTCTCTCGTTTTCGAGTATGTCCTGGGTATACACTAAGACTAGATGGTGGATTTCTTACTACATGCTAATAGTAACTCAGTTGTTTAGATTACATAACTGCACATTTGTAAAGGGTATATTAGACTATTTAAGTATCCTGCAAGAGAAAGCATA
>OW240912.1:269980278-270040410 GCA_933207985.1 Pelobates cultripes
AAAAAATAAGGATAGAGGTGGAATAGGTATGCTTCATATTTACAGATATTTAGCTATTTTATTTAACAGAGTGAGGGAGTGGACAGATACTAGAAAATGTGTAAAATTTAAAAAAAATACTGCACAATCCTAATTTAATATATTGAAAAAAATTGCAACAATATAAAAATATCTGGCAACTTTCAACCGGAGTTCCACCTTTATACTCCTTGGCAGACAACCCAGACTTACAGGGAGGGTTGGGAGCGAATATAATCAAAAACCATTAGATGATAGAAACCCCACCCTTTGCTCCATTATAATAGGGAAACATTTACCAACTGTCATAGGATTGATGGAGGATAAACAATGTCACTCATTATTGGATACCATTAGATGCACACAACTAATAGGATTATTGAAGAAAAAGGTCATGCCTCAATGGAAATATAGAGATCTAACTCCTTTTGAAAATATATGTGGTACTAAAAAACAGACAAAAGGCTATCTATCTTCTACATATTATCTAATCCAGAGAACAAATGGAGGAAAAATGGTAACTTTTCAGAGGAAGTGGATGAGCATGTTACATATACAACTATTACAGAAAGATTGGTTAACAATGTTCTGTAAAGCAATGGAGGCCCCAATAAGATTGGCAAAAAGAGAGACCTTCTTTAAGCGTATAACACGGTGGTATAGAACACCTGTAAATATCCATACTTTTAATTCATCATATAGATCAGTGTTGGAGATGTGGGGAGGAAAAGGGTGATATGGAGCACATATGGAGGTTTTGTAAAAGAATACAGTCTGAGTACAAGTTATGAATTTAATTAAAGAGATACTTCCTTTTAAGTTTTCACTGACACCATCACAGGTGCTTCTCGGTTGGCCTTTTTCTTTTTCGGACATAAACAAAAATTGCTATGGCTACTATTAGCGGAAGCCAAAGCATAAATCCCAATTCATTGGAAGCAAACCAGGGTTCCTACAAGAGACAAGTGGATAGCTAAAGTTGAAATAACACGGGATATGTAAGATACACACTGGTCAGCAAGGGGCTTATATGGATTATATGCTGGAGATACGATTAATGAATATAAAGAACAGGAATAGTAGAGGATTAGAATGAAAAGTTAATATTACACCCTTAAGTAATTACAAATAATAAATAGATAAATGGAAAATGTCTTTAAATTAAGGAACTCTCTCTACACACATATTGTAGAATATATTTTGTATTTAATATTAGGGAAAATTTATTCATACTTACCGTAATTTTCTTTTCCTGGCTATTATTCATGGCAGCATTTAACATATGGGTTTAGCTCCTCCCTCTAACACTCAGGACAGGAAACACAAACAATTAAACAATTAAGCATACCTTCCCCTGGTAAAATAGGAACCCCATCAGCCATCACACCTCAGTCAAGTAACAAGAAGAAAATCCAAGAGAGGGTGGGGAACCAAATGCTGCCATGAATAATAGACAGGAAAAGAAAATTACGGTAAGTATGAATACATTTTCCCTATTCCTGGCTAATCATGGCAGCATTTAACATATGGGATTCCCCAGCAATAATAACACAGGGAGGGAAATGCATGCTTAGGGAATTAGGGGAAGGGGATTACTGCAATCACTTTGCAACGTTCTCTGGAAATCTTCCTCAGAACAGCATGAATCAGAGGAACGGGGGGAAAGACATACGCAAGATGAAAGTGCCATTTCATCGACAGAGCATCTTGATCCAGTGCCTTCGGATGGAATCTCTTTGATACAAAACAAGGAACTTGAGCGTTCTGAGCCATAGTCATGAGATCCACTTGGGGAAGACCCAACCTCTGGACAAATTGCTGAAACACAGGTCTTGAAAGGTGCCATTCTGTGGCTTCCACCTGGTGTCTGCTGAGGAAGTCCGCCAAGACATTCTCCTTTCCTGGAAGATAGACAGCACGTGGGCCTTTCACATGTATTTGTGCCAAGGTCATGATTGCTGTCACTTCTTTCATCAGTGCAACACTCCTGGTGCCCCCTTGATGGTTGATATAGGCGGCAGCAGCCCTGTCGTCTACTCTCAATTTCATCCAGGCCCCATGAAAATGGAGAAGAGCCAGAAATGTCGCTCTCAACTCCCTTATGTTCGAAGGCAGGTACTGAGCCCTCGGAGGCCATTCTGCTTGGACGAAGGAATTTCCCAGGTGTGCTCCCCATCCGAACTGACTGGCATCTGTCATGATGACTACCCAGTCGATTTCCTTCAAAGGAAAACCTCTGGAAATGTTTTCCTCTTTCAACCACCAACGAAGCTTCCTTTTCAGGTCGAGAGGAATGTGAATCGGTCTTTCCCAGTCCACTGAGCTGGTTCTGAACGGACTCAGGAGATACTGTTGAAGCGGACGCAGATTCCATTGCGCCCATCTGACCAGGTCTATAGTAGAGGTCAGGGTACCCAGGAGCTTCATAAACTCCCTTGCGGAAGCAGAAGCCTTTTGAATAAAGACTTGAATGCGATTCTGCAGTGCCAACTTTCTCTCTTGGGCGAGAGATACCATCGCCATGAGGGTATTGAAGTTTGCTCCTAAGAACACCAGCTCCCTTGTTGGTTGTAGATGACTCTTCTCGTGGTTGATGAGCCACCCAAACTGAGAGAGAGTCTCGAGGACCAGATGTCTGTGTCGGAGTATGATCTCGAAGTCTGAGGCCACTACCAGGATGTCGTTGAGGTAGTGGTAAATGGCAACATCCATCTTCCTCGGGGAAGTAATCACCGTGACCAGTATCTTCGAGAAGGTCCTTCGGGCTGTACTTATCCCGAAGGGAAGAGCCTGAAACTGGAAGTGCTCCTTTTTTACACAGAATCTGAGAAACTTCTGATGTCTGTGTGTGACTGGAACATGGAAGTAGGCATCTCTTAGATCTATTGAGATTAACCAGTCTCTATGGTGTATCACGGGGATGATGGAATGGATGGATTCCATGCGAAACCTTCTTATCCTTAAGAAGAGATTGAGCTGGTGTAGGTCTAGAATAGGCCTCCACTTTCTTCCTGGTTTCTTTACCAAGAACAGGGGAGAATAGAACCCTTGGAACCTCTCTCGCACAGGTACAGGAACAATGAGCCTTTCTAGTAATAGATTGGTAACATAATGAGTCAAGACGTCTCTCTTTTGTCTGTTGACAGGGAGTCTTGTTCTGATGAATCTTGGTGGAGGGGAAAATTCTTTGAACTCCAGAGAATATCCTGCGGTGATTACGGAATTCACCCAAGCATCTGGAATCACACTCCAGGTCCTCCAGAAGAACGAAAGGCATGCTCCTACATGAGGGACCTGGCGTAAG
Organism: Pelobates cultripes; assembly: GCA_933207985.1. Taxonomy (NCBI): domain Eukaryota; kingdom Metazoa; phylum Chordata; class Amphibia; order Anura; family Pelobatidae; genus Pelobates; species Pelobates cultripes. Next base: position 269,983,601 of record OW240912.1, read on the forward strand.
CCACCTTCAGAACTATCTGGTGGAGCAAAAGGAGGAATTTTGAGCCCTGGGTCTGGAAGATTTTCTGGTTTTACCACTCTTCCAATTGGAGAGCAGAGTATATTCTCTGCCCGGTCGATAGGTTTTACTATCTCTATAGCCTCCTTGGACCCTGTACGATGGTCCTGTTGTGGTCTCTTCAGACGCCTGCCTTGTGGAAGCATGATTTACTTGACCTCAGCCGCCTTTTTAATAGCTTCTTCAAGCGGTCTGCCAAAAAGCACCTCTCCCAAAAATGGTAGGGTGCATAAATTATTCTTGGAAGAGAGGTCAGCTCCCCAGGATCTCAACCATAGAGCCCTTCTGGCAGTAAAAGAGCGTGCCATGACTTTAGAAAAAATCCTGATGAGATCTGTGGAGGATTCCAACAGCCAATCACTGCCTGGTTTAATCTCCTTCAAGGAGTCCTTCATGGGACGTCTACTCACGCCTCTCTCTATATCCTCCTCCAAATCAAGGATCCATGAACGTAATGCTCTGGACAAAGCAGAGATAGAGACTGCTGGATGACAACCCAAGCCTGCTGTCATGAAGACTTTAGAAAGATCTGCATCAATTCATGGGTTCCTTGAGAGAAGCATTACTATCAATAGGCAGAGTTGATCTTTTTTCCACTTTAATAATCGGAGCATCAATCTTTGGGACCGCCGTCCACATTCTTGAGTCCTCTTCCTTAATAGGGTACAATTTTTACAATCTGCCCAGACTTGTAATCCTCTTTCCAGGAGTATTCCACTCTGAGCGAATCAGTTCCTTAATGGATCTGTGCACTGGAAAAGAAGGTTTCCTCTTGTGGAGGTCTCCGAAATGTCTATCAGAAGTTGAAACTTCCTTGACTGGCAAATCCAAATTCTTTCTGACTGCCATGATCAGATGCTCCATAGCCTTAGCATCTAATGAGCACGGTTGTTCCGTAAACTCTTCCTCACCAGAAGAGATAAGTTCCAATTCTAAGGAACCAGCAGCGTGTCTGAAGTCTTCTTCAGATATGTCGGATTCTCTCACATCTGGGTCTTTTACCTCTATTGGATTCTGAAATCCCTTCCGCTACAGCTTGCTTAATCCAATAAGCTATGTCCTGAGCCAGGGCCGGACTGGCCCACCGGGATGCCGGGAAATTTCCCGGTGGGCCGCGGCACCTGGGGCCGGTCTGACTGCCCTAATCATTGGGCTGACAGCTCCGGCCACACAGAGCCCCATGGGAGCACGGGGAGCCGGCCGGCACAGCTCACACACGGCCGGCCGGGATCATGTAAAAAAAAAATTTGCGGCGGGGCGGAGCTTAGTGTGACGGGGCGGGACTTAGCGTGCGGCGGGGGCGGGGCTTACCTGCGGCGGGGCCCGGCTGACTGCAGCATGGGAAGCAGGAAGGAGTCCCTGCTTCCCCAACAACCAGCCTCCAGGAACTCCAAGCAGGAGGTAAGAAGGAGGTCAGTGTGTGAGTGTGAGTGTGAGTGTGTGACTGCCTGTCTGTGTATGTGTGTGGCTGTCTGTCTGTCTTTGTATGTGTGGGTGTTTGCCTCGGTGTCAATGACTGTCTGCCTGGGTGTGTGTGGCTGTCTGCCTGGGTGTCAGTGACTGCACCCTCACACACACACACTGCACCCCTGACACTCACAGCACCCTCACACACACACTGCACCCCTAATACTCACAGCACCCTCACACACTGCACCCCTGACACTCACAGCACACAGATACACGCTAGATCCCTTACCTTATATGCACTCTTAATCCTCTATACACACACACACACACACACAATCTCCTATACACACTCTGGGTCCTTTACACACTAGATCTCCTACACACACACTGCACCACCTACACACACACTACATTCCTTGTCAGCAAACACATACAACATTCTCTAAACACACCCTCTCTACAACCCCTACACACACTACGTCACCTATACACACACACTACAGCCCGTATGCACACACTCGCTACATCCCCTATAACACTATGCCCCCTATACACACACTCTCTACAGCCCCTAGCCACACATATTACACCACAAACACAAATGAAATTGACCTATTTACACAATACCACACCACACTCTACACACAGGCAATCCCACAAGCAGGCTCCAAACACATGCACCATACACTTTCCTGGCCCTTTTGTCCTTTGGTATCCCACTTGTTGAGACACCAGAGACAATTTAAAAGCAAACACAGCGCAAGCATGTTATTAAATTTGCTTGCGCTGCGCAGAACAAATACAAGGCCTTTTTCTAATGCCAGAGCTCTTCAGCGCAGCTCTGCGCATTGAACCAACATGCTCACTTTGAGAAGAGGCGTGCTTGTCATTAGTGATGACAAAACACACCCTCTCTGGCCCCGCCCCCTTCTTAGGGGGCCGCTCTGATCTAGGGCCAGACCGGTCTTGAGGGCTGTAAAACACAGAAGTCATATGACTGTACCCTCCATGCACTCTTTTTAATCGTAATAAATAGTGAGGAAAATATTTTTTTTAATGCTCACCTATGACCTATTGTAGATCTTGCCGACTTAGCAGATGGAGATGCTGGATCCATCATAGTAGAAGGGCTATATAACAAAGGTTGTCACAATGAACTTCATGCAGCCAAACTGAACAGCATTATGTATTATAGATGAAAACATAATACATACCTGCAGAGAATGAATGTGGCACTAGAGAGCACTGTATGACAGAGGGAAATGAAAACGCTAGCCTATTTTGCAGAAATACCGCCATTTTCAAATTTCCCGCTCTGTGTCTTTAAGAAGGCGCGCATGCGCCGATTGTCCGCAAGTCCGCGGCTCCGCCATCTTGGATGAGGGCAAATATGCCGAAAATCCGGCCGTGGCCATTGCGCATGCGCGGGTGTCTTACCGGATGGATGAGCTGGCGAACACAGGCTCCAGATGCCAGAGGGACTACCCACTATGGCTCCCAGGGGTTCCCAATTCGTGCAAAGAAAGGGCTACATGTGCCTGGGCTTCCTGTGGAGGGAGGCTGACCTCCACAGGGTGAAGATCATAGCAGCATGATCAGGTGAGCATAAAGAAAAACTTTAACCCTTAGAAAATCAGGGAGAGAAAATAACAACTGTCCTAGGGCTATGAGGACAGGAAAAAAAGACTGAGGTGTGATGGCTGATGGGGTTCCTATTATATCAGGGGAAGGTATGCTTAATTGTTTAATTGTTTGTGTTTCCTGTCCTGGTGGTAAGAGGGAGGAGCTAAACCTATATGTTAAATGCTGCCATGATTAGCCAGGAAAAGGTAAACCGGTTGTTACAACTTATACAATTTGTATTATATTGCTGACTTATGTATGTTTTTTTCTTCTTATGTTTTGGTTGATTTGTAAGATATGAAAAATATTGACACGGGATGTGCATTGTATGTGATTATAATTAATTGGAGATAATTATATCCTGTAATGTAATTTTGAAAATACAAATAAAAATCTAATTAAACAAAACAAAACAAAAAATTAGAGGGGCAAAAGTTTTAAAATAATATCAGGAAGTATTACCTTTCTGAGAGGGTAGTCGATGCATGGAATAGCCTTCCAGCTAAAGTTGGAGAGGTTAACACAATGAAGGAGTTAAAGTATGCTTGGGATAGGCAAAAGGCTATCCTGACTATACGATTAGGCTAGGGAGTATCTAAACTACTTTTAAGCCTAATCTGTAAAGGGAAAAAAAGCCAGAAAAGTTTCTGAACTTTTACAAAAGCCTGTCGGGAAAGGAGGATTGGGAATACCCAAGATACAACTGTACTATATGATCGCAGTAATCAGCTCCATGTCAACTGGCCCAGCCACAGTGGGCCTTCCATAAATGTTATTTCTCCTTAATTTTTTAATGTTTCTTTTGTTTTTTCATTCCTAAATTTGACTGTTCTAGCTGATAGGATGGTATGTTGGCAACAAATACTATTTTTATGAAAATTACTAAATATTCCTGGTCTCCATATTTTCAGATTTGGTCTTTCCTTGTCACCAGTAATTTGTTCAAGCCATTCTACTATGTCCCAATATGAGAAACGTTGCACAGGCCTTTTAACCGTTAATCCCTTTTAATAGGTTATTCAGTACTGCTTGGGGGATGACCCTGCACAGACCACAAAAAACATGTTTTGTCTTGGGGTGAGACTGGTTGGGACAGAGCTTATAATATACATATACCTTGTATTCTTTCCACTTCGTGCTATATGAGAAATATACCCAAAATATACTTATACACCAAATATACACCAAACACTAAGGTGCTAGTGCAGCACTAAAACCAATATATATAAAAAAAAAAAACACCTTAATTGGAATTTTGTAGAGGGGGTTTGTTCATATATAAATACTCTTTATATAGAAAAGATAGGAAAGGCAAGTAAGGGGGAGGGGTGGCCCTGTATGTGAAGGGTAGCATAAAATCTAGCATAATAAAAGTTAGTGAGGCAAACATGGAGTCTGTTTGGGTTACGTTAGAATTTGGTAATCACACAGTAACTCGTGTAGGTGGGATTTATAGGCCCCCAGGACAAATTGAAGAGTTAGATAATCTTCTAGTTGAGGAAATAGCTAAAATGACAATAAAGGGGGAAGTTATCATCATGGGTGACTTTAATCTTCCTGATGTAAATTGGAAAACCAAAATAGCTGTTTGTGCCAGGAGCACACATATTCTAAACTCCCTACTGGGATTGTCTCTAAAACAAGTCGTTGAGGAGCCAACTCGTAAAGAGGCCATACTAGATTTAGTGTTAACAAATGGAGATTTGGTATCAGATATTACTGTAGGTGAAAGTTTAGGATCCAGTGATCATCAGTCAGTGTGGTTTAATATAAGAACAGTGACTGAGTCACACCACACAAAAACAAAAGTTTTAGACTTTAGAAAACAGACTTTTCTAAAATTAGAATATGGGTAGAGGAGTCATTATCAGACTGGAGCAATTTAAATGGAGTCCAAGAGAAATGGGATTATTTAAAAGTTGCACTATTGAAGGCAACAGAAAATTGCATTAGGCTAGTCAGTAAAAGCAAAAAATTCAAGAAACCACTGTGGTACTCCGCAGATGTGGCCAAAATAGTTAAAAACAAAAAGTTAGCATTTAGGAATTATAAAAAAACCCAGAGTGAGGAAGACAAAATGATCTATAAGATTAGGCAGAAAGAGGCTAAGCAAGTTATAAGAGCTTCCAAATCACACACAGAAGAGAAAATAGCACAGTCAGGAAAAAAAAGGGGACAAAACATTTTTTAGATACATAAATGAGAAAAGGAAAGTAAAACAAGGATTAGTTAGATTAAAAACAAAAGAAGGAAGGTATGTAGAAGAGGATAAAGGTCTAGCTGACTGCCTCAATTAATATTTTAGTTCTGTATTTACAGATGAAAATGAAGGCAAGGGACCTCAGTTAAGAAAAAGGATAAATACCCATTCCCTGCAACAAGACAGACCTAAGAACCTTACAAACCGCCATAGACCGCTTCATCTGGAATGATCGCAAGCCAAGAGTGCGCCGATCGACACTATATGTCCCTAAACACTCAGGCGGCTTAGGCCTCCCCAACCTACTGTATTACCAACACGCAGCCCACCTGGCACAAATTCAACACTGGCACCTCCCTCCCGACCATAAACGCTGGGTTGACTTAGAACACCTCATATTCGGTCGAGACCACCCCTCCCTATACATATGGCTACCGAAACAGCAAAGTCCACTGCCCCCCCCAACCTCCCCTGCAATTACCTATTCCATAGACCTTTGGGACCGCCTTATTGACAAATTTGACCTCTCCTCCGGCCTCTCACCCCTTACCCCCATTCTACGCAACTGCATGTTCCCTCCAGGACTTACACCACAGCACTATGCCCACTTCGAAGACAGAGATATCGCCCGACTTTGCCACCTATACCCAAACGGCAAACTTATCCAATACACAGACATCCCCCACACCTCCACTATGACAACGTTTGACCACTTCAGGTTACTTCAACTCTGCAGCTTTGCTGCATCCGACGCTGTACGCTTAGCAGCCACATCCCCCCTCACCGACTTTGAGCGCGACAGCATACACTCCCCGTTACGCAAGAGCCAGATATCCGAACTATACCTGACCCTCACTACACACTACACTCAAATCTCCCTACCATATATAACAGCCTGGGAGAAAGACCTGGGCCCTCCCGACGACCCCACAGACTGGACAGACATCTGGGCAGCCAACAAATCAATCTCCATATGCATGACCCACCAAGAACAAGCATATAAGATGCTGTTCAGATGGTATCTCACCCCAACTCGACTTGCAACAATGAAACAAATCCCCAATGGAAACTGTGTCAGGAAACGGGCACATTCCTCCACTGTTGGTGGACATGCCCGAAACTAAAACCCCTCTGGCAAAGCGTCACAAAATTATTAACACGCATCCTCTCCAGACCGGTCCCCATGGATCCCTGGGCTCTACTTCTCTCTAAACCTATCGACCAGTTCACTCAAAACGAAAATAAACTGATAGCAAGAGTGGCCCTAGCCACACGCAGAGCCATAGCAGGTCTGGTCCACCCCTCACATACCAACCCAATCCCACATCCACACCAAAGTAACTGACAGCACTGATATGGACAACCTGACTGCACAAATACACGACACCCCAAAGTCGTTCCACAAAATATGGGACCCATGGATCGATGCAGACACCATCCCCCCGGGTAAACCAACTCTGCCCTCAAAAACACACACCATGCCGCCAAACACGTGGACCCCACAGACACCACATCAACCCCCTCCCAACCCCCTCCTCCCATCCCCCCCATACTGGATGCGGAAAGCTACGGGCGAGCGGCAACACACCCTTAACACTCCCCCCATCACACCTAAGGAGAACCCCCACCGAGGCTCCCCACTACAGACTACTGACCTGCCTCCAGGTTACACGCCCCCCCCCCTTACAGCAATTCCACCTCACACATTGGAATCCAACGCTGGCCTGGCACCAACTCTCCCCCTTAACCCATCTCCAAAGATAGAACCACACTATTCAAAAGGGGGAGAACGAACGGACATAACTCTCTCAATATCAGAGAACACCCAACCATAGACCAGACCAAACACCCCAACATAATGACGCCAACATAACCCAATGTATAACGCATGTACCAAGTTAACTTATGTTAAATTGAATGTTACTCTTTGATGTTACAACCTTGTTTCAACCTAACATTCTTCCTTTCTGTACGAATGTTTAACTGAAAAACCCATAAATAAAGAATCTTTAAAAAAAAAAAAAGAAAAAGGATAAATGAGTCATTTATTACACGTGAATTTACAGAGGAAGAGGTTCTATTTCAACTGTCAAAAGTAAAGACTAGAGATGTCCCGAACGGTTCGCCAGCGAATAGTTCCTGGCGAACATAGCGTGTTCGTGTTCGCCACGGACGGCGAACATATGCGCGTTTCGATCCGGCCCTATTCGTCATCATTGAGTAAACTTTGACCCTGTACCTCACAGTCAGCAGACACATTCCAGCCAATTAGCAGCACACCCTCCCTCCTACTGGACAGCATTCATTTTACATTCATTCTCAAGCTGCATGCTTAGTGAGAGGAGGGAAAGTGTAGCTGCTGTTGATTAGATAGGGAAATGCATAGCTAGGTTAGGGTATACAGTGTCCACTACAGTCCTGAAGGACTCATCTGATCTCTGCTGTAAGGACAGCACCCCAAAAAGCCCTTTTTAGAGTTAGAACATCAGTCTGATTTTTTTTTTTTCTGTGTAATGTAATTGCAGTTAGTTGTCTGCAAGCTTCTGTGTCAGGCTCACAGTGGATACTGTGCCCAGTGCCACCACTCACTCACTGGTGTCACAATAGCTTGCATTTAAAAACCAAAAACTTTTTTCACTGTTATAGATTGAATAGCAGTTAGTTTTCTCAAAGCGGTGTGTCAGGCTCACAGTGGATACTGTGCCCAGTGCCACCACTCACTCACTGGTGTCACAATAGCTTGCATTTAAAAACAAAAAACTTTTTTCACTGTTATAGATTGAATAGCAGTTAGTTGTCTCAAAGCGGGTGTGTCAGGCTCACAGTGGATACTGTGCCCAGTGCTACCACTCACTCACTGGTGTCACAATAGCTTGCATTTAAAACCCAAAAACTTTTTTCACTGTTATAGATTGAATAGCAGTTAGTTGTCTCAAAGCGGGTGTGTCAGGCTCACAGTGGATACTGTGCCCAGTGCCACCACTCACTCACTGGTGTCACAATAGCTTGCATTTAAAAACAAAAAACTTTTGGGGGGCATGGCCAAGGACCGCATGGAAGCGGTCGCATAAACCGAGAGCTCCGCCGTTTCGCGGGCCCAGCAGCGAGGCTAACAGCATTAATCTCGAAAAAAAAACTAACCTGACTTGCCGCCAAACGCGCAGAGACAACCATGTCGACCAAATCTTACAAAAAACTGAAGCAGAAAATGATGGATTCCCTGCTACACACGCAGCATATGGCATACCCGTGAGTCCAAGATGGCGACGGAGAACCGCGATCACCCCCACATGAATCCGAAGCTGATGACAGCCGGAGCGGCTCCTACAGTGCCACAATACATCCAGCCACCGATGCCTCAGTGAGTAACATGCTGCAAAACTTAAAGACAGACCTGTGTTCAGACTTGCTAAAAATGGCGTTGGACATTAGAGCTGACATTCAGGCCCTAGGGGACAGAACAGCTCATCTGGAAGAGAAGACGGAAGGCCTAATGGAAGCACATAATGACCTATCTGATGCACATGCAGCTCTGGCAGACAAAGTCAGGTTTCTGGAGGGGAAGATAGCAGATAATGAAGACCGTGACCGGAGAAACAACATCAGACTCCGAGGCATACCAGAAAGTATAGGGCCACAAGACCTCGCCCAATATGCTCAAAAGCTATTCAAAACTTTAATCCCAGCTCTAGAAGAATCAGATCTGCATTTAGACAGAATACACAGACTGCCTAAACCTTGACACCTACCTGCTACCACCCCTAGAGACGTGATCACGAAAATACATTACTTCACGGTCAAAGACCCGATAATGCAGGCGTCCAGACTGGATAAAACCCTTCCAGGTGACTATACAGATATTAAGCTTTTCATTGATCTGTCGTCGGCCACCATGTACAAGAGGCGAACGTTTGCGCCCATCACTACAGCCCTGCGCAAGGCCAACATTCTATATAGATGGGGATTTCCAGCCAAACTATTAGTTAACAGAAACGGAGCAAACCGAATAATCCTCACACCAGAAGATGGTCTAAAGACCCTAGAAGAATAGAACATACCAATCCCAATAGCTGACAAACAAAAAGAGGACACCCCACCGCCACGTAAAATGGCAAGAGACTGGCAACGCTACAGATCCGCAGACCCGACCTAAGACTTTCCTCTGCCAACATCGGGACACGTAATATCTTCACCCACAACGGTTTTATTGTATTTCTGTGTAATATATGTTTACTATTGCATTGTTCCACTCCAAATAGACACAGTTATGAGAACACAGCCATAGGCCCTCGAGCGGTAGAGAAGTACCACTAAAGATACAACTCTCTACCTTACACGACCAACCCTAACCATAATACGCTTTTAGAACTCACTACTACCCCCCACACGGCTTACAAACTAAGCCAACATATACCCGTGTGCAATTTAGTGCACTCAGCCCCAAGGGCCAACGGGAACCTGTATATAGTTTTGTTTGATCCCACCCCCCTTTACCGACCCATACGAATCTATACCTAGCAGCCAAGGTAATAAGTGATCAGCGTATGCGATTCCCTCTATCAGACTCAGCGCCCCACCTGCCCCCCGAACCGTAAGGTAGGCATAATGCCGTTAAAAATCCTTTCCCTCAATACCAAAGGGCTGAACTCACCCAACAAGTGTAGGCTAGCTTTACAAGAAGCTAAGAGACAGAACGCACAAGTGGCTTTTTTCCAAGAATCCCACTTTAAATGGAGAGCCAAACCCAGATTCAACTCCCCCTGGTTTCCGATAGATTACCACACATGCTATCATACCAAAAAAAGAGGAGTGTCGACACTAATAAGCAAAAATGTTACTTTTGAATTAATACGTAAAATTGGAGATAAAAAAGGCAGATACCTTATCATACAATGTCACATTAACAATCAACCGTATACGTTAATGAACGTCTATAGCCCTAATGAAAATCAAGTTATGTTATAGCTGATGTCTTCTCTCTCTTGTCAATGTACAGTTTAGGGGAGGTAATAATTGGAGGCGACACCAATTTTCTCTTAGATGCACATATGGATTCATCCGCTTCTAGAACGGTAAATACAACAACCTCAAAAAAACGACTCACACTGACAACCAACATTTGCCAAACACTAATGACACATAATTATGTAGACCCATGGAGAATTTCGCACCCGACGGAAATAGATTATACCTGCTATACTGCAGCACACAACAGCTACTCAAGAATTGACAGATTCCTAATCAAAAGCTCATCCCTAGAGAGAGTATCTCACACAGACATTGGCAATATCACATGGTCTGACCATGCACCAATCACACTGACATTATCAGAACAATTCCCCTCCACTGGCCGCACCACCTGGAGACTGAACGAGTCCCTACTCAATGATCCGGTAATAGTCTCCCACATCACAACAGACCTCCAACACTATTTTGCAGACAATGTACAAAGTAACACAACACCGGAATTAATTTGGTTAGCACACAAAGCTGTAATAAGAGGCAGCTTCATAAAACACGCGAGCCAGGCCAAAAAAACTCGCCAGGCACAATACTTACAAATCATTGCAGACATAACGTCATTGACTCACAGGAATAAACATACACCGTCACCTAACATACAAACTGCCCTACACCAGGCACACTCCAAACTACGAGATTTCGAACTAGCCAAAACCACATACCTACTGCAAAAAAACAAACATAAATTTTTCGCATTCGGCAACAGAGCAGGAGCAAAATTGGCTTCTCAACTTAAACAACGATCAGCCACCTCCAGGATTGCCTTCCTAAACAATAGCAAAGGTCAGAAAATCATAGACCCAAAAAAAATCGTAAATGAATTCTCAGACTATTACTACAACCTGTACAATTTGGGAGCAGGAGGGGGGGTGAAGGTCCCTACACAAGAAGATATCAACAGATACCTAACAGATATCCAACTACCTTCCCTATCAGCAGATGACATTAACCAACTCCACCAACCAATAACCCCCGAAGAAATAACTAAAGCTATAGCTGACCTCCCCCCACACAAATCACTGGGACCCAATGGCCTACCTAATAAATATTACAAAAAGTTCTCCGGACTACTAAGCCCACACCTAACGAACCTCTTTCAACACTGCGCAGGAAAGGGAGTGTTGCCAGCAGAGATGCTACTAGCCCACATTACTACCTTACCCAAACCTGGTAAACCCCTTACTGTATGTAAAAACTTTCGTCCCATATCCCTCCTCAATAGCGACGCCAAACTGTACGCGAAAATAATAAGCAACCGACTTACACCCGCATTAAACAGTTTGGTACACAACGGCCAGACTGGGTTTGTGAAGGGACGCCAAGGCTCAGACAATACCCGAAAAATCCTTAGTATACTGGCCACAATGGAACGCAACTCGGTTGGAGGCCTGCTCCTTGCCTTGGATGCGGAGAAGGCCTTCGACCGACTAAATTGGTCCTTCATGCAGGCGGTACTCCTAAAATATGGCCACCCTCCCGAGACTATTAGAAGTATCATGGCACTATACGCAACACCGGCAGCCAGGGTTTCACATGGAGGCTTCCTCTCCAACACATTCCCGATATCAAATGGGACCCGACAGGGCTGCCCTCTCTCCCCCTTACTCTACATTTTATCCCTAGAACCCCTAGCCCAAAAAATACGCTCCCACCCTAGCATAGAGGGCATAAAAATCCGAACGCATGAATACAAATTGGCACTCTTCGCCGATGATATCCTAATGACGCTAGGGAATCCTCAACGTCGGTACCATACCTTATGGAGGCCCTAATAGAGTTTGGCGATATATCGCATTACCGCCTAAACCAAGACAAGACCCAGGCTCTACCTATTACACTTCTCCCGACCACTACAACCTTTTTAAAAGACAAATTCCAATTCGATTGGAGAACGTCCTCCCTGACATACTTGGGGGTAAAAATAGCACCCTCAATAACCGAGATAACAAAACTTAATTACGACACCCTCAACAATGCACAAAAGAAGTCCAAAATGGACACAGACAAAAATCTCATGGCTAGGAAAAATTAACGCATATAAGATGGTGATCCTACCAAAAATACTGTATGTTTTCCGAATGCTTCCCATTCAGATCCTGCAAACACTCCTCAAAAACCTCCAAACTATAAGTATATTTGGGGAAATAAGAGACCACGCATACCGCACACCATACTACAGAGACACGCATCGCAAGGAGGTGTGGGACTGCCCAACACAGGCTTCTATTACAAAGCCTCCGCCTTGACAGCGGGAATACTCATGCATACCCCAGTAGGGAATACCCAATGGGTTGACCTGGAAAAAGCCCAATTCCAAGATAACACAGCACTAGACTACATGTGGACCCCACCTAAGGCCGACCTGCTCCCTACAACAAAATTTACCCTCCAAGTATGGACAACCTTCTTAGAGACCCTAGGAGCCAAACATACCTTCCATCCTAAAAGCACCTTTAACAGCCTTAAAGGCAATCTCACCAGATATCCATTTACAAAAATGGTTGAAGGCAGGAATCACCCATATACACCACATACTACAGCCACAAGGACTGATGAAATTCCCCGAAATACAAAAGACATGGGGCCTACCCAACAACACCATATTCTCGTATCTCCAACTTAAGGGTCTGATCACCACCCATGTGCACCACCAACACCCCAACCCAAACCAAACATCTCTCCCAACAGAAACGATAATAGAACGGTGTAGGAAAGCACCAACAAAATCAAAAGCCATCTCCCTCTGCTATAAAGCATGGGAGGACACCCTACCCCCTACTACACCTAAACATAAAACTTTATGGGAAGCAGACTGCTCTATCCAACTCACAGAGAGGGAATGGATACATGCACTCAATGACTTATCCAAATGGACACGTTGCTACACACACATCAAAGCCCATAGGAAACTATTATATAGATGGTACCTAACCCCAAGTAGGCTTCACAAAATCTACCCAAACACATCTTCGTTATGCTGGAGATGCAAGGCTGCTGAGGGTACACTCATACATATATGGTGGAACTGCCCTAACATACAACCTCTCTGGACAGAGGTGCATCGCACACTTCGTATCCTTCACGTGCCCAACACCCCAAAAACCCCAGAGGTGTACCTACTTATGCGGTTTCCGCCACTATTTGACAAATCACAAAAACAACTGAGCGCACTCACCACCCTTGCAGCCCGTAACCTATTGGCCTTGAACTGGAAATCTACACTGTGCCCAACTAAAGCCCAGCTAAGAGACAAAATACAACAATTTTACATTTTTGAACGCATGGCCATAACTGATGACAACACAGCGCGAACATTCCAAGCGACCTGGGCCCCATGGGTCACACTGACCACACCCAAAAAGGGATAACCCGGAGACATGACCAACCTAGCCAAGATCGCCCCAAAGAGACCATATAACTATGCCAACAGGCGAAATTGAACAACTCCAACACCAAAACTGCGCATGTCGATATGTAATCCCAGAAACCCACTCCCGGAGCACAGGGAGGATACATGCCACAGCACGCTGAGCCCCCCTTCACTGGCCACTACACCCCAAGCGATAGGAGTAGATAGACAGGGAGAGGTGTCCGACAACGGACGCTGGTTATTAGTTCTTGTTGTTTATACGTTGTTCTGATGATTGATGTATGACTACAGTGAGGCAAAGTTGGCATGAAAAGCTTTAATGTAACAAATACTATGTTCCCAAAACGAATATGCTGTACAATGCCAGAAGCTAATGTTGTGCTAGGGCAAACATGTTTGTGGCTCACTACTATTTTACTGTACTACTACCTTACTGTACCATTACTACTCACTTCTGTATGTTTTATTGTATTCTATATGTTGAAGTATACTTCTCTTGTCAATGATGTAAACCCATTGACCGCTGAAAATCAATAAAAAATTATATTGAAAAAAAACAAAAAAAAACTTTTTTCACTGTTATAGATTGAATAGCAGTTAGTTGTCTCCAAGCTTCTGTGTGTCAGGCCTACAATGTGTACTCTGCCAACCTTTGCCAGTTCACAGTGCCACTCTTATCTGGTGTCACAATAGCTTGCATTTAAAAACCAAAAAACTTTTTTCACTGTTATAGATTGAATAGCAGTTAGTTGTCTGCCAGCGTCTGTGTCAGGCTCACAGTGGATACTGTGCCCAGTGCCACCACTCACTCACTGGTGTCACAATAGCTTGCATTTAAAACCAAAAAACTTTTTCACTGTTATAGATTGAATAGCAGTTGGTTGTCTCAAAGCGGGTGTGTCAGGCTCACAGTGGATACTGTGCCCAGTGCCACCACTCACTCACTGGTGTCACAATAGCTTGCATTTAAAAACAAAAACTTTTTTCACTGTTATAGATTGAATAGCAGTTAGTTGTCTCAAAGCTGGTGTGTCAGCCCTACAGTGGATACTGTGCCAGTTCACAGTGCCACTCATATCTGGTGTCACAATAGCGTGCATTTAAAAACCAAAAAACTTTTTTCACTGTTATAGATTGAATAGCAGTTAGTTGTCTGCCAGCGTCTGTGTCAGGCTCACAGTGGATACTGTGCCCAGTGCCACCACTCACTCACTGGTGTCACAATAGCTTGCATTTAAAAACCAAAAAACTTTTTTCACTGTTATAGATTGAATAGCAGTTAGTTGTCTCAAAGCGGGTGTGTCAGCCCTACAGCGTGTACTCTGCCAACCTCTGCCAGTTCACAGTGCCACTCATATCTGGTGTCACAGTAGCTTGCACGCATAGTACCACTAATCGAAAAAAAATGACAGGCAGAGGCAGGCCACCCCGCAGGGGCCGTCGTGGTCGTGGTGCTGTGATTCCCTTTTGCCCTAGAATAATGCCCAGTTTTCAGAGGCCAGGTACCCTGAACTTGAAAAGTTCTGAGGACATAGTTGACTGGCTAACACAGGACACCCAATCTTCTACAGCTTCCGCTCGGAACCTTGATGCAACATCCTCCTCCAGCTTAGCTTCGGGTACCTCTCAAGATACCACTCACCCGCCTGCCGCCACCACCAACACTAGCACCACAGCCGCTTCACTTGGTATGCCAGAGGAGTTATTTACACATCCGCTTGAAGAAATGAGTGATGCGCAACCATTATTGACAGAGGATGTAGATAACAGGGATATGTCTCAATCAGGCAGCATTACACATGTACGGTGTGATGATGATGATGTTGTACCCGCTGCTGCTTCCTTTGCTGAGTTGTCAGAGATCATGATACACACTGACACAGAGCAGAATAGAGAACAGTCTCTATTCTGCTCTGTGTCAGTGTGTATCATGATCTCTGAGGACAGGTGTCAATCCATATCTGCCAAGTGACCCTATGTAGGAGGAACAGTCTCTATTCTGCTCTGTGTCAGTGTGTATCAGGGGCTCTGAGGACAGGTGTCAATCCATATGTCAAGGTGTCAATATGTCATATGTCAGGTGTCAATCCATATCCATTGTGATTTAGGAATGTTAGGTGATTTATGCCCTTTATGGATTAAGAGCAGACTCTGCATCAACTGTAATTTTCCATGGGAGTTTTGCCATGGATCCCCCTCCGGCATGCCACAGTCCAGGTGTTAGTCCCCTTGAAACAACTTTTCCATCACTATTGTGGCCAGAAAGAGTCCCTGCCCATTGAAGTCTATGGCGGTTCGGCGGTTCGCGAACATTTGTGTTCGCGAACCGAAAATTCCGGGTTCGCGACATCACTAGTAAAGACAAATAAGTCAATGGGACCTGATGGAATACACCCAAAGCTATTAAAAGAGCTTAGTGGTGTACTAGCAAAACCATTAACAGATTTATTTAACCAATCATTAACAGGAGTAGTCCCAGAAGATTGGAAGTTAGCGAATGTTGTGCCCATTCACAAGAAAGGTAGAAGGGAGGAGTCGGGCAACTATAGGCCAGTAAGCCTTACTTCAGTAGTGGGGAAAGTCATGGAAACCATGTTAAAGGATAGGATTGTTGAACATCTAAAAACACATGGATTTCAAGATCAGAGACAACATGGGTTTACTTCAGGGAGATCATGCCAAACTAATCTTATTGATTTGTTTGATTGGGTAACTAAAATTATAGATCAGGGTGGTGCAGTAGACATTGCTTACCTAGATTTCAGTAAGGCTTTTGACACTGTTGCACGTAGAAGGCTTATCAATAAACTGCAATCTTTAAGTTTGGATTCCAATATTGTTAAATGGTAAGGCAGTGGCTGAGTGACAGGCAACAGAGGGCTGTAGTTAATGGAATATATTCAAAGCTTGGACTTGTCACCAGTGGGGTACCTCAGGGATCTGTACTTGGGCCCATTCTCTTTAATATTTTTATTAGTGATATTGCAGAAGGTCTTGATGGTAAGGTATGTCTTTTTGCTGATGATACTAAGATATGTAACAGGGTTGATGTTCCAGGAGGGATAAGCCAAATGACAAATGATTTAGGTAAACTAGAAAAATGGTCAGAATTGTGGCAACTGACATTTAATGTGGATAAGTGCAAGATAATGCATCTTGGACGTAAAAACCCAAGGGCAGAGTACAAAATATTTGATAGAGTCCTAACCTCAACATATGAGGAAAGGGATTTAGGGGTGATCATTTCTGATGACTTAAAGGTAGGCAGACAATGTAATAGAGCAGCAGTAAATGCTAGCATAATGCTTGCTTGTATAGGGAGAGGTATTAGCAGTAGAAAGAGGAAAGTGCTCATGCCATTGTACAGAACACTGGTGAGACCTCACTTGTTGTATTGTACACAGTACTGGAGACCGTATCTTCAGAAGGATATTGATACCTTAGAGAGGGTTCAGAGAAGGGCTACTAAACTGGTTCATGGATTGCGGGATAAAACTTACCAGGAAAGGTTAAAGGATCTTAACATGTATAGCTTGGAGGAAAGACGAGACAGGGGGGATATGATAGAAACATTTAAATATATAAAGGGAATCAACACAGTAAAGGAGGAGACTATATTTAAAAGAAGAAAAACTACCACAACAAGAGGACATAGTCTTAAATTAGAGGGACAAAGGTTTAAAAATAATATCAGGAAGTATTACTTTACTGAGAGGGTAGTGGATGCATGGAATAGCCTCCAGCTGAAGTGGTAGAGGTTAACACAGTAAAGGAGTTTAAGCATGCGTGGGATAGGCATAAGGCTATCCTAACTATAAGATAAGGCCAGGGACTAATGAAAGTATTTAGAAAATTGGGCAGACTAGATGGGCCGAATGGTTCTTATCTGCCGTCACATTCTATGTTTCTATGAAAAAACACAAGAGTGCAATATTGTATGTATACGTAAAAGGAACACTATAGTGCAAGGAAAACTAACTCGTTTTCCTGGCAGTATAGGGTTATAAGGTCCCCCCTAAAACCTTTTCAACCACTTGCCTTAATACAGCGCCGGTGACCTCTCCTTCCCCTGCCGACGTCAGCTCCAGAGTGGAGCCGAATGCAGATGTGCGCCCAGAGGCGCACGCGCGCATTCAAACCGCCCCTAGGAAAGCATTACTTAATGTTTTCCTATGGACGTCCAGCGTAAGTTCAATGGGATTTTCACAGTGAGAATCGCAGAAGCGGCCCCTAGTGGTTGGATTAACCCTCAATGTAAACATAGCAGTTTCTCTGAAACTGCTATGTTTTCAGCTGCAGGATTAAAACTAGCTGGACCAGGCACCCAGACCACTTAATTGAGCCGAAGTGGTCTGGGTGCCTATAGTGGTCCTTTAACTCAAATAAGTCACATTATGCTCACAATAAAATTAGACTTTTAAATGACCTGGCTCTAAACTTGTACTCCTCTGTTTTGGTAACAGAATCTCTTCTGGTAATAAAACCTGTTTCCAGTGAAGTACATACAAGGTAAAAAGAACAATCTAGTACAATACCTCAAAGTAAAGTATGTGAGAGTAATAAAACCAGTTAGTATAGTCACCTTTACCTGAAGTTTATAAAAGATTGGCTCCAAGTGTGTCAATAAATTGCCAAATATGGAGTGGCAAAACCTTTTTTTGATCCAAACCAGGTTCGGGAATATAGGCCAGCAGTCACAACCGATCAAATTAACATTTGAAATAAATGTAAAAACAACAAATAGAAACAATCAAAAGTAATAAATATAAATTGCAGTCCTGAAGTCCCTTGAAAGGTGTTTCACCCATTTATGGGCTTTTTTCAAATCAATAAACAGGCAAAATGCATTTCTGGAGATTTGATACAGGAATAAAAGGCAACTACATATAACGTGGAGCTGTCCTTAACTAGTTCAGTTTTGGTCTACCATTGGATCCTGGTGACAGCCTCAGTCATGCTCTTACCCCAATCCCCAAAGAATGATGTGCTTTTAATGTTTACATGTTCTACAGGCATTACAAAGTTGAAGCATAAGTTAATTTTCACTATTCTCATTGCAGTCCTGAACCTTATTTGCACAAAACTGGGCATATTGTGTGTCCTTCACTCCCTGCTACTCCAAGAAACAAGAACTCAGATTTTTATATACAAATTGTACTTTTTTTTTACTTTGTGCTTTAACAGAGAATCTTGAGAGAATTGAGCCAATTTAAGGTTATAATAATGTCATGTTTGTGTCCCATTTTGAGTAAAGCATATGTAATGCCATAACACTATCAATAATCACTGCATTCTTTTCCCCTTATAATGTCTTAGTTTCTTGTACGCAATTGCCTTTATTCATTAATCTTGCTGCTTTAAAGCAAGATTACAAATGCCTGAAGTACTTCTACAGTGCTTTGCTGCTTTAGAAATATACATTTAAAAAAAAATATATATATATATATATATTTGTATTGTGCGAGTGGTAACAAACAGGCTTGGTATGCCACAATAGCTATACTAAACAGAGTAAAAACATTAATGAAAAGTTATCAACATGGCATTCAGAAACCGCACATTTTTATATTTTACGTAGCATTAGTCAGATGAGATATCATGCGTATCTAATTATGTGAGTTGGCGAGATCTCATTATGGTATGTACCTCTGTGTACTCATTGAGTACCTCTAACATGTCAAGGTCTTGACCTCTTAAATTGTGTTTGAGTTTCGTGTCCTATTTCAGAGCTAAGCAAAGCTGCTACTGTGCTGGGGTACAGTTGTACTCACTTATGTGATGCCTTGAGCGTTATATAGGTATGAATACTGAGCTCTCATGGTCACCTGAAGGTGTGGGGGGAGGGTGGTATGGTCGGCTCAATTGGTCAGTCGATCTGAATGTGGGCTGATTATGTTGGGACTCACTCTTGGGGTGCGCTGAATAATACAAAAAAACTAAGTTAGCTAAACCCTAACGGCAAACTTTAAATTAAGCCTACAGTTCTAAAGAGTGCTGTAAGGCTTCATTAGGTGATGGTTGTTAGTCCTACTGTCCTTCAGGTAGTGGCCGCTGCATATCATCCCATAGTCATCCGGCGAGTGGTGAAAGGGATTGTAGAGTATGGATTCTACTGGTGCCGCTTCCTGGTTGGTGTCCCGTCCGCTGGAGTTGTCAGGGTGTTTGGAGGTACGTGGAGTGTGGGCAGTAAAGCTGCTGCTTCTGAGAGGTTGTGGATCAGGTGCTTGGTCTCACCCTGTTGGATCATTAGGGCGCGGGTTAGTCACCACTGGTACGTTATCTTCAGCTGTCTCAGTAGGATGGTAAGTGGCTTGAGTGATCTCTGCCAGGCTACGGTGCTCCCTGACAGATCTGAGAAGAAAACATGAGAGACATGTCTTCAAACAAAATGGCGTGTGGTCTCTGACAGCCACCAGCACCGCTGCTTTATCTTTACCACTTTGCACCTGGAGGACCAAGTCTCTTGGCACATTGTCTGGGGCATGTGGGGACTTCGGTACTCCGAAGAATCCATCAATTCCCACCGTTTTGCCCTGTCTTGGGGTAAGTAAAGCTACCAATAAGCGCCTCAGGAAATGTGGGATTTCAGCCATCGATACCTCTTCCGAAATGTCCCTTATTTTGAAGTTTTTCCGCCTCCAGTCTTCAATGGCAGTGAAGCGGCGGTAACTCAGCTCGCTTTGCTGTTGGAGCCTCTTGACTGCTTTAGGCCCTGCAAATCTGCACAGGGTAATGCTACATCCGTCTGGATACTCTTCTGGAGGTCTGCCAGAAGCAGTTTTAGCATTGCAGTAGTCTTGTCCCACCTTGTCTGGGGACATGTCATCGGAGATTTCAGAGTAGATCTCCTGGTAGTCGAGCCATGTGCCTGCCGCAGATCTTTGTTATTTAAGCCCAGCCGTGGCTTTACAGGTTTAATTTTCTTAGTTTTGTGTCCCATTGTTTCCACTCGCTCATGGGTGTTTTCCATGCCATTTTTGTCCCTATTTTAGGGTCTCTCAAGGGGTTCATACAGTGTAGTTGTTGAGAGCTCTGGCTATGTGCAGCCATTCAGTTCGGCTCTGCCCTCTAGAAAATTTTAATAAATAAATATAATTGAATGGCACATAGCCACTTAGTAAGCTTGATTGCACTGCCTAAATTAGCCAAGCAAACAAAATAGATTACACGGCCCACATCGTCTTACCCCATGGTGATTTCTGTAGGAAAGATCTTGTCTAATATGGTCATGCACACCTAACAAAGTTTAGATAGGTGGGAAATGCAGAGATCATTGAGATGTACCAAAGCCAGAGAGGATAATGACACATTTTTAGATGACATCGCCATGTGCATTATAGTACTCGAACTGCCTAAATGGAGATGGATAAAGTGAGCACCTGGTGGTTCTTTCTGCCCTGTTATCAGAGGGGCTAAATGTGCACTCAAAAAAAGGACCGTTATCAATAAATTACTGTCCAGTACCGCAGAATATAATAATGCAGGCAGGTGTCATAATACTTTACTCAAATATAAAAAAATGGGACATCAATATGATTAAATTAATATTTAAACAATAAGGAAAACAGAAATGCTGTCTTTTTTATTTTTTATATACAGCAAGTTATCATCAGTGCGTTTGCTTAATTCTTAAAATTAAAAATTATTTACAGTTTTACATGCCTATATTAAGGAACCAGAAAAATTTACATTAAAGGTTCATTTAGCATTATAGAAATCAAAATTAAACCCCTCCTTTGATACTTAGTTGAAATTAAATCAAGCTTAAAGAGATTGTCTACATATCTTTATAAAATCACCTTTCATTACCAAAATAACAATTTTGGTTAACTGCAACTCTGGCAAACAGCCATGATGAGCCAGTTCAATAACATCCTTACCATAGCAGCTCTCTGAATAGCGTATTCATTCACATTAACTGCTGTCTACCAGGAGAGAATGGAATATCATTTTCCATCAACAAGCTGATATGTATATATAATGGTTGTTTCACTGGCCATGAGCCACAACATTTCTCAAATACTGTTCTAGAACTCATTCTGCCTTCCAGAACTTCTTTAACACAGTTCCCAATCTCTCTAATTCAGCAATGATTTTTATCAGTGTTGTAAAGACACATAATCCCAAATATAAGAAAAGTATGCAAAAATATATATCAGTACCAATGAAAAAGTACACATAATTTAGTTAGAAGCAGATAAAGGTACATCATCTAATATCCTTTTGCAGGCACCTTACGGTTTCAGCATGTTCTTTAGAACATCCCATTTAATTATCTCCTGGGCAGAGGTGATTTTTTTTAAAAAAAATTTCATTTAAGAATGTGGGATTACATTTTTGCTGCAATGTGAGATACTTATTTTACAGACATTCAGTCTCTGCACCTTTCAAGTGTTTAGAAGCATTGAGGCGTTCAGGTGTAGAAGATGTGGAGCAGTCTGGTTGAGAGAAGCATGTAAGCGTTCTCCTTGTTGGTACTGATGCAACTTGAAGCCATGAAGATAAAGTATCAAAAACCCAATTACAAAGATTTCATGTTTATAAAGTGAGTCATCACAAAAGTTTTATTTTTCTGGCAAAGAAGATTGTGCTATTCAAAATGCTGCCAGGCTTCCATTTCTACGAGATGAAAGGCTTTCATTTTTTTGTAGTTCATTATCACGAGTTTGGCTTTCTTCATCACCATTAAGGTGCTCATAAACAGTGCTTGACAGGCTTCCATTTAATAATCTGTCATCCTTTCGCAGAGAAACAGGCAAGTTAGATAGTGAGAAGGTAATATCTTTAAAAGCGTGCAATAAGAAGATCCCGATAATAATGGTTAGGAATCCACTGAACGAGCCAATCATGTCATTAGTGGACATATGTTGCCATTCCTTGAAGAGGATTGCAGAGCATGTGAGCACAGAGGTGGTAAAGAACACATAGTAAATTGGAGTCACTAATGAAGTGTTAAATATGTCCAGAGCTCTGTTTAAATAGTTTATCTGAGTGCTAACGCAAACTATAAGGCTGAAAAGTAGAATCCAGAAAATAGGATGCCTCAGAATCGGCTCTCCATGAAAGAATCCTTTAATAGCAATACCCAATCCTTTAACACATGAGACAGAAAGGGCTCCAATGACAGAACAAATTGCGATGTAAACCAAAATATTAGATTGCCCATGACGAGGACCCACAACAAAGATCAGGATCAAAGACACCATGACCACCGCAGTGGCAAAAATTAAAAAACCTGTAAAGAGTAAGAAAAAAACATTTAATTTTCAAGATCACAAAACATACTTTTCTTTTGTAAATAAACACCAACAACAAAATGTTTAAGACATTAATAAAATCAGAGCGTGATATATCTTGTAAGAAAAATCATGTTGTCCCGGTGTTTATCCATTCTAATGACACGGGATCTAGGTCTAAAGCTCTTCCATTGGTAGGGTTTTGATGGTTCTGCATGGGTGTAATGTTGAACCTAGTCATCATAGGAATTCAATTGGGACAATTATTCACATTTTCTCTGTGAAATAATACACAGAACAGCATAAACCTAAGCAGTGAAGCATATCATGATTTTTTTCACTGTACTTGCTGTATTTAAAGGACCACTATAGTGCCAGGAAAACCTACTCTTTTTCCTGGCACTATAGGGTCTCTAGGTCCCCCCCCACCCTCTGGGTCCCCCTCTTGCCGGGCTCTAGGGAGTAGAAGGGGTTAATCCCTTACCTTTTTCACCCCATGGGCTCCCTCGGCGCAGGCCACTCTCCTCCTCCTTTTCGCCGTCATCGGCTGAATGCGCGGCAAGAGCCACGCGCCCATTGAGCCAGTGCATAGGAAAGCATTTTCAATGCTTTCCTATGGTCGCTGGCGTCTTCTCACTGTGAAAAACGCAGAAGCGCCTCTAGCGGCCGTCAATGAGACAGCCACTAGAGGCGGGATTAATCCATAGTTAAACATAGCAGTTTCTCTGAAACTGCTATGTTTACAGCAGGCAGGGTTAATCCTAGATGGACCTGGCACCCAGACCACTTCATTAAGCTGAAGTGGTCTGGGTGCCTATAGTGGTCCTTTAAGTTGAAATGAACATAAAGGGGAGATAGAGATACAATTTTGTCACACATTTCACTGACAATAAAAAGTATTAACATGTAACCCTTCAGCAGTAACCACTCACTTTTGCATGATACATCACACATTAATTGTACCACCCAATTTATGTCCTGGATACATCAAAGCTACAGAATATAGTAACTTGACAAGTGACAGAAAATAATGAATGGACTGGCACAGCACAGTTTATTGGTTGACCTTTTTGCTTATTGTGATGTTACAATTAAGCCCATATATACAATAATTCCACAAAGCCTTATCCTTACCAATAGTAAGTGGCAATTAGCCAATGTGTGCAATCGCACTGATGGCAAAGCAATTGCACAACTGATATTGTGTAGACAGATTTTTTTTTTTTTTTTTTAAACAAACATAAGTGTTTAAGAACATTTACAACCCTGAAAAGTATTGACAATAAGGCCATGTAAAGTCCTAGACTTTATGGCACCAGCTCCAAAGTTGACATACATCAGCAGATTATTTCACTGTGCGTTGAACTGTACATTTCATAAACTCCAACAGAGCTACATCTGCAGCTAAAAGTACCACTCTTATCATTGGTCTGTATTTTTATAGTGAAATGTTTCTGGATAATCACTGTATGGTATTGTATTCACTTTACATTGCTTCTGCTATTTATTTATTTACATTTTAGAAGCTAAACCAGGGTCTTTCTTTGGAGCTCAGTGCTGCAGGTATTTTTCATTCAGTAATCTCCATTTTGCAGTAAATACAGGAAGGGGGTAGTTTTCTCATTTTAAAATGTTCTTATTTTGTAATTTCCGATTAATACCAAACATTCTTTTGCAGGAATGTGGAATTCCTATTGCCTGACTCCTTGGACATGTGGTTCCAGGGGTCAGGCAGACAAGTTTTCGTGGGCTTTTAGTCCTTCCAAAGGAAGAAGTAGGGCTGCTAAAAGGGAGACTGGAGATGACAGTGGCTTTGCTACAATAGATGTATATTGCTACAGGCTTTTCTTACCAGGAAATCAAAAGGGATTATAACTACAAAAAACACAGATCAAGTTCTCTATTTCTAGGTGTATATTTCCAATCAAAATGAAATCATATAAATAGAGAACTTGTGGGTTTTTTTGCAGTTATACTTGATATGTTATTTGATGTGTTTTTTTTTTTGCTGTTATAATGCCTAAGACAAGCTGAAGGGGATGTACCTGGATCTGCTAATTTAATTGACATTGCATTCAAGTTTTCAATCTCTTCTTCCTTAGGGGCATGGATGACCATCACAGTTGACCCCAATATACTCAGGAGACATCCAATCTTCCCATGAAGGTTTAACCTTTCACTCAAGAAATACGATGACAAGATGGCACTGGAAAGAAAGAGACCATGGTCATTATTTGGGAACCAGTCTACATTCCTTTCAGTTTAAATCATTAAAAATACATATTTTCTCTGAGATACACAATATCAAGGTCAGTACTCATGTATGTGAGTAATAATACCAGGGGGGAGATGTGTGTGTGTGGTGTATGTTCAGCCATGGAAAAAAGAAACTACACCCTCTTTTAATTTTATGGTTTCACACATCAGGACATAATCATCTGTTGCTTAGTAGGTCTTAAAATTAGGTAAATACAACCTCAGATGAACACCACCACAAGAAATATCACACAGTGTCAAAGTTATGATTTAGCTTGTTGAACCACCTTTAGCAGTAATAAATTGAAGTCATCGTTTTCTGTATGATTTCTCAGTCTCAAATCGCTGTACAGAAGTTTTGGTTCACTCTCCTTTACAATGTTTCTTCAGTTTATTGAGGTTTGCTGGCATTTGTTTTTGCACACCTCCCTTCACGTCCTCCCACAGCATTTCATTTGGGTTGACGTCTGGACTTTTACTGGGCCATTACAGCACCTTGATTCTTTTCTTTTTCAGCCATTCTGTTGTATATTTGCTGGTGTGCTTGGGATCATTGTCCGGTTGCATTACTGAATTCCGGCCAAGATTTAGCTGTTGGAAAGATGGCCTCACATTTGACTCTAGAATACCTTGATATACAGAGAAGTTAATGGTCGACACAACTGTAGGGTTTCCTGGTCATGTGACTGAAAAACAAGCCCAAATCCTCTCAGTTGGTATAAGGTGTTTGTGCTCACATGCAGTGTTTGGTTTTTGCCAAATGTGGCGCTGTGCATTACGGCAAAACATCTCCACTTTGGCCTTGCCTGTCCAAAGGACATTGTTCCAGAAGTCTTGGGGTTTGTTCAGATGCAACTTTGCAAACCTGAAAGTTTTCATTTTTAAATAATCTTTCTCACTTTAGAATGATGGATTTATTTGAAATTTTTATAAATAGCCGTATTACCTTTCCCAGTTTGATGGGCAGCAGCAACAATTGCTTCTCTAAGATCATTGCTGATGTCTTTCCTTCTTGGCATTGTGGTAACACACAACTGAATGCTCCAGACCAGCAGACCGCAAAAACTTTAGTATTTATAAAGATGGTAACACTTGCTGATGGTCAATTAAAAAAGGGCATTTGATTAGCAGCACCTGTCTTCTACTTAGCTTCTTAATTCCTACAGAGGCAGTAAGGGTGCATTCAGTTTTTCACACAGGGCTTCTCCATTTTGGCTTTATTATTGTTAAATAAATAATTACAGTGTAATATGTTGTGTTGTTCATCTGAGGTTGCATTTATGTCTTTTAAGACCTGCTGAGGAACAGATGATTGTAATTATGTCCTGATATGTAAAATCATATCATTCAAAGACTGTGTAATTTCCTTTTCCCATGACTGTAAGAGTGTGTGCGCGCGAAATATATATATATATATATATATATATATATACACACACACACACACATACATGCACACACACACTCACTCATATAGACAAATATAGAAACAATATTTCTAGAAGTGTATATTAAAAGGCCATTCCAGTTTGCTGAAGTGTTTTAGGGGGTTAACTGCAAGCTGATTTTATAAAAGTGCAGATAAATCCCCATAACCAGGAGGCTTTTCTGTCTCACTTGTTTTGAACTGTAGCTCAAAGAAGAAATTAATGATTATTTATGGATCATTGTTGGAGGATCATAGCAATTGCCACATGCGTGCTGTGTCTCTTTTAGTAATTATTTCACAGGAACAGAATCAATCTGCAGCAAACACTGAATACAGAGAAAAAAACGTGTTGCTACTCTAGATATAAAGAACCATAACTATTACAATGAGAAATTGTGGTTATAGTGCTTTAATATTTTTAATTCCAACAGAAAACTTAATTTAACCCCTTAAGGACCAAACTTCTGGAATAAAAGGGAATCATGACGTCACACATGTCATGTGTCCTTAAGGGGTTAAAAAGCTTAAAGTTATTAATATAAAGTTCCTTTTATTTCACTCAAAGGCAAAATATTTAGCCCATATAAGAACACTTACCTGACTAAAACACTTAGAGCCCCCAAAGGTGTCACCAGGGTGGCTGGAGCAAAGGCATAGGCTGCAAAGTTAGCAACTTCACCAGCACCCACTAGAAATTAAATATGGAAAAGAGAGCGAGGTTAGGTTCTGTACATGTTGGTGATATAGAGCTATATTATAGCTGTATCTGTGCATCTATATATAAACATGCACCGAGAAAATGTATTAATTTAATTTATTTAAAAATCAGTAAGCCTTCCCCTGGTCCCTGAATATTTAGCTTATACGATTACTAAAATGATTAACAAAGTTATTTCTTACTGGTATTAACAACAAATTCTGACGTAGTCTTCTATATAGTATTCTACCAAAAAAAGTATCTTCAACACACAAAAGGGAATTTTATTCTGATATTATATAATGTAGATATATGGAAAAAAAATATTTTGCCATGCTGCTTTTTACAGTTACCAACAAGTGATGGCAAATCTCTGGGTCATGCAATAACACTTTCTTAGTGGGTGACACCCTCTGGAGTGGTTTTGGTGCCAAGAGTGTGCGGGCTCCTTTCAAAGGTAAGGAGGCAAACAGTTTCAGAATGGTTTGGCAAGTTACCTGGGGTCAACCAGGTGCCTGCCACTTCATGCCTTGGAGCCTGAAGCTCCTGCAAGCACTGAGCTAAGTTGTTTCATGCAAGGCTGGCTCCATTGGCTGGGGGCATCAGTTGCAGGAATGATCACCTTCCTGCACTGCCAGCCTTAGTGTAGAGCTCTGCGGCTGCTGAGGAGTCAGTAACGGCACCTGATGGACCACAGATAACTTGTCAAACAATTCTCAAATGGTATGGCTTTTTAGCTTGGATGCAGTGAGGGCACTCATGACACTAACCACCACACCAGGCAGGTGTTCCTTTAAGATTGTGCCATGTAGAATATTTAAGGAGAGCCATATCAGGTGGACTTTTTGTCAGCCTTTCAGTTCTATTTATAAACCACTTCTCGAAACAATAAAAATGTGCACTAATTCACTGGCTGTAAACTCAGTATAGCCAGGCTCCAAATTCCATACAATCAATGTTTGCCAATTCTAAAGTACCTCCTGCTTAGTCTTTACTCTGGTTTTTATTATAACAATAATGTATTGATAGATGACCATGGTGTTCTGTGGCACTAAATACACTGTGTAAAAAGATCAACACTGAATGTGACAACAATGTGATATGTTCTACCAAGAGGATTTATGTGAGACAATGTTTAAGCGATCTGAAGATACCTACTTGAGATTAGTCCAGCCCACCACAACCATTCTTTGAGATATGCATGGCCTCCTTGACCTAGAAAAGGAAAAAAAACTAAATTAACTAACTGTTCAATGGTAACTTGCTCCATTATGAAAAAGAACACCCCACCCCCACAAACCTATAAAATGTTTCAGTAAACTAGTCAATAACAATGTCTGTATGTTGTCCTAAGAGCACATTACCGTTGCCCCTAATGTAGTAGTTTTTCTGCAAGGTAGCTTTTCTTTTTTTTTCTCTCCAGACAATATAAAATATTGCTGTTTCTTAGAAATGACAATGTTCACATATGGTTGATACCACATTTAGTGGTGGTCAGACTGAAGCCACTAGAACAGGAGTAGGCAACCTTTGGTTGTGGAATACATCGACCAAAAGCAGCTAACAGAGGTGTGAGGCAATTGTTGTGCATGCACGATAGGGTTGCAATGTTTTTCCATGAGGTACACGTGACTGGACCAGACATCAGGGGATGCTGAATTACATATAAGTGTAATGCTTTTTTATTTTTAAACAAAATGTTACCAGTAATCTAGAACAACATTCAAAGTTAAAAGTAAATATATGTATTTTTAACATTTAAGACTATTTCTTTAAGGCTTATTGTCTGTAGACGGACTGCATAATAAACTGTATGTGCAGTGGAAACTACCTATTAACGCAGTAAATGGAAGAACAGAAAGTGAGGTGTGATGTAGAATGGGGATTGTGTGTAAAAAGCATAGTGTTTTGAAAAGTGGTGCAAAGATGTAAAGACGCTGAGGCCACCAATGGAAAGTGTCGTGGCAGCCATCACGAGTGGATGTGTAAGAAGCTCCTTCACACTAGCTCCTAATCCACTGAATATCTGATTAAATTTAAACCACCCATGAACAAAAACATTTTTGAGGTGGCAAGAGTGCCCTGCATCTGCAAACACCATTATATTGCTGGCAAAAGGTCCTGGATCAGCCAAAGTGTGTTTAAGTAAGAGTAGATAAAACGGCTAGGGTAGTTATTCCATGTTAGCTTAGTGGTCAATTTCATTATTGCGTAAATGAGTTTAACCCCTTAAGGACTGGACTGTTTTTGCGATGTTGTACATTTGCGACCAGGAATATTTTTACACTTTTGTGGTGTTTGTGTTTGGCTGTAATTTTCCGCTTTCTCATTTACTGTTCCCATACAAATTATATATTGTTTTTTTCAGGACAAAATGGGCTTTCTTTACATACCATTATTTATATAATCTCATGTATTTTAATTTAAAAAAAATACAAAAATCTGATGAAAAATTGAAAAAAATACATGTTTTTTGACTTTTACTTGAAAAATCTTTTACTCATCTACAAAAGCGAATGAAAAAAACTGCTAAATAGATTCAAAATTTTGTCCTGAGTTTAAAAATACCTAGTGTTTACGTGCTTTTTTGCTTTTTTTTGCATGTTATAGGGCTATAGGTACAAGTAGGATATTGCGGTTTCAAAACATACATTTTTAAAATTTATCAATAGTGACATTGTAACACTATTATCTGTCATAAATCTCTGAATAACACCCCACATGTACATATTTTTTTTAAAGTAGACAACCCAGGGTATTCAATATGGGGTATGTCCAGTCTTTTTTAGTAGCCACTTAGTCGAAAACACTGGCCAAAGTAAGCATTCATATTTGTTTGTGTGTGAAAAAAGTAAAAAAACTAAATTGAACGCTAATTTTGGCCAGTGTTTGTGACCAAGTGGTTACTAAAAAAGACTGGACATACCCCATTTGCAATACCTTGGGTTGTCTTCTTTTGCAAATGGTATGCCATCATGGGGGTAATTCTCATTCCTGGGCTACCATACGCTCTCAAAGGCAACGTAACCAACCTGGCCATTTTCAATGTAAAAATATTTGACCCATATATTTGACCTTGTAACTTTCAAAAATGCTATAAAACCTGTACATGGGGGGTACTGTTTTACTCGGGAGACATCGCTGAACACAAATATTAGTGTTTAAAAACTGGAAAACGTATCACAACAATTATATCATCAGTAAAAGTGCTGTTTGTGTGTGAAAAATGCAAAAAAAGTAACTTTCACTGACAATATCATCGCTGTGATATGTTTTACTGTTGTGAATCACTAATGTTTGTGTTCAGCGAAGTCTCCCGAGTAAAACAGTACCCCCCATGTACAGGTTTTAGGGTGTCGTAGAACGTTACAGGGTAAAATACAGTGCTAGCAAATTAAATTCTCTGGAATTTCGGCCTGGGTTGGCAGGCAGGTCCCTCAAATTGCAATCAATAAAATTACTTAATTATGTAAAAATATTACATAAATACGCACGTAGAATTTAAATATACATGCATATTTATATATTTGAAGTCTACGTGTATATTTATATAATTATTTATGTAATTTTGTATATGGACGTATGTATATTTCTTATTATTTTTATTTATTTTTAATATACATAGATATATATACAAATTCATTCTAAGTGTATTTTGATATAAATATATATATATTAATTTTAAAATACAGTTAGAATAAAATTTCATATAGCTATATAATTTTTTTTTAATTTTTTATTATTATTTAAAAAAAATGTATTTAATTTAAATTACTTATTATTTATATTTTATAATAATATATATACACAATATATATAGTTATTATATATATTATATATATACGTGTGTAATTTAATTATAAGTATTTTTATATTAATATAAGTACATATTAATATAAAAATACACTTAGTATAGCATTATATATATGATATATAGACATATATTATATAGATATAATATATGTCTATATATCATATTTATACATATATAATTATTATTATTTTTTTTATTACCATTAACTTTAATTTTTTTTCTGATTTTACAGTTGCAGGGAGACTGCCTGTCAGCACAGGCAGTCCCCTGCAGGCAGACACTATGGACACCTATTGTGACCATGTGATCGCTGTGTTAAGCGATCACATGGCCACAGGGGTCCTAATCTGCCGTGGGGAGACTGTCTGGGCTGCAGGCAGTCTCCCCACAACCGGAGGAACACTGATCGCCGCCAGGGGGAACGACGGCGATCAGGTAAGTACCCCCAGACCGTTTGGACGGTTCAGGACCGTCATCGGTCGGCAAGGCAAAAATGCCGATGACGGTCCTGAACCGTCCTCGGTCCTTAAGGGGTTAAGAGTTCAAACATGTTAGGTAAACATATCCAGGGAAGTGATATATGGGTTAATTTGAGGTTCTTGTAGCTATGGGTTCCACATTTTGTGAAAATTTTTAGTGCACTAATGAACCAGGGCGGAAACCAGGGTTTGTTGCATCACTCACCTTGTTTAACATTAGGGTGTAATTGAGTTGCCACAATGTTCTACTATTGCTCTTCTCACTGTCAGTGCCACTTTAACCACCAATTCATTGTGGGCTCTTGTAAGATCAACATGTAGGATCCTGAGCATCATCTGTGATACTTTAAGCCACAGTGGTGCGATAGTTGGGCATTCCCACCAGAGATAAATATATGTACCTCTCTGTCCACATCGTTTCCAGCAGAGATCAGAAACTGATAGTCTTATTTGTGATAGTCTAATATGAGTAAGATTCCATCGTAACATGGTTTTGTAGGCCTTTTCTTTATAGTAACACAAATGGTGATAGAGGCCGTAGCCTCCCATATACGTTCCCAAT
Organism: Pelobates cultripes; assembly: GCA_933207985.1. Classification (NCBI taxonomy): domain Eukaryota; kingdom Metazoa; phylum Chordata; class Amphibia; order Anura; family Pelobatidae; genus Pelobates; species Pelobates cultripes. Next base: position 270,015,756 of record OW240912.1, read on the forward strand.
CTGTTGGTGGCCTCAAGTCCCTCTCCCAAGCCGACACACAAGAAAGTGCTCCTGATTCTACCCATCATTTACATATTGAACTAGCAATATATGTTTCAGTATGGGATACGATAGAGGTACCCACTCGTTAACCCTATATATGCCACATTAGAGATTTATTATAGTTTATCATTTACTGCTTTGCACAAACGATATCCTCCATTGTGATTTATTTTTATGCTAACTTTCTCTTCTTTTTCTTGCTGTATATTGCACTTTGAAAAACATGATTTGATCTATAGTTAGGATGTAAGGACTTGACCTGATCATTATGATGCATTATGCATGTTTGCACCATATTTTCTGTGTATTTGCTGTATATATTTTGATTATATTATAGAAATATAAGACAATAGAAATATGTTGTGACTACCATTGTTTTTGATTATTGTGTGTTTCATTGTCATGGTTACTGCACACTTCGTGGAATGAGCTTGTAATTTTGGCTTCAAACTTTCATGTATATAAACTATTTGATGTACTTGTATTCCCCATACATGATTAAGGCCATTGGGCCAAAACGTTGTATGTTTTTTTGCTTTCCCATCTTCAATAAACTACATGATGTATTTTACCTGTTGGACCTGTGGACTTCTATTGGATACCATTACCTGGAGGGTGTGGGACTCCAACATGGAGTACCAGGAACTATGCTGGTTCCTTTACTTTTTTCCCAGGAGTGCCACACCACTTTGTTTAGATTGGAAGTATTAATAAACACAAAACATCAAGTAACTAAAGAAAAGGGAACATCTGGTCACTTATCTACAGTAACTCTGATGGAAAATATAGTGTCCAATAAGCAATTTACCTGCTCTCATAGAGCCCTTCCGAGCCAGTCGCAGAAGTCCTTTCTTCTTCAAGATGAAGCTTCCACCAATAAAAAGGCTTGAGCTAATCGCCAATCCAAGACCAATGTAGAAATCATATTTCCCTCGATCTTGGGTCATCTTGAAAATACGTTGAGACTAACTATGCAGTCACATTGATATCCGTGCTAAAAATCCAGTGACGTTGGTACTACTGGTAAACCTGCTGCCATCTGTGCAAAACACTATTACTTCTGCAAAGGAGAAAGAATGTATGTTTTAACCCTCAACAAAAACAAAATTCAGCACAATACATCTAATACATGTCCATATGAATTATGTTCTTTTATTATTAAAATTGTTTCTAAACAAAGTTGGGGAAAAATATCAAATTAAAAGCAAACAGTTGAAAAAACACTAATGCATTTTCTAATTCATTCAAAGGGACACTATGGTCATCCAGACCACTTCATTGATGTGGTCTGGGTGCAGTGTCCCTGTCCCATTTCATTCTGCAATGTAAAGCACTTTGAGAAATGGCAATAATTATATTACATTGCAGGTCTAAGACTACCTCTTGTGGCTTACAATCAGACAACCACTAGAGACACCTTCTGGTTGCCAACAGACTTTTGGTCCCCCAAACAAAGCCTTCCTATGGGGAGGGACTAATAAGCTCACAGTGCTTGCTGTGAATGCACATTAGGCCACCCTACTCGCATGACTAAAAGGTGTTTTTTTTTTTTAATTCTTTAGCAGCAGGAGAGGGGACCAAAGGGCTCTATATTGTTAGAAATACAGATTTGTATTCCCAACAATATAGAATACATTTAAGGCAAATGTAAGTTAAAAAAATAAATAAATAAATCTGAGTAACGTGCTCTGGGTAAGTTTTGGTATGCAGTCCTACAGAGAACAGCTTTTGTTTTGTCTTTTATTAATGATGCAGAAAACATGTAAGTCCTGTGCCTAAGATTGTACAGTGAGATGTGACAAAAAGAGCAAACAATGTGTGAAGGACTGGAAAGAATAAATAGCTGTAAGATGATGACAATATAACAGGGTTTAACAGCAAATTAAAAATCAAATTGCAAAACACGGTCTAAAATAGAAGCGTTGGAATTATTCTCCAACTTTGCTTTAGTCAAAGTTTAGTCCACTTTAGCCTGAACTTTGTAATTTGCTTCTAAACATTCTCAACAATTGAGATGATAAAATGGCATGTAAACTACAAATATAGGGGTTATTTACTAAAGTGAGACTTGTCAGAAAGCCAAAGCTAATTTAAAATGTAAAGGGATACTATGGTGAGCAAGACAAGAAGTTATAGTATATAGATTATACATCGGAAGTCTCACTGCTCCACAGGAGTTAAATCGCTTTGTTTCTGTCCATATAGCCCTAGCCACACCTCTCTTTGGCTGTGATTCAGCCTATTTACTTTACTTACTTTAGAAATTTGTATTTCCTTCCTCCTCTGTGTAAATTGAACTTTAATCACACACAGGAGGCCACTGCAAAGTCTAGCAAGCTATTAACAGGAGGGAGATAAATTTGAAACTAAACAGACGGTACAATAAAGGATGTATAAACATTACCTCTCTCCTTACATAAATGGTGTAGGAAGGCTGCACAAACTACATTTAGGGAGGTGTGACTAGGGTGCATAAACAAAGTTATGTAACTCCTAAATGACAGAATTGATCAGTGAGACTGCAGGAGCATGATCTATACACCAAAATTGCTTCATTAAGCTAAAGTTGTTTTGGTGACTATAAGCATAATTTTAAGGCCAAAATAGCTGAATTTGAACAAAATCTCCAAGTCAGTTATGCTTATAAAATTGGAATCAGGCGGCTTCGTATATAGATATATTTAATTTCTATTCCATATTTCTAACAAAGCATGCAAGTTAATACATTAATATAAACGGAGCCGGTTATATTTGGCAGAACAAGATGAGAAGTGTCAGGAATTCAACGTGCATTTTAAATGTATTGCTAAAATAGCCTGACAATTCACACCAGTAAATAATAATTGTAACATTTGAGTTACAGATGTGTTTTCCCATTAAATAACAGCTAATGCCACCCATGGCCATTTCATCTTAATGAAGTTATCTGGGTGCAGTGGCCTGTTCTTTTAATCCTGTAATGTAACAATGTAAGTAACTGCAATGCAGGGTTACATGGCTGTCACACTCTATGAGGAGCACTGGATTAGATATCGGTGGAGACCATACCACCTCAAGTAGCCCCTGCACCCTCCCCTCCCCCCATTCATGCTAATACTAGTTTTACAATTAATCAACAATTCTTTTATTACTTTACCGAATGAGATGAGTATCTACCAGACCCACCCACTGACATATGCTGTCATTTCCAATTACTTTTCGTTTGAATACGGCACTCAGGGAGTGCCAAGACAAAGATGAATGCATTGCAACATTACCATTTTGGCAAAGAATCACCTTCAGTTTGAAGGAATAGTTCCAATGTACACTACTTCTGAGCAAAAAATTAACTAATCGAGTGTAAAATGGTCTTTAACTTTTCCTACTGGTGACAAGGGGGTAAGTAACAGGACAATAAATACAAAATAAGCCAATGAATGTAAATAGAGGATTACAGAAGCCTACTGCTGCTCTACACTCTTATGACTGTATTCATTCACTGTGTATACTTCTAAAAGGAAACCTGTTTATACAGTCCATAATGATTTCCAGTTGGTGATGAGAAGAGCTGTTAAGAGTGCGATCGGATTTCATCTCCCTTCGGGACTTTGCCTTTTTCCTCTTCTTCCTGTGCTTTTGAACCGGTCTATTCACAAAGTGCCATACAGCATCAAAAGGTGTTTGGTTATCGATTTTCTTGTTTGTTTTTTGCAGGCAAAACTTTGCCTTTTGAATCTCATTTGGCCATAAACAAAAGGCACATTTTCATTTCCATAAATGCGTTGTTTGGTGAAATCTAAACAGCAGAATCTCCATAGAAATTTGCTTATTCAGCAATTCACAACCAGCTGAATTACAACTATATTACAAGTCAATCTCTGATTTGTAGGATCAAATTTTTGTGATATAGACAACAAACAGATATGAGACAAGGTTATGTATCTATGCATAGCCTGTTAGTAAGGTTAGACCTTTTTACATCATTATGGATCTTGGTTGTGTCAATTGATATCAATAGGAATATGTACTTGCATTATCTAAGTGTTCTAACGGGTCAAGGAGAGTTATAAGCACTTTAAAGTGTAACTAAAAGTGCAATATATATTGTAATACATACAAAATATCCTGTATAAATAAGTTAAAGAATAATGCCTTGCTGAAGTTTTGTATGATGCAAATTACCTATGGATTCTGTATATATTGAGGCTGGGGTTATAGTAAAGTGGCTCTGTTACTTTTTCTCCACTTCAGTCTGTCATAGGGTCCCTCTACCCTTCATAACACCAAACACTCACTCAAGATTTACTTACTGTTTTTTAGGCCATGGCGATCCCTTGAATCTTTATCAATAGTGCTACCATCTTGACACAGACACTATAGCTCTTATAGGATGTCTCTTACTCTGCCTCCCAAGGGCCTGCAAGTAAAAGCACACCAATGCCCAGTTCGTTGTGATCATCATTGCTGGGAGGAGTTGGTGACGCTGTAGAGAGGCAAGTAAGTATTGGCAACCAATGCCAAAGTTGACATGGAGCTAGGTTAAAGCTACACCTTTCGTCAAACTACAGTTTCTACACAAGGATAAGTACTCCATACTTTCCCTTATGTATAAAACTCCAAAGAAAATAATTTTAGTGAGAAATTAAATTAAAAAAACTAAAAATAGGCTACAGTGGAGCACTACAAAAATAAAAAAGACAGACGCTTAAAAGAGACACTATAGGCACCCAGACCACTTCTGCTCATTGTTGTGGTCTGGGTGCATAGTCTCAGGTCCCCTAACCTTGAGCAGGTAATTATTGCAGTTACGAAATATGATGTGAGCTAAAAGCTGCATCTATTTATCCAAATTGCATAAGCTTTATATAACTAGTAGATGATATAAAGAATCCTACTGATGAACCATAACCTATACAAGAAACATGTGATGTTATTCTATCAAGTGAGCCTTTGAGTAAATATGATATCTATACACTGGTGATGAATGTAAAAGAGATAGTACACATGGGGCTATGCTGTGAAAAATAAAAGCAGAAAAACATAAATTATTAATGTTTAGCTCTGTAATCAGAAACCTACGTATGAAACAATAGGCAAGCTAGAGATCCTTATGAACAGCATTCTTCTGACCTCTTAGAGGACCGCCCAATACATATCTTCTAATTTTAAAATCTGTATTTAGGTCAAAGTCTAACATGCTACTGGAATGACACTGTGGCCAATTATAATAACCCGTCTACCTCTGCCAGGTAATTAGAACCCTCAGAGGGAATGATTGCTCTTTGCTAGAGATCCTCCTCAGAGAGTCAGGAAACTAATTAATAGAGCTCAGCTAAAAGACAGAAGCAGTGTGCAATTCGTTCGCACTCTAATAAGGCCAAACAATGAAAATATCATTTTTAAAAAAATGCTTATATATATATATATATATATATATATATATATATATATATATATATATATATATATATCACACAAGTTTCCAAAATGTGTATCCTGATAATATTCATAATAAAGTCAATAAATAAGAAATGGGTGAGTAAAAAAAAAAAATAAAAAATAAAAAAATAACAGTAATGAAAGAAACATTTCTGGGTAAAATTAAAGTGGGGTTGAAATGTGCTGAATGACAGTTAACCCCTTCCACACAGAGAATTAGGAAAACCCCTTCATATTATTGTAAAGCGCTACGGAATTTGCTGGCGCTATATATATAATAAAATAGTAATATTATGACAGAGAGGGCAAATCCATGGTCAGCATGTATACAATGACATTTCATCACGCTGTTACCTGTGGTTTGTCTTTGTTTAGATATTGAGGAGCCCCCCCAGCACTGACATTGTGCTGTCAGTGTGCAGCTACTGTCCCCCAGCCTGTGACACATGGGACACACAGGGAGTGCTCAGCATTGTCCCCCCCCCCCAGGCTGGCACACATGGAGCCATGGGACACACAGGGAGTGCTCAGCATTGTCCCCCCCCCCAGGCTGGCACACATGGAGCCATGGGACACACAGGGAGTGCTCAGCATTGTCCCCCCAGGCTGGCACACATGGAGCCATGGGACACACAGGGAGTGCTCAGCATTGTCCCCCCCCAGGCTGGCACACATGGAGCCATGGGACACACAGGGAGTGCACAGCACATGCCCCACTTCCCGTGTATCACTGCCAGGAGGTGACAGCCAGCTCCATTCATCATGTTACCTGTCCTGCCTCTCCCTCCCTCCCTGTCCGGGAGTTGTTCTCCAGTCGGTCTCGCTGAGCTGCCGGGAATTCCCTATCCATGGGGATCCGCACAAGGACCGGGATGTGACGTCACACCGATCCCGTCAACCTCCTTCCTGCTTCCTGCACCGACCGAGCCTGGTCGGCGTGACGACACGAGGGGGGCGTGGCCAGCCTGTCAACAAACTTTATGTGTGCGCACAGCAGCAATCTGAATAGCAGCTTGTGTTTAATGAATACCCTGGGAATTGGAAGATATTCAGAGTGAGTTCCAACTGCATTTGAAATTGTAAAATTTTCCAAGTCAGCCTTTTTTCTTTTTCATTTTAGCCTGAAGGTTTTAAAGGGGCACCACCAGTCATGGCCAAAACTACTTAAAGGACCACTACAGGCACCCAGACCACTTCAGCTTAAAGGAATGAAGTGGTCTGGGTGCCTGGTCCAGCTAGGGTTAACCCTGCCTGCTGTAAACATAGCAGTTTACTTTAGGGTTAACCCAGCCTCTAGTGGCTGTCTCACCGACAGCCACTAGAGGCGCTTCCGCGCTTCTCACTGTGATTTTCACAGTGAGAAGACGCCAACGTCCATAGGAAAGCATTGAGAAATTCTTTCCTATGGACTGATTGAATGTGCGCTGCTCTTGCCGCGAATGCGTATTCGGCGGATGACGTCGGAGAAGGGAGGAGAGTTCCCCAGCGCCAAGGGAGCCCAGTGCTGGAGCAAGGTAAGAGTTTAACCCCTTAACCCATCTTGAGCCCAGCAGGAGGGGGACTCTGAGGGTTGGGTGGGACCTATTAACACTATAGTGTCAGGAAAGCGAGTTTGTTTTCCTTGCACTATAGTGGTCCTTTAAACTCTTCATTCCCCCCCCCCCCCAACATAATACAGTACCGTCATACTATCTTCTATCAATCAATCGTCACTATTCACCTACCCTATGAATCTGGTTCTTCCGTTTCCTGGCATCCTCAGTATAGAAGTAGCCGTTGTGTATGTACAGTTTGTATCCTTGCCAGAATTATTAAGGACTGAGAAGCTGAAGTGCTCATGGTACTGTACACTGTTACGGAGTGAGTGGAAGGGCAGAGGGGGTCAATATAACCGTGTGTTTCTCCTCTCCATCGCCATTCCCAAACCTTATCTGGGGACACCAAAAGTCTCATTCGCGAACTCATTTTAATTACAGTTTTCTGAGTATTTGGTCAGATACAACAACCATAGTTCACTTGCCCCTCAAGTCACCTTACCCAGCCGGAGCTGATCCAAGGCCATTTGTTCATAACTTAAAAATGTGGGATACCAGCTCTGCTATGGATTGGGTATCCATCAATTTCCATTTCTTGCTATTACTAGGCCTGCTGATGTGAGGATTTGATATAATATTTTCATAGTCACTTTGGGGATGTCTGATGGTCAATGTACCTAGTAAAAACATTTCAGTTGAGGGTTCCATTCCAACCCCAAAACTGTCTTTTATCAATCTGGCTATTTCCCCTCAATTCCAAAACAAGATGATATGTCATATATGTGCATATGAGGATCATAGTCCCCACCTCCGAATTGCACCTCCAGCATGTGTTGCTGGTTTTTAGGTATATATTAGCAAGTCTCGCAGGTACCAAGTACCATTTGTATAGGATTTTATACAATATATCTATTTAAATAGCTGAGGATGAGAGCCCAATGTAAGTTGCATAAGCTCGTTTCCAGGTCTTGGGTTTGATATTATATCCCAAGTCTTTGTTCCATGCCTGGATAAATCGTCTCTAACTCCGCTATGCTTTCCATTCCATTTTTCTGACCTTCGACTTGAAATTCACCATCAGGGTTATTCACTAAAGTTAGAATTTAAAGGGACACTATAGTCACCCAGACCACTGCAGCTCAATTAAGTGGTCTGGGTGCCAGTTCCCTCAGGTTGTAACCCTTCAGATGCAAACATAGCAGTTTCAGAGAAATGCTTTCCTATGGACACTTTGAATGCGCACGCGGCACTTGCCGCACATGCGCATTTGGCTCCAGTGACGTCAGACGAGGAAGCTGACGTCGGACGGGGAGGAGAGGTCACCAGTGCCGAGGGAGCCCGGCGCTGGATAAAGGTAAGAGGCTGAAGGGGTTTTAACCCCTTCAGCGCCACAGGAGGTGGACCCTTAGGGTTTTGTTTTCCTGACACTATAGTGATCCTTTAAGGTGAATTCAAAGTCAATTAGAAATTTAAGGTCAAAATAGCTGAGCTGGAAACGTTTTCTAAGTTAGCTATACTTAAACTTTGACTACTTTGGCCTAAAATTTTAAGTTCACTCTAAATTTACCTCAAATTTTCATCTTACTGAAGTGAATAACCCTGTTGAATTCTCATTTTAGTAAATAACCCTGATAAAATTAGTGGATTTGCTGAATAAGTTGTTTGGTGAACCAGAATCTCTCCCTCTAACAAAATAAAATATCAGCTCATCACAGTTACGTTACAGTGAGATTTTAACAAGGACTATCTTTGCTGTGTGGTTAGATAACTATTACATAGCTCTACACAGAGCATTCTCTAACATATGGAACAATTGACCATTCCACCACTTCCTTTTTCCTGTACATTAACAAACCTACATGTACCTTTTCATAACCAGAATGAGAAATAATAACCCTGAACCCATGTCTCAAACATAGCTAGTTGTGTGGTAAAAATGCGTTTTATTCTGCTGCCTCTCTTTTATTGCAAGTCTGCTACACTAAAAATACATGATCATTTGCCATGTTTTGTCATCTGATCTCCGATTTATATGATACATAAAGTAAAAGCAATTTATTCACCCATCTATCTCGCTACATGTCTGTCTTCCATCCATCAACCCTGCAGAAGGTAATTCTTTCCAACTATATTCTAAATTTTGCAAGTCAGCGACCACAGATCAGTTTAGTTTCTTAAATCAATTTGTTTACCAGGAAAGGCATAAAGATAGCCTTGACGACTGATACTCCAGCATTGGTTGCACCCTGAATCCAATTACATTTCCAGGTAAATATGGATTACTTTGTGCCATTGATCTATCACAAACCCTAGCAAAATCCTTTCAGCTTTCCTTTCAGTATTCCTCCTTTTTTAAAATTGGTGCAACATCTAACTTTAGTTACATCTAATTCAACACTATATTTATGCATAATGTATCTATCTCTGCAACACTTGTGTATTCTTTGCATTGTAACATGATCAGCAAGTAACGGTTTCTTCATTGTATTGTTACAGGCCATATAGTAACAGCAGATCAAGTATCTGCAGTCATTTTAAAATGTTCTAGAAGAGATTGGTGAATCCCCCTTCCCCCCAAGAAGTAAATTGTTTTATGCAAAATTAAGTGAATTAAAATACATATATTATATATGATACAAATCCAAATATAATCAGATCCTGCATCATATTTTTATTGGACTGAGTGCTTTCATATGTCAGTCTCATGCTTCTTGATGCCATTCATTATATTTGTCTTTAGATGATAACATTGTCTATGGGGCGTAAAGATGATACTAAGCAGAGTAGTATAAATGCAGCTTATTGCAAAGGCTATGTTAAAGTCTTTATTTCAGTTAATCTCAAAGAGCAATATTTTATGATGACATTCAATAGTACCCTATGCCTGTTCTAATCTGTTGAACAGGTAAATCAGTGTCAGATTGGTGCGGGTATGCATGTGTTAAAGGCTTCATACTATATCTTATATGGCAGCAATGCCCCAAATTAGCATTGTTTGGTGACAAATTACAATGCTTATATAGGTGGCCCTCAACTCAAACCTATAGGTTCTGTTGCAGTTCCTTTTTAATTTCAGAGTTTCTGGCCACCAGGATGTGCTTTGAGTAGTCTATGGCCAAGCACATTAGACAATTAGTCAGCAATTGGATATGGTAACAAGCAGAAGCCATTTTGAAACAGATATGGAAGTGACAATGACAATCCTAAATATTGTCTACTTTTACATATAACTGGGTAACAAGCTGTTTCATTTTCAGAGGTGCAGGTGAATCCTATAATATGATTGTCGTTGGGAGGTAACAAAAAATCTTCAAAAAAGTAACCTAAACATACATGTTTATTGAGGAGAGGGACCTTTTACACTATAACACTGCCCTTCCTGAATGATAGGTTGTACTACAAAAAAGTGTAAAAGAAGATTCATGTTTTGGGGATTTATTTTGAACTCACCAGTTGAATTGCTCACAAGTTGTTTTTTTTTTTTTTTTAAATTTCATTTGTGATTTACCTGTGTTGACTATCACTATCTCAAGTTCCAAACTGCATTTTGTTCCCATGTGATCTCGCTTGGGCGCTCTGCCCCTCTTAACCTCGCAACTCGTGTATTAAGCAGCATGTCAGTTAGTAAAGTTAGACTTAAGCCCTTTGCTTCTGTAACCTTGAATTTCTCTGCTGACATATATTGTTACACATCTTTATCAAAAAAATAAGTGCAGTTTAGCTAGACTTTACTTGTTATATCGGCATGTCTTCCCACTCTGTTTATATGCACAACCAATGTTTTTAAGGGGGGGGGGGTTAGAGTGTGGGCTGACGTGGAGTGACAAAACCCTCCTTGGACTAGGACTGGGTATGGCTCAAAGCATACAAGTTGAATAAATCACCTCTGGCTCATGGTCAGGCTCTGCCCCCCTCTTCGTGGAGTTTTAATGATCATGAGAACGGTAAGGAATCAGCCCAGAACTATACAGGAGGATCTTGTTAATGATCTCAAGGCAGCTGGGACCATAGTCACCAAGAAAACAATTAGTAACACACTATGCCGTAAAGGACTGAAATCCTGCAGCACCTGCAAGGTACCCCTGCTCAAGAAAGCACATGTAAAGGCCCGTATGAAGTTTGCCAATGAACATCTGAATGATGCAGAGGAAAACTAGGTGAAAGTGTTGTGGTCAGATGAGACCAAAATTGAGCTCTTTTGCATCAACCCAACTCGCCCTGTTTGGAGGAGGAGAAATGCTGCCTATAACCCCCAAAACCGCATTCCCATGTCAAACATGGAGGTGGAAACATTATGCTTTGGGGTGTTTTTCTGCTAAGGGGATAGACAACTGCACAGCATCAAAGGGACAATGGACGGGGCCATGTACCATCAAATCTTGGGTGGGAACCTCCTTCCCTCAGCCAGGGCATTGAAAATGGGTGGTGGATGGGTATTCCAGCATGGCAATGACCCAAAACACACAGCCAAGGCAACAAAGGAGTGGCTCAAGAAGAAGCACATTAAGGTCCTGAAGTGGCCTAGTCAGTCTCCAGACCTTAATCCCATAGAAAATCTGTGGATAGAGCTGAAGGTTCGAGTTGCCAAATGTCAGCCTCGAAACCTTAAAGGGATACTGTAGTACCAGGAATACAAAGCTGTAATCCTAACACCACCAATCCCTCTGACTCCCGATAATAAAGGGTTAAAAACATTTATGCCAGCGCCGATGTCTCTCAGTGCTGGGTCAAAGCTCCGCCCCCTCCGACGTCTAGTAGACAGCCACTAAGGGCTGACTTAGTGCTGCAATGTAAACATTGCAGTTTTCTGGAACTGCAATGTTTTACATTGAAGCAGTAGGTGTAAATGGGAACACTGCACCCAGACCACTTCAATGAGCTGAAGTGGTCTGGGTGCCAACAGTGTCCCCTTAATGACTTGGAGAGGATCTGCAAAGAGGAGTGGAACAAAATCCCTCCTGAGATGTGTGCAAACCTGGTGTCCAACTGCAAGAAACGTCTGACCTCTGTGATTGCCAACAAGGGTTTTGCCACCAAGTACTAAGTCAAAGGGGTCAAATACTTATTTCACTCATTGACATGCAAATCAATTTATAACTTTTTTGACATGCATTTTTTTGGATTTTTTTTTTAATTCTGTCTCCCACTGTTAAAATACACGTACCATTAAAATTATAGACTGATCATTTCTTTGTCAGTGGGCTAATGTTCAAAATAAGCAGGGGATCAAATACTTTTTCCCTTCACTGTATAGTCATCAGAACAACTGAAGCTTAAAGGGACACTATAGGCACTTAGACCACTTCAGCTCAATGAAGTGGTCTGGGTACAGTGTTCCTATTGCACTCAGTGCTGCAATGTTAAATTGCAGTTTCAGAGAAAAAGCAATGTTTATATTACTGCCTAGGAACACCTCTAGTGGTAGTCACTCAGACGGCTACTAGAGGTGCTTCATGGGTCAGTGCTGCACAACGTGCAGCACTGACGTTAAGCGGCTCCACAATCTGCATAGAGGCACTGAACGTTCCTCAGAGAGATGCACCTCTATAAAGAGATACTGATTGGAGCAGCGTGGCATTTTGAAGCACCTCTATAAAGAGATGCTGATTGGAGCAGCATGGCATTTTGACGCCCATGCGCAATAGCCTCCCAAATCTTTGCTATGAGAAAGCATTGGATTGGCTGAAATAATTAAGTTTGATGACCTCAGCGCAGAGGCATGGGCGGGGCCAGCTGCGGTGAGGGAGAAAAAGTGAGTAAAATCAACTTTCACTTAGCTGACAGGGGGCCGGAGGGCCTAAATTATGTTTTCATAACTACATTGACAGGAATTCATGTTTGTATTCTTGTCATTATAGTGTTCCTTTACGTAAATATGAGAATGTGGCCATTTTCACCAAATTTTGTCCATCCAGATTTTATTGAACTGAAGATTTTGTCAGTGGGCTAATGTTCAAAATAAGCAGGGGATCAAATACTTTTTCCCTTCACTGTATAGTCATCAGAACAACTGCAGCTTAAAGGGACACTATAGGCACTTAGACCACTTCAGCTCAATGAAGTGGTCTGGGTACAGTGTTCCTATTGCACTCAGTGCTGCAATGTTAAATTGCAGTTTCAGAGAAAAAGCAATGTTTATATTACTGCCTAGGAACACCTCTAGTGGTAGTCACTCAGACGGCTACTAGAGGTGCTTCATGGGTCAGTGCTGCACAACGTGCAGCACTGACGTTAAGCGGCTCCACAATCTGCATAGAGGCACTGAACGTTCCTCAGAGAGATGCACCTCTATAAAGAGATACTGATTGGAGCAGCGTGGCATTTTGAAGCACCTCTATAAAGAGATGCTGATTGGAGCAGCATGGCATTTTGACGCCCATGCGCAACAGCCTCCCAAATCTTTGCTATGAGAAAGCATTGGATTGGCTGAAATAATTAAGTTTGATGACCTCAGCGCAGAGGCATGGGCGGGGCCAGCTGCGGTGAGGGAGAAAAAGTGAGTAAAATCAACTTTCACTTAGCTGACAGGGGGCCCGAGGGCCTAAATTATGTTTTCATAACTACATTGACAGGAATTCATGTTTGTATTCTTGTCATTATAGTGTTCCTTTACGTAAATATGAGAATGTGGCCATTTTCACCAAATTTTGTCCATCCAGATTTTATTGAACAAACTTGTAAGTTGTATTGTACTGGTATGACAATTTTATTCCTATAGCGCCATCAATGAATTCTCTCTGTTCCTGCTTCATGCTAAATTAGAAATTACTTCTGTATAGGTTTATTTACCTTCCACTGGATGAGGAATATGAGATCTGGTAAATATTTAACTTGATGGACTTTGGCTTGTTGTATTTATCACACAATACAATAAGTCAGCTAAGGCCTAGCTACAGGTGTGATTAGTTGAAAGTCACTGCTGTACAGATATGATGTAGTCATATCTTTCATGTATAGTGTTTTTACATTGTTGTGTGTGCTATATTTACTTACGACAGTATAATGACATGAAATTCTTTACTTATGCTCTTTATAATACATGAATGTGATGGTGCTTTGTAAATAAATATTATTTGTTCCACAGTAAGATCAGCTTTTCCTTTGGTATAATCCAGTAAAACACTGATTTAGAATGATTTAAAGTGAACATGTCATCAATTCTAATACACTGCTCAAAAAAATAAAGGGAACACTTAAACAACACAATGTAACTCCAAGTCAGTCACACTTCTGTGAAATCAAACTGTCCACTTAGGAAGCTACACTGAGTGACAATCAATTTCACATGCTGTTGTGCAAATGGGATAGACAACAGGTGGAAATTATAGGCAATTAGCAAGACACCCCCAATAAAGGAGTGGTTCTGCAGGTGGTGACCTCAATCCACTTCTCAGTTCCTATTCCTGGCTGATGTTTTGGTCACTTTTGAATGATGGCGGTGCTTTCACTCTAGTGGTAGCATGAGACGGAGTCTACAACCCACACAAGTGGCTCAGGTAGTGCAGCCCATCCAGGATGGCACATCAATGCAAGCTGTGGCAAGAAGGTTTGCTGTGTTTGTCAGCGTAGTGTCCAGAGCATGGAGGCGCTACCAGGAGACAGGCCGGTACATCAGGAGCCCTGCAAAATGACCTCCAGCAAGCCACAAATGTGCATGTGTCTGCTCAAACGGTCAGAAACAGACTCCATGAGGGTGGTATGAGGGCTGACGTCCACAGGTGGGGGTTGTGCTTACAGCCCAACACCGTGCAGGACGTTTGGCATTTGCCAGAGAACACCAAGATTGGCAAATTCGCCACTGGCGCCCTGTGCTCTTCACAGATGAAAGCAGGTTCACACTGAGCACATGTGACAGATGTGACAGAGTCTGGAGATGCCGTGGAGAACGTTCTGCTGCCTGCAACATCCTCCAGCATGACCGGTTTGGCAGTGGGTCAGTAATGGTGTGGGGTGGCATTTCTTTGGGGGCCGCACAGCCCTCCATGTGCTCACCAGAGGTAGCCTGACTGCCATTAGGTACCGAGATAAGATCCTCAGACCCCTTGTGAGACCATATGCTGGTGCGGTTGGCCCTGGGTTCCTCCTAATGCAAGACAATGCTAGACCTCATGTGACTGGAGTGTGTCAGCAGTTCCTGCAAGACAAAGGCGTTGATGCTATGGACTGGCCCGGCCGTTCCCCAGACCTGAATCCAAATGAGCACATCTGGGACATCATGTCTCGCTCCATCCACCAACATTTCCAAAATTATGGCATACCATTGTCAAAAGTAGGCAACCCAGAGTATTCCAAATGGCGTATTATGAGATATTTGGTCTAGCTACTTTAACAGAAATGCAGGGCCCATATAGAGTTCAAACTTTTTTGTGCTTTTTCACACACATGAACTCCATTTTTAAAGCACATTTCATATTCATGATATGATATGAGTTAGTGCAATAAAGCATCAGTATATTAATGTAACATTGTCTTATAAATATAACAGCATGCCCACGTACCAGTTTTTCAGGTGTTTTCAGTAAGTCACAGAGCTTAATATATTAGATGCCCTTTTCATTGACAAGTGATTTTCTGGGCCTGTCACCCTTGAGGCAGTACAGCAGCCTAGGAAACAAAATTACCTTCATGATGGTATATGATTTTTAAAAGTAGGTAATCCAGGGTTTTCCAAATGGCATAATTTTAGTTATTTGGTCTAGCTACTTTATCACAAATACTGGCCCCATTTAGTGGTCATATTTCCATTTGTGTTTTTCACACGCATGATTCCATTTTCACAGGAAATTTCACAATCCTGATATGAATTAGTGCAATAAAGCCTCGGTATTATTATTACACAATATCTCACAAATATAGGAGTACTCCCACGTACCAGTTTTGAAAGTTTTCTCGGTAAGTCATAGGGCCAAATATATTAGATGCCATTTTCAACTTGTAAGATTCACATATGATTTTCTGGGCTTGTGAGAAAGAAAATTACCCCCATGAAGTCATATCATTTTTTACAAGATTTCTAAATGCAGTATTTTGAGTTGTTTGGTGTAGTCACTTAATAATGGCTGGGCTTAAGGTACAGGCCAAGATCAGGGGAATCCAGAAGTCAGAGTAGTCGGGAAATCAAGCCAATAATTTGGTACAGTCAGCTAACAAAGTGTAGTCAGGACAAGCCGAGGTCAGAAATCTAGAAAAAAAATCATAAAGTGTGATTTTAATAGTTCAGCTCTGTATGGAAGACTTTGTAATGGTTTGTTATGCAAACTGCAGGTAGAGATGGACAGGAAGGGCAGTTATAACTAGAGTCATTTCAGACTACTCTCTTACAGCAAGGCATTTTCTCTGGGGTGACCTTTTACAGCATACGGGGGAGCAGGGATTTGGGAAGGAAAATGTTTTTGGTCCACCAGATAAGGCTGTATGCATTGGTCAGTCAAGTCTAGATATCAACCCAGAGCTTGTAACCCTTATTTAACAAGGGAAGGATTAGATCCCATACAATCTTGCCACTTGTACCCACAGAATCAGGGCATCATGGTGGGTCAAGATGGCTATCATTAACTTGATAAATGAGAAATGCCCATGTATATGCAGTTGTGGATTCGCATAATTTGTTAGATTTTACACCATAGTGTCACGATTGGTAGGGAACCTAACACACAGACAGGACACAACAGACAGAAATGCAATACCGGTCCTTAGAATGGCAAAAGAATAGTCAAAGCAAGCCAAGGTCAAAGGGAAATAGAGAGACGGAATACGAAGAGACAAGCCGAGGTCAGGGAGCAGAGAAAACAGAATAAACGGGGGGCAGAGCTAAAGGCCGCCTGAGCAGACGTGTCCAGCAAGAGCTCTGTGAAAAAACGCATAAAAACCAGCTATACAGCCCCAAAACCATCAGGGACACCGACTACAAAAGCTTACCTAGACGGGTCACACCATGGGGAAATGCTCGCAGAAGAGACAGAATGATCCAGGGTCCTGCTCCCAAGATATCGGAGATTTACTGCTCCGGGGAGCGTCGCGTGCGGCACCTAAGATGGCCGCCGCTACTGCGGAGACTTCCTCCAAAGAGGAGCCTTCCCTGGATACGCTCAACGAGCTACCCCGGAGGGTTGGATTAAACCACACATCCTCAGAGGAGGAAGACGACACTCCAGCTACCAAAAGTCACTGCTAAAGGACATTAGATCCCTATTTCCAGCAGACCTGGCGATAGTCAGGGAAGACGTGCATTCCCTCACAATCAAGCTAACGGAGGAAAAGACCTCAGGACTACTCACCACACAAGCAACTGTACAAGAAACTCAGGCCACAGCTCTCCAGTCCCAAGACAGTCTGGCAGCGAAGGTGGCGGACTTAGAGGACAACAGCCGACGTAACAATATCAAGCTCTGAGGAGTGCCAGAAGAGGTGACTCCAGTGGAGGCACCCCAATATCTACGCCGCCTGTTTTACCACCTGCTCCCACCAAAACGAGCAAAAGCCATATTACTGAATGGCTGCTACCGCCTACCCAAACCACCAAATGGTCAGATAAAACCCCCAAGGGAACTCATAGTCCAATTCGTATCCTCTCTGGACAAAATGGCAATAATGGCTGCGGTAAGGGAATCATCAGCCTGCGAATTTGAAACGCACACACTCACCTTCTACTCAGATCTCTCCCGGGCCACCCTGATGTGGAGACGCTCACTGCGCCCCATTACCAGCATCCTACAGACCAACGGCATCCCGTACAGATGGGGCAACCCCTGCTTCCTTCAAGCCACCAAGGACGGTGTGGAATCACAAAGCTTCCTACATGCACTGGGCACTGGGCCTCTCCCTGACTGACCACCCAAACCGGCCTCCACCGCAAGCACACCAATGGAATGTGGAGAAAATACAACCCTTTACACCCACCAAAGACCAGCAACGAGGATCTACTACGGCCCCAACTGGCTAAAACTGTATATACTTTCTTTGACATCGTATATTTTAGTTTTTTTCCTTTTTTCCATATGCTCTAAGGGCCATCAAACCCAACCACAAGGGCCTTCTTTTTGCCTTCGAGATAGTACCATATGAACATCAAAAGGGGCAAGCTACCGAATGAAACAAGGCCCCACGGTACTATAATTGTCAGTCACTGTATACAACATGACTAGCCTGTAACAGAACCACTGCTACAGACACCCACCCCACCGAGATGAGGTACGATAAGAACCTCAAGGGCGACACCCCCATAAGGGCACACTTAACACCCCCCTCACACCCTAAACCCAAAATACAACCGTGAGCACCAAATTAATAATATGGGCCACAAAGCTATATCCCGCAGTCTCACTGCAGCAACCCACCAACCCCAAGGCACAGCAAGAACGCCTGGCAGGCATAAAGGGACACGGACTAGCTGGAACCTAGCAATACCTGCACGCACAGACTGCTTAACAAACCTACATTTATGTTCCCTCTTAGCAAGTTGCCTCCTATATTAAGTTAACACAAAATGCAACACCAGCATGAAGATAAGTCACCCCCACATAGTAAAGCTAAATACCGCAGTCACCGGCTTGTACCTAATAGCCTGAGCTGGCCTGACAAGCTCACTTGCATCAGCGATAAAATATAACCCTACCTGCTCTAAGATATGCTAATACCTGTCACGATTCCGGAACCTAACACGCTAACAGGTCACAGAGAGGAAGGGTGCTATACCGGTCCTTAGAGTGGCCGGGCTAAGCACGCTAAGAATAGTCAGGAGACAAGCCAAGTAAAGAGAGCCACAAAACGGGAGAACGAGAAACAAGCCAAGGTCAAAGGAGTGGAGAAGACAGGATAATCGGAATAACGAGCCAAATAATCAGTAACCAGAGAGCAAGACGAGAACACTACGCTACAGGTATCACAAGACCACAACAGGGCACTGAGGGACAGGAAAGGTAAGTATAAATACCCTTGGTTTAATTCTGATTGGATAACTTCCAATCAGAATTAACAATCACACGTGGGGGATATCTATACCTCCCACTGTGATTGTGGTACTGTTCCTTTAACGCCGGGTCACTCACGTGACCCCGGCGTTTACATAATTTAGTGACCTCCCAGCGTGCAGCGTTATACATGCTGCCGCTGGGGGGCGTGGAGGACGCGAGCGGCATGAAAGGAGACGCCGCTCGCCGACAGGTAAGCGGAGGGGAGATCGCGGGCGGCGACGGACTGAGGGTGAGTGCTGCAAGTGGCGTGCAGCCTCCCCTCCTAGCCGCCCGAGGATCCCTGACAATACCCTTGCTAGTTACATAACCGAATTGTGCAAAGACCATGATTAGTGACCTAAGCATGCCAAACAACTGGATTTTCCTTAGATTAAGATTATCTAAGAGCCATCAATTAATATGACAACGGCAAATTGTAACGTAGCAGATATGCCTGTAAAAACAGCCTAACATGTATATTCTGTAATGCGCATCTCTAACAATTCAAGAATAATTCTCCCTAGCAGGGCCGCCACCAGAAATTTTGAGGCCCCTAACTCAGCTCAGGGTCTGGGCCCCATGGGACTCGCCTCCAAATACCGCCCACTGGGTCCGCCTCCAAATACCGCCCACAGGAATACACACACAGACACAAACACACACACTGATACAAAAGGACACAGATACATACCAACAGACACACATACTGAAACAGACATACACGCATACAGGCATACATACTGACACACACATACTGAGACATACACACAGGCATACATAGTGACAGACAGACACATACTAACATACATACAGACACACATGCATGAGGACATAAAGACACATACATACAGACACCAACATACATACACACACACATACACACATACATTCATACTGACAGACATACAGACAATGACATTCATACACACATACATTCATAATGGCATACAGACATACACAGACATACATTCATAATGGCATACAGACATGCATACATTCAGACTGACATACATGCATATATACAGACATACTGACATACATACATGCATGCATACACGCATACATACAGACATCCATACACACATACACACAGACATACATATATAATGACATACATATATACATATATAATGACATACAGACATACATACATACATCCATAGACATACATGCATGCATACAGACAGACATACATACAGACATAGCTCATTTTCCAGCCACCGTCCTGTCTCTTACCTTTTCTTTGCAGGAGGGTTGCTGGGGATGATGGGAGTCGGCGCGGCTCCCTCTTCACTGCCTGGCTCTCCCTCTTCACTGGCGCGCACACTCCTCCCGCGCGGAGTGAGCTGGGAGGAAGTGACCACTTCCTCCCAGCAGCACTTACGGCTGCCTTTTTTTTTTTTAAAGGGGCCCGGTCGCGCTATACCTCGGCCACAGCACTGACTGGGCCCCTGAAGATATAGGGCCCATCGGGTGGCCCTAAGTGTGTGGGCCACCCGATGGGCCCCACATGTCCGGGCCCCCCCAGGGCCGCCGGACCCATGACAACCGTTATGGTTGTCACCCCCTGATGGCGGCCCTGCTCCCTAGTAATGCACACTCCAAGCCTATCCTGTCACTAACCGAAACCCACATACCTGCTACACTACATAGCAGAAACCCATCATTTAGGTTAAGTATGTTGTTATTGAACATAAACATGTTTAATATAAAATACCTGTGCAGTTTCTTCCTGTGCCACAATGCTTTACAAGTTGAATTGCTTATGTTTTAATATGTGCTATACTGTGGCAACACACGCATGTATGTCATTCATATGCACAACAAAAATAAAGAATATTAAAAAAAAATGAAAAAAATAAAACAGAGTAAATGTAAGACAAACCAAAGTTCAGTAACCAATTAATCAGAGTAGAATGCGCTATTGGGCTAAACAAAGACCACAACAGGGCATTGAGGCAAGGGGGAGGTGTCTGATTGGCTAATCTCCAATTAGTGTTAACCACAACACGTGGGAGGTGTTTCTTCCCTCCCTTGTGGTCTGAGGTTATCACTGTGTGCCGTGTCACATGACCGGGTCTGGCACACATATAAGAATGCTGCTCTGGAGTGTGCAGTGTCAGAAACACTGTCAGTCTGGAGCACGGTGGCGGGGACCTAATGGCGCCGCTTGCAGTGACGGGGTAAGCAAGGCCGCCGCGAGTGGCGCGGAGGCAGGGAATCTGACAATCAGGACCATTTCGATGGAATATACTGCTTAAAAAGCAGTTTACCTTTAAACGTCATTAGAGATTTATCAGCACAAATGTTTTCGTTGAGTACATATGTTTGGGAAAATTAGTCTGACAGGAGTTGGATACGGCCCGTGTTTTGTAGAGGCTTTCAAACAATGGATCGTTTCTAGGGCGACACAGTACAATATAATTAAACTAGAAAAGCTACAATTTCTGGGGAAATTGTGTGAAGTGTTCTTGCCTCCACCAGGAGTCTACAACTGGAGTGGGCGGAGTAACTGTTATCATTTATATAGCACATTTAATTGCAACGTTGTTGCACAGTTACATTAAAACATACATTTATAAAAACATTAGCAGGTGTACAAAGGGCCCTGTTTATGACATCACTTGCTGCTCTAGCCTGGCACAGGTCAGAGTATTTTGGCGGTTGCCATCTTCAAACGGTCGTATTTTAAAAACTATACATCCTACAGTGAAGAGCTTTATATTATGAGAATCACAAGACCCAGACCTACATTTTGATGCATAGTATGTCTCTGACACATTACAAATGAAGGCACAGTCGCAGTTTAGAAATTGCCCTTAAACTTTTAGCTGGGTAGAGTGGAGTTTCAATGAATGTCAATGGACAGCGTGAGTTGCAAACAAATGGTCATATTGTGAAAACTATTATCAGGTCTATGGCTTAGCCGTTGACATGTTTAGTGGCAGCAGGGATAGCTGAACGTTTTGATATAAGATTTGTGTAGGTGGGCCTGAAAATAAGGGAGTGGTGGCAGTTTAGAAATCATGTCCTGATTTTTCAGCTTTTGCCAGCTCCCACTCTAGCTTTGCCATTCATTCCTATGGGACAAATTTCGCCACAAGAACGACGATATTCCGTGAACCATTCGGCGAAACGTTCCACAAAGTAATAGCAATCCGATCGGGAACAATCTGCACGTTTTGGTAAATTTTCGTCTATGTAGTGTAAAAACTGTGGGAGGAGTTAGGGTGGCAAATTTGGCTATAATAAGAATAAGAATAAGAACTAGAAAAGCTAAAATTTCTGGGGAAATTGTGTGAAGTGTTCTTGCCTCCACCAGTAGTCTACAACTGGAGTGGGCGGAGTAACTGTTATCATTTATATAGCACATTTAATTGCAACGTTGTTGCACAGTTACATTAAACCATACATTTATAAAAACATTAGCAGGTGTTCAAAAGGCCCTGTCTATGACATCACTTGCTGCTGCAGCCTTGACTGGTCAGAGTATTTTTGTGGTTGCCATCTTCAAACGGTCATATTTTAAAAACTATAAATCCTACAGCAAAGAGCTTTATATTGTCAGAATCACAAGACACAGACCTACATTTTGATGCATAGTATGTCTCTGAAGTATTAAAAATGAAGGCACAGTCGCAGTTTAGAAATTGCACTTCAAATTTGAGCTTTGTAGAGTGAAGTTTCAATGAATGTCAATGGACGGCGTTAGTTGCAAACAAATGATTATATTGTGAAAACTATCAGGACTATGGCTTAGCCGTTGACATGTTTAGTGGCAGCAGGGATAGCTGAACGTTTTGATATAAGATTTGTGTAGGTGGGCCTGAAAATAAGGGAGTGGTGGCAGTTTAGAAATCATGTCCTGATTTTTCAGCTTTTGCCAGCTCCCACTCTAGCTTTGCCATTCATTCCTATGGGACAAATTTCGCCACAAGAACGACGATATTCCGTGAACCATTCGGCGAAACGTTCCACAAAGTAATAGCAATCCGATCGGGAACAATCTGCACGTTTTGGTAAATTTTTGTCTATGTAGTGTAAAAACTGTGGGAGGAGTTAGGTTGGCAAATTTTGCTATAATAAGAATAATAATAATAATAATAATAATAATAACTAGAAAAGTTACAATTTCTGGGGAAATTGTGTGAAGTGTTCTTGCCTCCACCAGTAGTCTACAACTGGAGTGGGCGGAGTAACTGTTATCATTTATATAGCACATTCAATTGCAACGTTGTTGCACAGTTACATTAAACCATACATTTATAAAAACATTAGCAGGTGTTCAAAAGGCCCTGTCTATGACATCACTTGCTGCTGCAGCTTGACACAGGTCAGAGTATTTTGGCGGTTGCCATCTTCAAACGGTCGTATCTTAAAAACTATAACTCCTACAGTGAAGAGCTTTATATTGTGAGAATCACAAGACCCAGACCTACATTTTGATGCATAGTATGTCTCTGAAGTATTAAAATTGAAGGCACAGTCGCAGTTTAGAAATTGCACTTCAAATTTGAGCTTTGCAGAGTGAAGTTTCAATGAAAGTCAATGGACGGCGTTAGTTGCAAACAAATGATTATATTGTGAAAACTATCAGGACTACGGCTTAGCCGTTGACATGTTTAGTGGCAGCAGGGATAGCTGAACGTTTTGATATAAGATTTGTGTAGGTGGGCCTGAAAATAAGGGAGTGGTGGCAGTTTAGAAATCATGTCCTGATTTTTCAGCTTTTGCCAGCTCCCACTCTAGCTTTGCCATTCATTCCTATGGGACAAATTTCGCCACAAGAACGACGATATTCCGTGAACCATTCGGCGAAACGTTCCACAAAGTAATAGCAATCCGATCGGGAACAATCTGCACGTTTTGGTAAATTTTTGTCTATGTAGTGTAAAAACTGTGGGAGGAGTTAGGGTGGCAAATTTTGCTATAATAATAATAATAATAATATATATGTGAGATAACATTAAGTGATCTTGCTATGCAAGAACACTTAATAATAATATATATGTGAGATAACATTAAGTGGTCTTGCTATGCAAGAACACTTAATAATATATATGTGAGATAACAATAAGTGTTCTTGCAAGAACACTTACCGTATTTTTCGCTCCATAAGACGCACCTCACCATAAGACGCACCTAGTTTTTAGAGGAGGAAACCCAGAAAAAAAAATATTCTGAACAAACTGTTCCATGGTGTTTCTTACCATGGGACAGTTTGTTCAGAATATTTTTTTTTCTCCCCTGTCCCATAATGATCTTTAACCCCCCTTTCCTCTGTCCCATAGTGATTGTTAACCCCTCCTACCCTGTCCCATAGTGATTGTTAACCCCTCCTACCCTGTCCCATAGTGATTGTTAACCCCTCCTACCCTGTCCCATAGTGTTCTTTAACCCCTCCTCCCCTTGTCCATTAGTGTTCTGATCCCATAGTGTCCCCCCCTCCCATTGTCCCATAGTGCACTTTCCCTCCCATAGTGTCCCCCCCTGCTCTTGTCCCATAGTGTCTCCCCCTCCCCTTGTCCCATAGTGTCTCCCCCTCCCCTTGTCCCATAGTGTCCCCCCTCCCCTTGTCCCATAGTGTCCCCCTCTCCCCTTGTCCCATAGTGTCTCCCCTCCCTTTCTCCCATAGTGTCTCCTCCCCTCCCCTTGTCCCATAGTGTCTCCTCCCCTCCCCTTGTCCCATAGTGTCCCCCCTCCCTTGTC
>OW240912.1:270041950-270110218 GCA_933207985.1 Pelobates cultripes
TTAGGGGGCGCAAATTACTTGCCTTGCCCCGGGTGCTGACAACCCACGCTACGCCACTGGGTACAGTACAGTGATCACGGCAGCAAGAAAGGGGTAAAAAGAAATGTACCTCGCTGCAACTGACAAAAAGGGTTAAAAAATATATTTTTTCAACCCTAAAATATTTTAAATAGTACCAAAGTACTAAATACACTAATCAGGCTGATCACAGTGTTTATGCTGTGATCAGCACTGAAAGGGTTAAAAAATAATTGCTTTTTAACCCCTTCCCGACCGAGGACGGTTCAGGACCGTCATCGGGATTTTCCCATTGCGGACCGATGACGGTCCTGAACCGTCCTAACGGTTTCCGTTACTTACCTGATCGCCGTCGTTCCCCCGGCGGCGATCAGTGTTGCTCCCGGTGTGGGGAGACTGCCTGCAGCCCAGACAGTCTCCCCACACTGATTTAGGACCCCTGGGGCCATGTGATCGCTTAACATAGCGATCACATGGTCACAATGGGTGTCCATAGTGCTGCCTGCAGGGGGACTGCCTGTGCTGACAGGCAGTCTCCCTGCTAGTGTAAAATCTAAAAAAAAAATAAAGTTAATGTTAATAAAAAAATAATAATAATTATATATGTGTATATATGATATATAGACATATATTATATCTATATAATATATGTCTATATATCATATATATAATGCCATACTAAGTGTATTTTTATATTAATATGTACTTATATTAATATAAAAATACACTTATAATTAAATTACACACGTATATATATAATATATATAATAACTATATAGATTGTATATATATATTATTATAAAATATAAATAATAAGTAATTTAAATTAAATAAATTTTTTTAAAATAATAATAAAAAATTTTAAAAAAATTATATAGCTATATGAAATTTTATTCTAACTGTATTTTAAAATTAATATATATATATTTATATCAAAATACACTTAGAATGAATTTGTATATATATCTATATATATAAAAATAAATAAAAATAATAAGAAATATACATACGTCCATATACAAAATTACATAAATAATTATATAAATATACACGTAGACTTCAAATATATAAATATGCATATATATTTAAATTCTACGTGCGTATTTATGTAATATTTTTACATAATTCAGTAATTTTATTGATTGCAATTTGAGGGACCTGCCTGCCAACCCAGGCCGAAATTCCAGAGAATTTAATTTGCTAGCACTGTATTTTACCCTGTAAC
The DNA here is from genome assembly GCA_933207985.1 of Pelobates cultripes. NCBI lineage: Eukaryota > Metazoa > Chordata > Amphibia > Anura > Pelobatidae > Pelobates > Pelobates cultripes. The sequence continues at coordinate 270,043,194 of OW240912.1, forward strand.
GTTCTACGACACCCTAAAACCTGTACATGGGGGGTACTGTTTTACTCGGGAGACTTCGCTGAACACAAATATTAGTGATTCAAAACAGTAAAACATATCACAGCGATGATATTGTCAGTGAAAGTACTTTTTTTGCATTTTTCACACACAAACAGCACTTTTACTGATGATATAATTGTTGTGATACGTTTTCCAGTTTTTAAACACTAATATATGTGTTCAGCGATGTCTCCCGAGTAAAACAGTACCCCCCATGTACAGGTTTTATAGCATTTTTGAAAGTTACAAGGTCAAATACATGGGTCAAATATTTTTACATTGAAAATGGCCAGGTTGGTTACGTTGCCTTTGAGAGCGTATGGTAGCCCAGGAATGAGAATTACCCCCATGATGGCATACCATTTGCAAAAGAAGACAACCCAAGGTATTGCAAATGGGGTATGTCCAGTCTTTTTTAGTAGCCACTTGGTCACAAACACTGGCCAAAATTAGCGTTCAATTTAGTTTTTTTACTTTTTTCACACACAAACAAATATGAATGCTTACATTGGCCAGTGTTTTCGACTAAGTGGCTACTAAAAAAGACTGGACATAACCCATATTGAATACCCTGGGTTGTCTACTTTAAAAAAAATATGTACATGTGGGGTGTTATTCAGAGATTTATGACAGATAATAGTGTTACAATGTCACTATTGATAAATTTTAAAAATGTATGTTTTGAAACCGCAATATCCTACTTGTACCTATAGCCCTATAACATGCAAAAAAAAGCAAAAAAGCACGTAAACACTGGGTATTTTTAAACTCAGGACAAAATTTTGAATCTATTTAGCAGTTTTTTTCATTCGCTTTTGTAGATGAGTAAAAGATTTTTCAAGTAAAAGTCAAAAAACATGTATTTTTTTCAATTTTTCATCAGATTTTTTTATTTTTTTTAAATTAAAATACATGAGATTATATAAATAATGGTATGTAAAGAAAGCCCCTTTTGTCCTGAAAAAAACAATATATAATTTGTATGGGAACAGTAAACGAGAGAGCGGAAAATTACAGCCAAACACAAACACCAGAAAAGTGTAAAAATATTCCTGGTCGCAAATGTACAACATCGCAAAAACAGTCCAGTCCTTAAGGGGTTAAAAAAATTTCAAACTTTTGACACAATTTACTCTCTGCCTCTCTTCCCTCAGATCAAAGTGAGAGAATGTTTCAGCTAATGTTACAAATCATTTTACCAGGCAGGTCCTCAAACCGCAACCTGCAGCTTGGGAGGGAGTCACACTTGGGAGAGCATAGCATGCCTTAAAGGACCACTATTGTGCCAGGAAAACATACTCGTTTTCCTGGCACTATAGTGCCCTGAGGGTGCCCCCACCCTCAGGGTCCCCCTCCCGCCAGGCTGGATGGAGAGGAAGGGGTTAAACTTACCTCTTTTTTCAGCTTCGGGCGGGGAGCTCTCCTCCTCCGATCCTCCTCTTCGGCTGAATGCGTATGCGCGGCAGGAGCTGCCCGCGCATTCAGCCGGTGTCATAGGAAAGCATTCATAATGCTTTTCTATGGACGCTGGCGTCTTCTCACTGTGATTTTCACAGTGAGAAGCACGCAATCGCCTCTAGCGGATGTCAATGAGACAGCCACTAGAGGCTTTAGAGGCTGGATTAACCGTATTATAAACATAGCAGTTTCTCTGAAACTGCTATGTTTATAAAAAAAAAAAAGGGTTAATCCTAGAGGGACCTGGCACCCAGACCACTTCATTAAGCTGAAGTGGTCTGGGTGCCTAGAGTGGTCATTTAACCACGTGTAATCGAGCGTTGCCGTGGTTACCGCTGTAACAGTTGGAAAGCGCAGAGGTGAAGGCAGAGAGCTTCTTCCCCTTCCTGCTGCCCAAACTCTGCAAAGACCCGGGGAGGGAGATCAAAAGATCTCCCTGACCGGGTCTGTGTGCTTGTAAGGGGCCTGGACCCCTTACAAGTGAAGTGGCTGTACCCCCCGACTGGCCCACGCTCACATGGATCGCAGCTGCGGTCGGGCCCCCTGGAGTCTACACCGAAGAATTAACAGGTGGGAGAAAGACCTATTTTTTTTTTTTATTTGTATAAATTTTTTATTTTTCAAATTTAAGATTTCATCCGTATACAAACTTTCATAGAAACATAGGTTTTAAGATATTACAGAAAATCTATTATTATACACATAATATTATACATAATTAATAAAACCATATTTTATACTTTTATACACTAACTACAGTCAGATCTATAGATTACATACGTTAACATTTTCTTACACTTCAAATCTATAGATTACATACATTAACACTTTCTTACACTTCCACATAAAGGTGTTACATTTCCTAAGAGAGGTTAGGTTGTCATTGGAGGGAGGGGGGTTTTAATTTTAAGACTAAGATATCTATTCCAAGGGGCCCAAATCTCCTCATGTTTCTCCTTGGATACTTTATTTAATGCTATACCTGCTTCCATCCTACATTGATAATCCACTTGTACACAAATATCTTGCCAAACCAACGGACCCATATTTCTCCAGTTTCTAGCTATAACTAGTTTAATTGCCATAAAAATATGGATCATAAGAATTATTAATTTTATATTGACCCTTGGCATATTTAAGTGAAACAGGAACGTTTGAGCCTATTTTAAAATAGGTTTTTCTCCCAAACTATATATTTGCTAGAAAATCTGCTAGCACAATGTATAGATAGAATTGTACTGTATGCTCTTGCAAAATAACTTTTGTTATTATTGGCATGTTAGGCACCCTTTAAAGCAATTGGTTTAAATGGGAAATCTAGACATGAGTTGATCCATAAATCTATTAGGTATTGTGTAAATAACGCATTAATCATTTAAGGACCACATGACAGTCTATGCTGTTGACCGTATAGATTGTCATACAGTAAAAAGTACCAGCTGGGTTAAATCCTGCTGGTATCAAGGAGCCCCAGGTATCATCAGAATACTGATGGTCCCCTCTGTAAACTGGTGCTATTGTAAGTGAACTTTGCATTTCTGCAAATTCTTTTGAATACCACAGCTGAGCGATCGTGTCCCCAGTTTACCAGTAGTTCAAAACAGGGGGACTATCATACAGTAAAAGTATCGGCAGGGATAAATCCCTGCTGGTACCAAGGAGCCCCAGGTGTCAATAGATACCTGAGCGTTCCCTCTGTCAACTGGGGTCAAGTACACAGCTGAGCTATGTGCAACACTCTAAGCAAGCACCTTCGCATAGCACTTTCATTTCATTTAAATACTTTGGCTGAGTGCAGTCCTAAATTGCCTCCATTATTAGGGAGGCCTCAGGGTCTGAAAAGACCCTAATGAGGTTTGCCTGCTTGTTCTGTGCTCAATGATCAATGCTGGACTTTGCCAGCCCCCAGTACTGTGTGAGCTTGGCAATCCTTCTGTTGATGTTAGTACTGACATGGTGAGATTAGGGGTGGGGATTAATATGGATTAGGAGTAGTATTATGGATTGGATTATGGATAGGATTAAAGGTAAAATTAGGAGTAGTATTATGGATTAGATTATGGATAGGATTAAAGGTAAAATTAAGAGTTGGATTAGGGATTGGATTATGGGCACCATTTAGAGGAAAATGTGTACATGTAGCGTATCAGTGTAATTGAGAACAGAAGCAGAATACAAATATGTTTGCAGTAGTGGGAAATGTGTGGCCTGTGAATTTTCCAAACTAAAACACTAATTTTTTTATTAATATTCTGACCTAGCTGCGTGATAAAATGGTTAAATTAAAAAAGTGTCACATTATCTTAGTTACAGCCTTTGGAATGTACTTTCTGCTAATATATACTTTTGTATAGCAGTTTTGGATTCTGTGACTATTATAATCTCAGTTTGGCAAATTTTGCAAGGTTTTAGTGTTAAACCTGTAATTCACTCCTTGCAATATTTGTTTTATAACTTCTAAAAATTTATTTAAATCCTAGACATATTGGGCATTTTACCAATCAGGACTAATTAGTCAATCTGTTTTGAGTTAATTTTTCTTAGTTGCACTTTGTGTAGAAATTATTAAATGTAAAACTGAGACTTTTTCCCCCCATTTAAAAATTATCTTATTCCTATTTAATATTGTGCTATGTAAGGGTATTAAAAGAAAATTCAATTTATCCTTTAAAAAGGATAAATATCATACCCCTCACCTTTGACCCTCATTTTCCACGACAGGGCCTTACCACCCGAGATGACCCCACAGGGCCATGGTATTCTAGAAGTTGCCGGTTTACAATATCTACACCTCTGAGATGAAGATAGTGTAGTGACGTACGACACATTAAAAGAACGAGGCCAACTGAATAACCATAACTTTTGCCACTAGATACAGATTGGAGACTTCGCGCAACAGGGAGGCGTGACTAAAGCCAAGGGCCAACCACTCACCTTCTATGAAAGGCTATGTCAGCAAGAATAGGAAAAGCCTTATTCCAGACATTTGTTCCCAGTCCTCACTATGGGGTCCCCTGAGGTACACAGATCAATGGGAAAGGGACCTGGACTGGGAGGTAGCAGAGGATGAGTGGGAAGCCACAGCCAAGGTTTAAATGTGTGTGATTCTCTTTAGATGGCATACAATACCAGTGTAATTACAAGATGGGAAAGCTCATTACAGATGGTTGATGGTGACTCTGCAGAGGAACATATTCACATATGTAGTGGTTTTGCCCATGTTCTTGGGGGTATCCATACTCTATTGGAGAAAATATTTCAAAGACCGTTGAACTATGACCTTTAGCTCTTTTCACTATGTAAGCCAGTGGTAGTCAACCTTTTTCTACCTACCGCCTACTAATGCATCTTTCTTGATGAAAAAATTTCCTTACTGCCCACCAGTTTTCGCGCAAGTGCAGAATATTTTTTAGAAAGGAGGGTGTTTTAAAAAAAAATAAATGTATGTACATTTATCTTTTTATTTCTACTTTATGCATGCTTATAATGTTTTTAACTTTATGAAGTTTAATGAGAAAACAAAGTAAATTGAAATTACCTTTACTAGTGATTAATGAGATCCTTGAGGTTGATGCTGCAAGACTAAATATTTGATATCTGGCTCGATTTTCATAAGGAACAAACAAAGGTCTCCTCTTTCGGTGATATTCAGACGACTTCTCTGTTTGCACATAATATGATTTCTCATCTACACATCAGCTCATCTCCTCTCCCTCACCTTTTCTTTCCCCTTTTTTCTATTTTTTAACCTTCCTTATAGAAATGCCCAGTAGGGCAGTTGTCCAGAAGGCCTCCTGCCACAAGTGCCCATTTCTACATCCATTGTTCTGCAGGGAAACAAATCGTTTTCACTTTTCCCCGGTTGGACCAAGTTGTCGCTGGGGATGGAGGGTGCAATTCCCCACTCTTGGGGGTAACTCCTGCCATTGGGGAGAAGGACTGGTTGTCCCTTCTCCCTGTAACCCATACTGTCGCTGGGGAGAGACACTCTCCTCTCCCTGGACCTCACCTATGAACTCATCAGTGCTTGATGGGCAGAGGCCAACGGCGCGCTGCCCTGTAGCCAGCGCTTCAGCTGGGGTCGCCTGTTTGTCATCAGGCCCCGGAACTAATGGGCTGGTAGGGCAGAGGCCAGCTGCGCTCTTCCAGGAGCTCGTGGCAAACTCACGAGGACAGGAGAGTTTGTCACAATGTTCTTATCAAAAACTATGAACATAGAACAAATGTTTAGGCAATATTCCATTTAATGCAAGGAAGATATTTTCTTATAGCTAAAATATGTAGGAATTGCAACTAAAAATACAATAAATCACAAAATGCCAGTTTAATTTAATTTAATAATTTTGCATTAATTTGTCAATACAATACATTACATTACAATTATTAGGTTAGAATGAACCATATGATCTACTATAAAGTAAATCATCGTACACTTGCACTCAGTAGTTACTAGTGTAGGCATCATGCCATTTGGTTAAATGACCATTACCATTTAATATTACTGTAACTACCAATACACACTGTAGTCATCTCTACAGATCAGTCATAACTGACAGCAATAGAGCATACCACAAGACATGGCTGAAGTAGTGCAAAGAGGCCAAGTTACTTACTGACACTGGCAGTCTGCAGATATAGAGGGCTTGAGATAAATAAGGGAGATGGTGGTACTATATTCAACAGTGACTTGCTGTCACTGGCAGTCTGCAGATATAGAGGGCTTGAGATAAATAAGGGAGATGGTGGTACTATATTCAACAGTGACTTGCTGTCTTTTTCAGTAAAAGGTTCTACGCTAGCATTGGTGTAAATGCTTATTCTAAAAATCTAACTCATACTCTAGATTCCATTCTATATTTGTTTTGATGTGTTTTGTATACTTCTGAGGTTTTTATTTTACTAAACAATGAACTGTAGTGAACATTAACCTGAATTACAAAACTGAGATCAAAATTTTTGTTTAAACAATTTAGCCATTTGGTTTTCAGTTCCCCCACAATTCATTGTATATGAATAAACCCTACAGTGTTACAGGGACATTCTGATTTTACTATGAACCAACATAGTCATTTGAATAAAATATGATGCAGACAGTGTATACTATTAAAGCACTCCCCTCCATAATATTTGGTTTAATAGAAAAGTGAAAAAAACTAAAGTTTTACTGGCAAAGTGTCAGTGCCCTATATGTTCAGTTCAAGATTTTTATTTCCTTACATCAGACAAAACCTTTGTATTAAAATACTGAGAGATTTTACAAAGACTACACAATACACAGCACAATTCTAAGAACAACTATTGTGTTCCAGATTACAATTTTTTGTAATTCAGCACAACACATTTTATACTGTGTTTTCTGGTTTGTTTGTTTTCTATTACTTGTTTTAAGGTACGGTTCTGTGTTTAATATGTATGAATTTCAAGTAACATTAAAGGGACCAGAAAAACCATGCAATCCAAATTTATGATAATACTTTAATTTTACCCTCATTTCTCACATGCTTTAAAGTTAGTGGTTCATGGCAGAGCCATGGGTATTACTTGTGTGCAGGTACCCCATTTAAATAGGTTACTAAGCTTCCGAGCTTAACTTGCAGTTAAATTCAGACAAGCGGGGGATTATTTGAAACGTATCCAGATCAGGCAGCATATTTTAATTTATTTAATTTCCCTAAGTAAGCTATCGATTAGTGTTTATATTATGGCATGAAAAAACAGGAACATGACTGTTCCTTTTTACTTCAGACATTGGCAAGAGATTATATATATATATATATATATATATTGGATGAAAAGGAGATGCACTCTGTGGTCTTTAGAAAAAAATCACTGGTATTTAATGTCCAATACAATTACATAAATCCGATCAACGTTTCGACCTCTTCAGGTCTTCCTCAAGATCAATTTATAAACATATATGACAAGAATATATAGGAAATAAGAGAAGGTTACTCACCAATCATGCAGTGTTCACCGATTTCCAATAGCCCGAACCCGGAAGTGTGCGTAAGGCGTCACATGACACGTGACGTGTGCCGTGTGGGCGTGCCTAACTCCCAGCCATGGTTGCTAGGAGACCAGTAAACTATGGCAAAACAGTGTGTAGTGAAAGTCCGGTAATTTGGAACTACTGAGAGAATGTGTGTGTGGTGTCAAGGAGGCAAATACCGCCTGATAAAGCTGAACAAGATACTTTTAGTAAAGGGTGCAGCAGTATGTAAAGAGTAAATGTGTGGACTGTGGGTCCAAATGTGCATAGTGTGATGTCACACAAGGTGACCTGAGTATTAAGTGTCACATGCATCATTTAAAAGTGACAGTAAATATATGTGAGTAATAAAAATAATGCACATAAAAAAACAATACCAACAAAGGCAATAAAAGTATAATATAAAAATTTACACCAAGCATACCAGGGAGTTATATCATTGGATTAATAATCAAAAGGAACATATTCCAATGCTCAAAGCATCTACTAAACAACTACTTAATAATCATATAAGTAGTTGTTTAGTACATGCTTTGGGCATTGTGGGCATTGGAATATGTTCCTTTTGATTATTAATCCAATGATATGACTCCATAGTATGCTTGGTGTAACTTTTTATGTTATACTTTTATTTACTGTCATTTTTAAATTATACATGTGACACTTAATACTCAGGTCACCTTGTGTGACATCACACTATGCACATTTGGACCCACAGTCCACACATTTACTCTTTACATACTGCTGCACCCTTTACTAAAAGTATCTTGTTCAGCTTTATCAGGTGGTATTTGCCTCCTTGACACCACACACACATTCTCTCAGTAGTTCCGAATTACCGGACTTTCACTACACACTGTTTTGCCATAGTTTACTGGTCTCCTAGCAACCATGGCTGGGAGTTAGGCACTGCATGATTGGTGAGTAACCTGCTCTTATTTCCTATATATTCTTGTCATATATGTTTATAAATTGATCTTGAGGAAGACCTGAAGAGGTCGAAACGTCGATCGTATTTATGTAATTGTATTGGACATTAAATACCAGTGATTTTTTCTAAAGACCACAGAGTGCATCTCTTTTTCATCCATTATTTATACCCAGCATGGGATTGCACCAGGGCACATTTTTTTTCATATTTATACTACATGAAAGGGTGAGTGCCACTATACCTTATATATCTATATATATTAAAATTGTTCTCAACAACTTGCAGGTTTCTTAATTTTTCTTTTACTAACTATGGATCTTACAAACAAACAAAACAAAAAGACTGTCATATATATATTTATATATGATATATATCCCTGACTTAAAACATAATTATTGATAAATAAGACTGCAGATTACCTGAGACACTAGAGAGCATAAAGGGAAATTGTTAGAAAAACACAATACTGTAATAGGTCAAATATAATTATTTGCATTGATGCTGTTGCTGTTGCAATACTGGTTTCTACTCAATCCTGTAATTACAATTTACTTCTTATGTAGAATCCCCATGGATCCACCATTTTGATTTTGTTACATTTCTTCATGACATTGCACAATGATTTTCCAGGTACACATTGCTGTGTAAATGGAGACTGCACTGTGCATTTTAGCAGCAGTAAGATACATTGTGCTTATGCAATGTATGTAAGATGTGATGACCTTAGCCAAGCCCCAGGAAGAAAGCAATCTGTAAAACAGCATCCAAGCATCTATCACTCCAGTCTAGAAGGTCAAATAATATTAAGCTTGTTATTACTTTACTTTTGATTAACACACAATTTCTATATTCATGGTCAAAATATCCAGACGCATTTATGTGCTCACTTATATGAGTTTAGTCACATTCCAAAGTAAATATGAGGAATTATTAGTAAGGTCAGTTTTTAGTTGAAATAGAAATAAAAAAAATTAGGTTTGCCACTTTGTATTATTCTGTCTTTTCTGTTATCTTGTTCAGCTCTCGGAAAGTGACACTGAGCTCCTTAAACATCTGGATTAGGACGACTCCAGTGGATATAGTGGTAAATCCACAAACAATAGCCAAAAAGTCAACTGCTCCTACTTTGTTCCATTCTTGGAAGAGGATAGCTGTTGCCAGCAGGACTAGCGTTGTAAATGTTACGTAATAGATGGCACTAAATATGCAGGAGTCAAATGATTCCAGTGCTTTGTTGATATATCTAAACTGAATGAGGATGCTGCAGCCCAACACTGCTACGAGGGTCAGGAAAACGTAAGTGGCTCTGGTGCTAGTTGGACTGCTATTAAATGCATCTTGGGCAACCAACCCAATACCTTTAGTGCAGGGCACAGTGAAGGTGCCTAACAGTGAGCAAACACCAATGTAAACCATTATGTTCTTGTCCCCGTGAACTGGTGCTATCCAGAATATCAACAAGATCAGCACCAGAAGAACAACACCGAGGTAGATCAGGAATACTGAAAGAAAAAAGAAAACAGATGTAAAGATTTGTTTTCTTTGTTGTAAAACTATACATTGCTATCATACATTGCTATCAGTGTATAATATATATTGTCCGTAATTTATAATATGGTTTATAGGTTTGCTCCCATAAAGGTGTGAAATACTACTGGTCTAAGAAACAAAGAATGATCAGTATTATTGATAATGTAAATCTCCAGACCACAATGACACAATAATTGTTCGGACACCATGGAATGAAATACAAATCAATCTGCATTCTTTTAGCATCACTAATTGGCAACAAACATTGCAGTGTTTTCCCTGATGAATTAAAACATTTTTTCCCACAGCTGGGAGATACCTTGTTCCAAGGTGACAATTTAAACACACCAGAGTCTAGGCACAATGTGCCAAAACACCTTTACATCTGTATAAAAAAGTTATTCAGAGATAATGTATGTATCAGTAATAAAGGGGTAACAAGAACAAAATAGACAGTGCCGTCTGTTTTGGCCTTGATAAGCAAAGACCTGTGGCCCATGATAAAAGCCCTGGTACTAATAAAAATACAACCAATAAAGGACACATGCAATCCCAAATTATAATTTCAGCTAAACAAATGCCTTGTAAGTGAGGTACAGCCAATATCACATTTAACAAGGAGTCGGTGTATGGAATAGAAATAGAGGGGGTTCTAAGAATGAGCAAATAAGATAACAACTAAAGTTATGCTTAACTTAGGTTTAACTGGGATTTGGTGCAGCCAAATGCTTCCAAGCACTAGTGCTAGTCATATTGAAGCTTCATTATGTTATCTTTAACAATAGGAAAGGGTTAGTGTGCAGAAGAATACCCTCTTGGTTTGACGAAAACAGACCTGTCATGTCACACGAGACTGCCAAGCAAAACCCAATTTCCCCTCAGTTGCCCCAATCACCCTACAGCTTGTTATTGTCTCAAGTGTTGGAAGGACTGAGGGAAAGTGTACATAAGCAAGTTTTTAACCGCACGTGAGGTGCAGTTAAAGTGGCTCTGTCACCTATTGTTTCTTCTTCCTCTCTCAGAATCTCTACTTATGTTCTTCATTTCTGATCTATTTTTCTTTAAAAAGGAAGGACTACTTTAAGGCAAGCTCTACTTCCTTTCAACCATGTCAGGCTAACAAAGGAAGTGCAGCTTGCCTTAAAGGAACATTATAGTGTCAGGAATACAAACACTATATGTGTGAAAACACAGTTTAGGTTACCGGTCCCCATTGCCCCTGTGAACAATATATTGCACTCACTGTTTTCAGCACCATGCAGGTCTCCTTGCAGGGAGCCCACCTCCTTGGCTGAGATCATCATTTTTGATGATTTCACCCAGTCCAATGCTTATCCAATGGAAAGTATTGTGAGGTTATAGAGTATGCACAGCAAAAACATTGCGCTGCGCCAGTCAGCATCTCCTCATAGATATGCATTGAATTAATGCATCTCTATGGAGAGAGTTCAGCGTCTCCATGCGGAGTGTGGAGCCGTTGAACATTGTCACTACTCTATCCTAATTCTCCTTGACCTGTCTGCGGCTTTTTTTTTTGTAAATATGTTTTTATTTCAGTTTATATTGTCAAGAATAAGTCACATTGAGACTCGCAGGTCTCCGTAAGCCTTTAGGGCACAGTAACCAAGGTACAACATGTGCATAACTTTTTTACTTCGGGCAACCGGGCGCGCAGGCCCACAATTTCGCTGGACTCGCAGGTCCCTTTCAGCATGCAGCTCTTGTCCCTAAACTAATGTAACGTTTGCATTCGGTCGCTTCGTTTGTTAGGTAACATTAGGTAAACTTCAGTTTGGACTCGCAGGTCCACTTAGGGTGGAACAGAAGCAGCCTATGAAAAGGAAAGACGGTCTGCGGAACCAGCATTGGTGTCGTGTTGGTCACTATGTAGCGGGTGTTATAGTCGGGTGTCGGGCCCGTGTGTCTCGTTGCAGTAAGGCGGTCAGGTATTACCTCCAGTAAACTCCAAGTGTCAGGGTGGGTCCGCTGGCCCCTTTGAGTCTCACGTTAAGTCCCGCGGCCTGATCTGGAGTGCGTGCATGTGGGTGTCTTATGTTCTATTATCCCCTCGTGGAGGGGTGAGTGTCTTCCCGAAGGCCTTATAAGTCTTCTCTTATGTTGTCCTTGGCGTGTGCCAAGTACTTGTCTGTTCGCATGCAGTATTTGGGGTTGGGGGATGTCCGGGTAGTGGCGTCTAGGGAGGTAGGGGGGTCGGGCTGTCTGCGGCTTTTGACACTGTTGATCATCAACAGCTTCTTCTCATCCTCCGCAATATTGGTCTACAAGATATTGCTCTCTCCTGGTGCTCCTCCTACCTCTCCCAGCGCTCTTTCAGTGTTTCTTTCTCTGGCTCTGCTTCTTCTCCCAACTCCTCTCTGTTGGTGTCCCCCAAGGTTCAGTCCTTGGTCCCCTACTGTTCTCCATCTATACTGCCTCCCTTGGTAAACTCATTAGCTTCTTTGGCTTCCAATATCATTTCTATGCAGATGACATGCAAATCTACCTGTCCTCTCCTGATCTCTCCCTGTCCCTCTTGACTAGTGTCTCTGACTGCCTCTCTGCTGTTTCTAACTGGATGGCTGCCCACTTCCTAAAACTAAACTTGACCAAAATGGAAATTCTGGTCTTTCCTCCCTCAAGTGTTGTTACTCCTGTGTCTGTCTCCCTCCAAGTCAACGTTGCTACCATCAGCTCCACCATGCAGGCTCGCTGCCTAGGTGTTCTCTTTGACTCCGACCTCTTCTTCAAGCCTCATGTTCAATCTATCGCCAAATCCTGTCATTTCCATCTCAAAAACATTGCGCGCTTCCCCCCCCTACTTAACGCCAGATCCGACTATGGTGTTGGTCCATTCCACTGTCCTTTCTCGCCTTGACTACTGTAATCCGCTTCTCAGTGGTCTTACGTGCTCCCAACTAGCGCCGTTACAGTCCATAATGAATGCGGCGGCGAGGCTCATCTTCCTGTCCGCCCGCACCTCCCATGCCTCACCCTTCTGTCAGTCCCTACATTGGAATCCTATAAAATATAGAGCTCAATTTAATTCTGGTTCTTGCTTTCAAATCTCTACATAATGCTGCTCCCACCTATCTATCCTCCCTTATACACAAGTATGTCCCGTCTAGGCCCTTACGATCTGCTGAAGACTTACGTCTATCTTCTGTCCGTACTGCCACCTCTGATGCTCGCCTTCAAGATTTCTCAAGGGCTGCACCGTTCCTGTGGAACTCGCTTACCTCCTCCGTTAGATGCTCACCCAGTCTCCACTCCTTCAAAAAATTGTTAAAAACCCACTTCTTCATAAAAGCGTATCAATTAAACTCTTAATAGCTCCTGACTGATTCCTTTTCTGCAACTGTCACTAGTCTAATACTATCCTTACCTTTTTGTGTCATTTTACCCCACTCCCTCTAGCTTGTAAGCTCATTGAGCAGGGCCCTCAACCCCTCTGTTCCGGTGTGTCCAACTTGTCTGGTTACAACTACATGTCTGTTCGTCCACCCATTGTAAAGCGCTGCGGAATTTGACGGCGCTCTATAAATATAATAATAATAATAATAATTGTGCCGCACTGACCCAGAAAGCACCTCTAGTGACCGTCTGAGGTGTTCTTAGGAAGTAATACTGCATTTTCTCTGACAAGGCAGTGTTTACATTAAAATGTCTGCAGGGACATACTATACACACCAGATCAACAACATTAAGCTGTAGTTGTTCTGGTGACTATGTGCCCTTTTAAGCTCCACCCTTTGTCAAGATTCATCAGGCATAGAAAAAATACACAAGACAAATTAGTCTCTACTTTGTCCTATCTTTTATAGAGAAATAGATCAGAAATGAAGAAAATAAGAACAGGACTGGAAGAGAAAGCTAGGAGGAAACAATAGCAAATGGTAAGTTTAAAGTGAAAGATTCACTTTAGAGGGACACTACAGTCACCAGAACAAGTAGAGCTTATTGTAGTTGTTCTAATGAGTATAGTCAGTCACTGCAGGCTTTTTGCAGTAAACACAGTTTTTTTCAGAGAAAAGGCAGGATTTACATTACAGCAAAGGGACACCTCCAGATCATCACTGCCAAGGAGGCAGATTAGGGGCAGAGAGAGCACAAGCAGACTGTAATAAAGGTACGATTTTACTATATTAAGTGGGGCAAGGGGGCTAGATAGTGATATTTACACTGTAGGGTCAGGAATACATGTTTGTGTTCCTGATCTTATACTGTTCCTTTAAGTTAACTTTAATGCATTTTAAGTCCATGAATGAGTTCTAAAGCAGTCTGTCATCCTTGTGTGCATGCACACTTCTGTGGGTGGGGACCATGTCTGTGATGGTGATTGTGCCATGGTCATATACTAAAACAACCTCAACCACCACCCAATTTCACAACTTAAAAGTTGACAGGTCTGCAAAAACAAGAGTTTTTCAGTTTGATTTTGCATATGCTTAATATAAGCAGGGTAAGCTATTTTACATATCAGCAATAGTACCTTACCTGGGTTGGTCATTTTTTCTTCAAGATCAGCTCGTGACGTTATGCTCTCTGATTTTGGGGAATGGATAACCAGAATAATGGAGCCCACACAGCTGAGAAGACATCCCAATTTACCAAGAAAATTAAGTTTCTCTTTCAATATATAAGAAGCTAGAAGAGACCTATTGGACATGAAAGACAAAACGTGTCACAGAATATACAAAGGTTGTAAATAAAGACATAAACGTGTCACTCTGCTGCTATGTTTTCATGGACCACACGTAATTTGATTTGGTATGTAAATCACTTATAAATACAGGGCTGGAAAGCCATAGGGCTTTAGGATTGATAAGAAAATCTATCAGATAGAAAAAGTCCTTTACAATATACATACGACTGGGTTTGGCTAGTAAATTGATATCTCATGAACAGCTAACTTATTTTCTGGCTTGTTAATATGAAATGCTTTACTGTGTCTATACAACATTATCGCCACCACGTAAACATATGCTAATGCTTACCCCATCAGATGGGGCTTGATGTAAGCATTGTATCAAATCTTAATCTAACTTGTCCAATCTTAAACTATGTGAAAAATAAATATATCAAACATTTATACAAACAGAAGCTTGGTTGGCATTATTGAATTGCTAGAAGCATAGTTACAAAGTGGAGCTTTGTAATTTAAATAATTAACAGTCTCAGTTCACTTACCCAAATGGAATGCCCAAAGCACCAAGAGGAGTCACCAGCACTGCGGGAGCAGCAGTGTATGCCAAGAAATTGCCAATCTGTCCAAGTGCCACTATAAAGAAAATTAAACATCTTTAAAGCAGTAACCAGCATTTTGTAGCATTTTGTTTGCATACATGGCAGTAAGTCTCTTCTAAAGAGTTTTTTTTTTGTAGTTCGAAAATCAAATATGAAAAGCGAATGGCCATGGCACTCCAAAATTGTATTCATCTGCTAAAGAAATAATTTGGGTCCCTGTTTTGCATGACCACACAATATGCCTGTATCACAACTGTGTAGTTTCTTTCTTCCTGAAAGCTGCAAGAACAGAGATGCCAAACATCACTATATGAAGGCAGGGATGCTATAGATCACTATATGAAGACAGGGATGGACCAGCTCACTATATGAAGGCAGGGATGCTATAGATCACTATATGAAGACAGGGATGGACCAGCTCACCATATGAAGACAGGGATGCTATAGATCACTATATGAAGACAGGGATGCTATAGATCACTATATGAAGACAGGGATGGACCAGCTCACTATATGAAGGCAGGGATGCTATAGATCACTATATGAAGACAGGGATGGACCAGCTCACCATATGAAGACAGGGATGCTATAGATCACTATATGAAGACAGGGATGCTATAGATCACCATATGAAGA
The DNA here is from genome assembly GCA_933207985.1 of Pelobates cultripes. NCBI lineage: Eukaryota > Metazoa > Chordata > Amphibia > Anura > Pelobatidae > Pelobates > Pelobates cultripes. The sequence continues at coordinate 270,059,021 of OW240912.1, forward strand.
CAGGGATGCTATAGATTACTATATGAAGACAAGGGATGCTATAGATCACCATATGAAGACAGGGATGCTATAGATTACTATATAAAGATAGGGATGCCATATATCACTGCTTGAACTAAGTCCTTACCCAGCCCTTACTAGCTACTTTGGTGCAATGTTTTGTCCTATCTTATTCATAACATTGATCCTGAGCTACCTGCCCTCACAGCTCACATTTTCATTTTGTTTAATAATTGATAGTGGTTTGCTTACCATCCAATGGAGTACTTGCATGTTGTGAGAACTTCTGGGGGAGACTTTACATGTTGGTAAATAACTCACTGTGTTCTGGGTAAACTACTAGGTCCCAGAAACTTACAATCACCATAAAGTAACAGATATTGATAATTCAAAGTGTGCATTTTGCTCTTAACTTATATCTAAAAAGCTATTCCGTTACAATATTTGTAGCCCGTCGGTTCCAGCACGGTCACTCTATCTTGACAGGCTAACTGCTCCCTCTACTGCTGAACATCACTTCTAACTGAACCAGACCATTTTAACAAAATGTATGTTCAAACCTGCCCATATCTGAAGGTCTGATACAGGGTGAGTAATAGCGTGGCTATGGCAGAAAGCCTCTCTGTAACACAGCTGACATCAAGGACAATGTATCCAGCACTGTGCATCATAAGAAAGCTGTAAATCAGGATTGAGAGCTGCTGTAGTGCTCATGTGTTGACGTAAATGCCCTGAAAATATTTAAAAGAGCAGCAGTCTCCAAAATTGTTGCCTAAAATAATTTTCAATCCTAATTTCATGGAATATGGAGACTGTAATCTCTCCCATTAAGAGGAAAAATATAGTTGCCCTCCTCTCTAAATTTAAACCAGGCTTTACTTTATTTAAACCAGGCATTACTTTTCTCCACCAAACACTCTTAAATCCTCTTGGATAGAAGATTGTATCTCACTGCCCTTTTCCTTTAGAAGTATGGAATTCATATACTGATAAAATACATATCTTTTATATACCGTCCACTCTACCCTGTGTCTACCCTGGGGTAGCTATACAATGCTATCTCTAACTATTGACACTGGTTCATACACATTAAATGTTCATGCTTCTGATGAAACCAACAACTTTTTTTCCCCCATATATTGTACTCAATCTTGCTCCAAGACAAATATTTGAACTTTAACATAGAAGGAACTGCAACAATGTTCTTGGCCCCGTGATGGATATGTCCAATATTGGGAGAGTCTAATCCAGTGCATTCAACCTAGGGCCAACTTCAGGACCAATTTTGGCTTGTGGATGTTTGGAGGTATCTACACTTGACACATTTTCCACAAGGCTAAACTCCCAAATGGAGGAACTAGTCAGCTCCATTATCGCTCAGGAAATCCAAAAATGTTCCACATGTACGTAAGCCATCAGAGGGTAAACAAAGTCAAAACGTGTTGTACATAAAGATACAATTAGCGCCAGTAAATATTAGGCATGGGTAATACATGTGGAAAGAGGTTTTTATTTATAGAAAAGTGGTTACAGACATGTTGAACGGAGGCAGAGGTTGGCTAAAAAGTCAGTTGGGACATCAGCCCTACCCCTGGAGTGGTGGAACCCCTTCTTTACAGTAAGGTTTGTTAGTTAAGGTTGCATCCGCCGAAAGTGGTAAGGGGGTGGGGGGGATATGACGTGTAGGGTAGTGCCTGTTTGCTTAGCTGTCAACCTGTCGGCCTCTACCTTGGGGAGGGATCGTATGTCTATTTGTGCGGTCTTTTGTCAGGTAAAATATCTAGGTGTAGTCTATTAAGACTAAAATGTTGTAGAGTGGAGTAACATCAAGAAATAATGAAAAGTAAAACAAAGATAACGTAACATTAACTCAATTCCAGTATGGATATACAAGTGATAACTAGGTTAGAGTCTAGTTAAGGGCAGTGGAGGCCTCGCACTGCCTGTCAAACTTGGGAGAGGACAACATTGCCGCTATCTGACAGCTTTTTGTGTACCAGTCAGGTGACCGACTTTGTGGCTGCGTGTCCCTGTGGAAACCGTGGTGTAAATTTAGGCATCTTGGAGAGGTCTAAGCTAGTTAGCCTGTGATCCGTGGTTCCCATAGGTGGTATTAGGCCCAGCTGTTTCATGCCGGTTTCCAACTTGGAAAAGTCCCGTGCCCGGTGAGTTTTTCCTTGATAGGTAAAGATGAGCGTCTTGGGAACACCCCACCTGTAAGCCACTGCCCTCGAACGTAGAATCTGCAGCAGAGGTTTCAGCGACCTCCTTCAGGCTAGCATTTTCCTTGTAATGTCGAGGAAAACGAGTAGTGAGGACTCCTCGAATTGAACCAGGGGCTTCTCCCGCACTGCTATGAGGAATAGGGCTTTATCATGGTCTGAAAGCGTACTATAAGATCCGCCGGGGCAGAAGACGGAATGTTGGACGGCTTTGGCAGTCAGAACATGCCATCCAATTTGAGCGTCTTTGCTTCTTTAGGTAGCATTAGTACTGCCAGGAGTTGCCGGAGATAGTGAGGCAATTATTTCGTGCCTATATTGTCAGGTACTCCCCGGAGTTTCAGGTTGTTGCGTCTCCTTAATTCCTCTAGAGCTTCCACTCGGGCCTCCGTGTCCTGCTGCGCGCGTTGCCTGTAATCCAATTTTTCCCTCTATTTCAGCTAGTCTTGTGTCTTGGACACTATTTGTGGCTTTGAGCAGCGCAATGCAAGTGGTAGCTCCTTCGATTGCCACTTTAAATTGGGCAATATCCGCCATGATATTGGAGCATAATTCTCCCAGCAGTGACATTGAACGACAACATATTTAATAGGAATAGTTGCTAATGTTTCTCAAATGTAATTATCTGAAATTCTGCTATATGTTTATGCTCTTTACAACTCCCCGGAAGCCTACATCATCGTAAATAACGTAAAATTCCACTTGTCAGTGTCCAGTGTCAGTAGTTAGAGATAGCATTGTATAGCTACCCCTGGGTAGACACAGGGTAGAGTGGACGGTATATAAAAGATATATATTTTATCAGTATACGAATTCCATACTTCTAAAGGAAAAGGAGATACAATCTTCTATCCAAGAGGATTTAAGAGTGTTCGGTGGAGAAAAGTAATGCCTGGTTTAAATAAAGTAACATATTAACAATTACTACATTATATATATATTTTAGCTTCACAAACACTTTTTGTGACGCTAAAGGCCAATATAACAAGTACTAGATAAGATAATAAGAACATATCAAAATACATAGTGACAATTCTGAGAACATCAACAATTATCATTTTCTAGTAAAATACGATTGTCGAACCCATTCCTTTTTATCAATATTTAATGGTAATTCCCCTTTGGAACACAATAATGGGAAATTCACGGTGTCACTTACTTGAGATGGTACCTGCCCACCAAATCGTGTCTGTAAGGTAGGACACACCTGAAAATAATTAAAGTGAATAATGAGCAAATCATCAGTGAAGATGCACATGAGATAAATTAAACAGGTAATTCTACATGAGCACTTTTATTGCAAAACACCAAGAGTAGCACCTGCTTTGCCTTGATAAATCACCCCAAATACTGTGATAAGTAATTGAAGGTATAACAGACTTTATTTACACTGCTAAACTGTATTTCTTTAAACTGCAGCATGTTTCTTTAATAAATGACCCATTACCCAGATTAAGTGCATAAGATGTTTAGGCTGTAAAATGCCATCTTCTCATAGATTGATGTGACAACAAGTCAAGGCCTTGCCTACATCAACCTTAAGTGTTTATCCAAATAATGATTACTATGTCAAGGTCATGACAATAGACTGATAAGGATCATTTTCAAATATGAACTGCTTTTAAACTGAAGATGTATAATTAACCCATATATTACCTGTAGCAATTAGAAATGCTAAACTATATATATATGCCTGCTTGACAAATGCTGGGCAAGACTTACTGGCCAACTCTGGAGCAGACATTACAGAGAGGTTACCTGTACAAACAGGAAGGGTATGTTATACTAATACTTTCTTTTGCAAGCATATATTTAATTCTATATATTCTGCTTTATAATATATTAATGGATTATTATATGTCTATTAATTTATATATATATATATATATATATATATATATATATATATATATATAAAAATTCAATAAACTATTTTAAATACAAGAGACAAAAAGTTACGGTCAGCCATGCTAAATTCTATGCTTTAGGACTTTATAGTGGTAAATGGGGCTACCAGCGTCTACAATACTAACAGACATCAAATAATATACAGTATACAATTTTAAAAAGTAAACATGTTATACCATGTTCAATTAAGTGTATTAAAGATAAACGACTAGTAGCAGTTATTCATTTACATACCGGCAGCCCCTTGCCCAGTGTCCCCATTTCCAGAGAGTCAATGGGTGTCACACTACTGTAACATGTGTCATCTGGTACTCTTTACACCTCCCTCCTCTGCACAGTGATTGTTCCTGCTTGGTGCATTTCCCCAAGCAAAGAAAATATTCCCTGATGACTTGCTATAGCATAAGGAACACCTTTTAAAATTTTTACATATTATTTTCACTACAAGCAATCCCTTTAAATATTAGCCACAAGCAGCCAAATTGGTATATTTTGAAGGATAGTTTTTGGGCTGTGTGGTTGCAGAAGGCAGCACACCATTGGCAGGACCTACCTTTCTTCATCTTTCTCTACTAAAAAGATTGCAAAATTACATAGTAGCATTTTAAATAGTAGGACATTGCTAGTCAAACTGATAGCAAATGTGAACATGAATACCGTAATTATGTCTGAATGTCCTTATTTCTCTAGGACATTGGCCAAGAGTTATTTTTATAAACTACAACTGATGGCTGTTTCTGCAGGTCGATGCACCAACCACAAAGTCAAGTTCAGGGAGGATTTAATTTATGCATGTTCTAAATGTTTGGCTAGAAAACTATAGAACATAAATTGTATGGGCTTATTCAAGGGCACCTTGTCAAAACAGAGTAGCTTCCTTCCCCTCCAGAGATCCTCAACTGATGGAGAGACATGTTTTTCTACTGGCTTTAGCTGGCTTCTTTGAATCATGCACATGGACTGTTGCCCATGTTGTCTCTCCAGTAATAAATCTTGCAGGTTCAATAAGTAGTGTTGATGAATAGCAAATGATGAGGGAGGTGGATAGGAGAATGGCCTTGGGAACAATGCAACACGCAATCAGGCAATGTACTAGGTAACATAGATGCTTGGTTTATCCTGGCAATATTATGTACTGCGTATAGAAAATACACCCACATATAGCCACGTTCACATCTGTGTGATATTATGCAAATCTGTCATGGTTATTCACTAAAATGTGAACTGTTTGTTATTCAAAGTAAATTTCAAATTCTAGGCCAAAATAGCATATTTGGAAATATGTTTTTTTTTCCACTTTGACTTTTCTAGCTTAAAATGTAAAATTCACACTTAATTAATTAGCCCTTTATATTAAAAAAAGAAAAATCAAGTTTATTGAAAGTATTCACAAGGATGTTATTTTACTATTTTTTTTCACACCTACTGTATGTTAGAAAAATAATATTTGTGCCCCAATGAAAATATTTCAGAAGTTGTAGGACGTACAATTAATTTGGATGCTCGCAGTAAAGCAATGCTCCACACACTATAAACCACTATAGCAAGTCTTGGTGTCCTCCAAAAATAGCCAATCTGTTTGTGAACGGCTGGCGCCGGTCCCTGCCTCTCCTCTTCCTTTATTAAGAGCCACAAGATTGTGCCAAGAGCTTTCATTAGCTCTCCTGAGCTAAGCCCTGCGATTCAAGTCTAGCTCATTGCCTGGACTTCAGAGTCCAGAGGTCAGCTAATCACTCTAAGCCAAAGCAAAGTTCTGCAGTGCAGGGCTTTTCTGAGACAGGGTGCTTATAGCTGCAGAGAGGCAGAGACCAGCGCCAGTCGGACTGCTACACCTGTGAATTAATGTTTTTCAGCTGGCACAAGCAAATTGTATTCCTTTTAATCTAAGCCCAAACTGTCCAGAATTTACCTGACTAAGACTCCACAGGTAAATCCCCGATGATGGATTAGTTCGGGTTTAGATGAAATTGAATTTAATTTATTTGTAACATATGAAAAGCCTTAATGCACAAGTTTACGGACTACTTACATTGGAGGGACCATAATGACTCTTTTTGTCCAGCGAGCTGTAGTGGTTGTGGTGCTTTGAGTGCTCCTTTAATTATGTTTTATTTTTTTATGTTTAAGCACTTCATAATGAAGTGATGCTGTGGCAGCAATATGTTTTAGTTAGCTTGAATATAATAAAAATATTTTTCTAATAATTAATAATTGTCGGCTGATATTTTGTAGAGCTGTGGGCATGTTAATGTAAAGTAATCATTGGTAAAGGGCATACTTTAAGATGAGATCCTCTCATCCTCAGAAGCACATAAAAACTTCAAGCGTATAATAGTATACTTACCAACAATATATAGTTTAACCCCCATATTAATATTTATTGTCATTAAAAAGTCAAAATGATCCCTAAGCACATAATATTTAAAATGTTTGCACAACTTTATTCACCTTGCACAATGCAATGTCCAAATTACAAAATACAAAACTTCTTTCATATCTATTAAAAAAAAAAAACAAAAAACATACATTTTATTTTTTCTGTTATTGCCTTGGATATTATATCAGTAATTGCATGCTGCTACATGCTGGGTTGCTGCCTGTCTATGGTAGCCAGTACTATCTTTCCTGAAGTTGTTTTGACAATTTTCTTGGGTCCTGGATTTATAACTGCATTCCTATATACAACTCCCATTATTCTCAGCCAACATGAGGCTACTGGAAGATTATGGGAGGACACCTCAGAGTTATAAAGCTATGGATGCTTCTTCCCCTCTAGGTTCTGCAGGAAGCACCAGCTCTACTGCACCAAACTCTGCAATGTGCAAGTGACCTCATGCAAAAAAAAAAAAAAGCCCATGAGCTGCTCAGCTCCCCAGCTGTGCCCCCTCTTTACCTCTGGTGCGAGCTCTCAGGATGCCCTTCTTCTGCAACACAAACGTGGAGCCATTGAGGAAGCTGGAGAAGACAGCCACACTCAGACCCACAGTGGGCAACTTAGTTTCTTCGTCCATCCTGCTCCAATACCCTGTCAGTGTCCTGTATGCAGTGTGGCCATGCTCTCCCTCCCTCTCTCCCTCCCTCCCAGCGCAGTGCTGTCAGTGTGCTCCCCGCAGCCTGCCTGGCTCCAGCTCAATCACTCCTCCAGCACTCTGCTTCCTGCTTGCTACTATTAGGGGACTTTGAACTATAAGACGACTCATTCTTTTTTCTTTTTTTTTTATCATCAAAAAGCTTTATTGTCAGACATTAAAATAGACAAAATGGTAATTGAGCTTTGAAAGCACTGCTTCATTGTCTTTTTATGTGCAATTATCACACATATACCAGTACATATATCCATGAATAACATCCTACTATACCTGTAGTCCCCTAGTTTTTGATGTGAGAATTTGTGGTTTACCATTAGTATCACTATGGATGACCAACATTCATTTTCTTCAATAAATCAAATACAAGCAGTGCATTCATATGAATGAAGGTGAACGGTTTTTGGAGGAGGGTGTCAAACTTCAAACTAAAATATCCAAGTTGTGACTATAGCTTGGCTTGAGAATTATTTTTTATCAGCTATATTAACCTAGTGCCGTTCAGATTTCAATTTGCCACAATTCAGAGTTTAGTGAAAAGAACAATATAGCATAAGAAATACAAACACGCAAATTAGCAGGCATTACACTGGAAGCAATCGCTATGCCCCTCTCAAACTCAACTCAATGACAAAATACCCCAATATAATCTACAGGACCGCCATCAGGGGGTGACAACCATGATGGAATCCAGTTTCCTCCATGACTACAGGTAAGAGGCGGGGGGGGGGACATAAAAAAAAATTAAAATAAATACCCCCAGCACACACACATCCCATCTAACAGACAAAATGCATCCACTACACAAACACACAAACTGTATCCACCACACACACACATCAAACAGACAAAATGCATCCACTACACAAACACACAAACTGCATCCACCGCACACACACACACACACACACACCATCAAACAGACAAACTGTATCCACCGCGCACACACACACACACACACCATCAAACAGACAAATTGCATCCACTACACAAAAACACAAACTGCATCCACCACACACGCACACATCATCAAACAGACAAAATGCATCCACTACACACACACACACACACATCATCCACCACACACACACAGCATTCGCCATATAAAACACACAAACTGCATCAACCACAAAAACACACACAACATCCACTACACAAACACACATCATCCACTACACACATACACATACACCATCCATCACATAAACACACAAACTGCATCCACGGGGGCGTGGCCTGACCTCAGATGGAGTGAGACGCACGTTGCCCGAGCTCCTAGGCCCCAACCTGTAAAGCCCACGTTAAATAGCATCCAGAACCTCTCAAATACCGTAAATATGGGGAAAACCAAACGAGCACTAAGTTCAGGGCAGCCCAGAGGGGCTTTGATGAGGTCCCAATCCGGCCCGATGGATGATTTCCTCACTGGGCCGCAAGGCCTGCAGGACGCTGCGGACACGTCGGCTCCCGCCTCTCCAGGTTCCTGCATAGCTGATTCGTCCCGCGGCACAATAGGGCCGACTGCCCTCTCCCAAATCTTGGTGGATATTGCCGCGATCTCCGCCAGCATGCTGACCCGGCGAGACAAGTCCGAAATGGTGGCAGAACTGCGGGCAGTCATTAGGGAGGAGATTGCTGCGGTGCGTGCGGATCTTACCGCCCTGGAGCACCGCGTGGATGCTCTGGACGCAGAACGCCTGCAAAAAACTCACCGGCAGCAAGCAGTGGATATGGCGACCAGACGGCAGGGGAACCTACTCCTGGACCTCCGCCGTCAGGTCGAAGACCTTGACAATAGAGGACGGCTCAACAACATCAGGGTCCGGGGGCTGCCGGAGGCGGAGGGGGAGATGCCGCACGAGATTCTTACCAGTCTGTTCACTCACCTGTTGGGATAGGCGGCGCCGGGTGACTTTGGCATCGAAAGAGCACATGGCCGCGATGGCCTCCCGAGGGACATGATCTGCGCTCTGTCATCGTTCCCGCTCAAAGAAGACCTGATGAGGGCAGCGCGATCTAGACACGACCTCTGTTACATGGATGCCCAGGTGTCCCTCTATCAGGATCTCTCTTAGACCACCTTGGATGCCCGCCGGGCCCTGAGGCCGCTTACCCGCCTGCTTCAAGAGAGAAGAATCCCTTATAAGTGGGGCTTCCCCTTCAGTCTTCAGGCCCGTGTGGACAACATGTGGCATGTCCTCAGATGGCCTAATGATGTTCCCCGGTTTCTCCGGATCGCCGGCCTCCCCCATATCACCATACCGAATTGGATCCTGGGGGACCCACTGGCACGAGCTGTAGGCCCAACGGAAGCAGCACACAACCTCCACCCGGAGCCTGGGCAACGCCGCAGAGGAGGGCCTGAGGGCCCTGAAGAGTAGCAGCATCCTGCCGGCCCCGGGCGGCGGTTACCCGGGGGGGCCGCCGGGTCCGGCAGGACTCCCATCAGATCTCTGGCTCCACTACTGCTGGACCTCCCCGGCCGGGGTATGTACTGTGGTGGACAGCTCACCGTGAAAGTTGGCAGGGTGGCGGGGGGGCCAGTAGCTAGGTTGGGTGGGAATGGCTCTGCGGATTTGGGTTTAAGTGGCCACCTGTTCGGGGGTTACCTTGGGGGATCCACCATAGGTTGGGTGGGCGGGGTTGACGGGGCTGGACTGGGTCAGCGGGACCGCAGAAACCGGTGGGGGACGGTGGACACTAGTGTGGCAGGGGACACATAGGCATATCCTCTTCCTCCTCCACCCCCCGTGGGGGGGGTTTCTTTCTCTCTCTCTCTCTTGGTGGGGAGGATGGATGGCCACACGGGGTGTGGTAAAGCAGGCGCACTGTGGTTTTACCTATCGAGGCTGACCGGGTGGGGGGTCTGCAGAGGGGGAGGCTCCAATGACCAACTCACTTATTTCACTGAGGCGAGGAGCGGGACAGAGATCAACCACGAAGGATGCACCCGCAGGGACAAGGGGCTTATGAGCTGGGAGCAAGAGGGGGACATGGGGCGGTGGCAGGCTTGACCGGAGTGCGGTGGGGGTCTGCAGGGGGGGGGGGCAGACGCAGGGAGGGGGTTTGGGGTGTAGCGGTTTATCACACAGCCAAGTAGGGGCATAGACTTTTAGGGGGGGAAGGAGAGACCCACACCAAGGCAAGCTATCTGAAAAGCTATCGGTGGCAGGGGGATGCCACATGGCGGCTCACACGGGGAAGGCCCCACGCCGCCCCTAAAGGTCCCCACCCACGATGCTGTCCCGTGAGATCTTGGCCCATACAGCGAGAGGCACCACGCTGCGTGCTGACAAGCCCCAGACGTGAGATATTGAGATATTTTACACATGCCCCGAGTTACCGGTGGGGGGGATGGGGTTCACCGGGAAACAGGCGCCTAGAGGCTAACTGCAGCGGGCTGCACAGGGGAGTTCCTACCGACAGAAATGGTCCTGATGAGCGGGGCAGGGGCGGGGACCTTGGCAGGTGGATAGCCCTCGTTGGGTGCGAGCTAATACCTCGGGGAGAACGTGAATGCAGGCTCACCTCGGGTTTCAAGGGGAGGAGGCACACATAGCTTTCCCCAATTCATCTTTACCCTAGCATCTGGATACTCGCATACATGACATACAGGGAGGGTACTGACGGAAACTGGGACGGTTCCGACCACCACATCTTACGGTGACACTATTACAGTTAGGGGCCCTATTGACCCTCATTGTACATAGAGCCGGGGTTCCTTGCGCGGGTATATTACTCCCGTGGGAGGGACACGTACTTCCGGCTAAGGGTCAACGTTGCCCCCGGGGGGCGGGGAGACTACTTCCCACGACTACTTGAAATAGACTTTCCCACTCATTCCCACACCCCACACTTCCTCCTGTGCCGACGCTGTGATGGCTTCTGGTCGGGACTTTGTTCCGGCGCGGCTGACTTATTGGTCCAACAATGTACAAGGGCTCAACACGCCCGAAAAACGATCACATTTGCTAAGGCAACTCTGGGCCGCTAAAGCATCCGTAGCGTTCCTGCAGGAGACGCACCTCAAAGGGAGAGATGCCCCCAAATTGGAGAATCGGCGATTCCCGCAAGATGGATCCGCAGGGGAGGTACCTTTTCTTAAAGGGCACCACACTTACACATTTGCATGTTTATACTGCCCTAATAGGGGACAACACACCTTCCTATCCCGGACGCTAGCCAAATTAGAGAGATTTAGAGAGGGCCTCTTGATCCTAGCTGGTGACCTCAATATCCCTCTGGACCCACGGCTGGATACTTCCAGGGGAAGGACCGCGGTCCCGGCGCATTGTATCCGATTGATCCAGCGTTCCCTGCACAAAATAGGACTTGTCGATTGCTGGAGGGCTTCCAATCCAGAAGGGAGGGACTATACCCATTATTCCGCAGCCCACGCACATTACAGCCGCATCGATTATGTCTTTCTTGCGCAAGAATTTTTAAACCTATTGCAGGGATCGCAAATAGGCATCATGGATCATACGGATCATGCTCCGGTTCTGGTCCATACAAGCTCCCCGCTATACAAGCCTAGCGAAAGACAGTGGAAGCTCAACAAAGCCATGCTAGACGACATGGCACTCACGCAGTCAGCGACCCACACCCTGACCGATTATTTTACCACCAACGACAACTCTGACACGACCCCCTTAAGGCTTTGGGAGGCGCACAAATGCGTCATTAGGGGCTTCTTCATTGCGGAGAGCACCAGGCGCAAAAAGGATAGACTAACTCGCATTTCAAGCTTGACGGCACACAACGCCGAACTCAAGGGGATTCATAAGCAGTCCTTGGATGAGGGCACTTACCTCAGACTTGTAGAGGCGCGTAGGGAACTGAAAACCATTCTGTCGCAGGGACTGCTGCACACCGCGAGGAAGGCCACTAGGTACTACTACGAACACTCCAAAAAGAGCGGGAGGCTTTTGGCACGGATGCTCCGAGAGAAGAGCAGGATGCAACATGTCCATAAAATACGCACGGGGGGGAGACATCACACGCCTTCCGAATGGCATATTGACTGCGTTTCAGGAGTACTACGCGGCACTATATAACCAAACACAAAGCTGTACGGAATCGGAGGAACGACGACACAAGGAGAGGATCGTAGCGTACTTACAAACCCATGTCGCTCACAGACTCACTCCGGAGCAGGAGGCAGACCTGGAGGTACCTTTAACGGTGGAGGAACTGACGGGAGCGTTGAAGTCCACCAAGGCCCATAGGGCACCAGGGCCGGACGGTCTACCAGCCTCTTATCTACGTGCCTTCAGGGACATCCTCCTGCCCCACCTGGTAACAGGGCTAAACTCTCTGCGGGAAGGAGGTCGGTTTCATGAGGACACTCTGAGGGCAACGGTCACGATCCTCCCAAAGGAAGGCAAAGACCCCATGGACTGCGCCAGCTACAGGCCAATCTCATTGTTAAATGCGGACCTCAAATTGTTCGCTAAAGCATTGGCACTTCGGATGGATAAGACGCTGCCAGATCTCATTCACCCAGATCAGGTCTGGTTCATACCTGGACGGGAGGCCCGTGACAATACCATATAGGCCCTCAACTCTATCCACGTAGCACAAACCAACGGGAAGGATATGGTGCTGCTCTCCACCAACGCCGAGAAGGCGTTCGATAGAGTTGATTGGATTTACATGCTGGAGACCCTAGGGCACATGGGATACGGACCTGGTCTGCGGTCATGGGTGGCGGCGCTGTATACCAAGCCAACTGCGCGCATACGGATTAATGGAGCACTCACTGGCACGTTCAATATTTGCAATGGCACGCGCCAGGGCTGCCCCCTGTCCTCCCTCCTGTTTGCCCTCACCCTGGAACCCTTCCTGGAGGCGGTCAGATGGGACGGGGGTATAACGGGGTGCCAGCTGGGGGGGGAGAGCATCGGGTGGCGGCATACGCTGACGACATGCTCTTCCTCCTGGAGCAACCGAGAATATCATTACCGAATCTTATAGAGGCTTTCCGACTCTACAGCGCAGTTTCCAACTTGAAACACAACCTGGACAAGTCGGAATTGATGCCGCTTACACGAGAACCAGCCCTCCGGAGACATATCCAGGCGCACTTCCCCTTCCGGATCTGCACAAACAAATTGCGTTATCTAGGCATCTGGCTACCGAGTGACCTAGCTCAAACCTACTCCATGAACTTCGCCCCCCTACTCACAATCCTGCAACAAAACATGAGGCGCTGGGCCCCTCAATATATATCCTGGTTTGGCCGCATAAATGCCATTAAAATGAATGTTATGCCCCGAATACTGTACCTGTTCCAGATTCCGGTCAGTATCCCACGGAATTTCTTTCAAACACTAACGACATCCTTTAGGCAGTTTGTGTGGAATCAGAAACCCGTTCGCATATGGCAAACGATCCTGGAACGTCCCAGAAGTGAGGGAGCCATGGGACTGCCTTCAGTCATCACTTACTACTGGGCATCGCACCTGTACCGGTTAGTGGACTGGCATGCTACCCCAAGCGGGAAACATTGGGTAGATATGGAAAAGCAACAAGCTCGGGGAGGTAAAATCCCTGCCCAGCTATGGCTGGGGGAAGCCACATTCCAGCAGCTGCAAACGGGCAACCCGATGATAGACGCTACGTTGAAGGTTTGGTGTAGCATTCGATATTCCCAAAGACTTACGACGTCGCCGAATCCACTCACGCCCATGACACATAACCCGAAACTAGCGGGGGGACTCTCCCCGGGGGGATCTAAAGAATTTTGGGGTCACGGATTGGACCTACCTGCACCAGTGGTGCAATGGACCAGCTCTTAAACCACTGGCCGCTCTGCTTCAAGACCGCGGACCAAGCGTCCTTGACAAATTTCGCTGCTACCAACTCAAAACTTACGTTGCCTCGCTTGCAGGGAAGGCTCACCTTCACCGACCATTGTCCCACTTCGAACAACTATGCGTAGCCAGGCAGCATATCACCCATGGCATATCGCACCTATACTCTACGCTGCAAAGCAGTGGGGACCAGAGTCCCATAGGCTTCACGGTACGGTGGAAAAGGGAGACGGGGGTCGAGCTCTCGGAAACAGAATGTCAAAAAATCTTCCAATTGACACACAAGGGGACCATCAGCTCAAAGTTTCAGGAATGCAATTATAAGATACTGTCGCGATGGCATAGAACTCCGGACATCCTCCGACACATCCACGAGTCCATTCCTGGCGAGTGCTGGAGGTGCGGAGCAGCAGATGGTTCCGGGATCCACATCTGGTGGTCATGCACACGCATTGAACCTTACTGGCGAAAGATACACCAGGCGATTAAAGACGTTACTGGGACAGATATCCCTTTCCAGCCACTGCCGTTGTTGCTGAACCACACGAGCACGCCAGTGACCACCTATAAAAGGGGCCTCGTTATACATCTACTCACGGCGGCAAAATCGCTCATCCCCACAATGTGGAGAAGCCCGGCGGCTCCTACCCTCCGCCAATGGATAGACAGAGTGGAAATGATCTACAACATGGAAATGATGACTGCGTCCCTGCAGGGGCGCTCGGATAAATGTGCCCTAACATGGTTTCCATGGATGGAGTACACAGCGAAGGGGGCCACGGGGGACGCCCGGACCGGGGTTGGGGGTGCCCCCGCACCGGCACAACTCTTTCCCCCCCCCCGACGGACTGACAGATACCCGCAGTCAAGACCAGTAGGGATGATACTCTTCCCTAACCACATGACAATGACTATTCCCTCCCTCCCCCACTCCGTTACCCAGACAGACGACAAACTGGGACAACTCAACGCGCGTAGGCTCACAAGCTCATCTCTACATTGCCCAGGCATGTAAGACATATGGGGAGCTATGGGGGGGAGACAGGGTAAAGGATGGCATTAGGCCACGTTGACACAGGGGGGCTAGGAGGTTGCGGGGCTCTCGAACCTCTCAAGGGTGGTTGGGAGGTGCACATTCAAGGGGGGAATCTGCCAGAGGGCAGAAGGCTGGCAGCGCTTCCCTGAAGACGAAGATGTGTCCCTCCAGCACTCCTAGCCAAACGCTCTTTTACCGAGCTATTCCTAACGCGCTAATCAGATAAAAAGCCGCCCGATTCGGTCCCTAGCTTATAACTGTAGGGTTCAGATCTGCCAGAGGGCACCTTGCAGCTAATATCTACTTCGCACGCACCACTGCACCAATCTAGAGGTTAGGTTGATACTACTTGTAACGGACCGTTTTGCACACAAGGGGTAAAAACCGTTTAGGCGATCGTCCCCCTTTCCAGAGATGCAGGCACAGCTATTGTAGAACACCAAACACACGAACCGCCAATAAGTGAATGCTCCAAACTCCCGAACAGCATCCAATATAGCACTCCAAACACACGAACAAGAACCATACGAATAGCTGCTAGCAGACGAATAGGAAAAGCTTCCAAGCGGCTTACACTCCTAGCAATCAGTCTCTATCAGCAGTCAGTAAATCCCCCCAAAGACGAGACAAGGCTCCGTGTTGAGGGTCAAGCAGTGGTCTGTTTAATGAGGGCTACCTGCCCAGTATTTATGCAGGTTTCCCACCTGGTGGACACTCCCCTAGGGGAACAAATGGGAGACTGTGACAAAATACAAACAATCAGCCAAACAGGACACACAGTCACATTGTATTCCCACAATGCATCCTGGCTTCCTCCCCTCTGCCTTGGAGATAATTGAGAAGTAATTCAATTATCTCCCAAGACAAAGGCAAATCGCCATTATGCACGTGGGGATACTAAAACATGAATTACTGTTAAAATACACTATGTGAGACACATTACAATAAAACTATACATTTAAGGGGCGGAGCTACGCACTGAAAGAGAACAGACGTGTATGCACATCGCTCCGGGCCAAAATAAAATCCGGGACAATAAATCCGGATCCCCCAACGGAATTTCACCCCGAAAAAAGCACAAAACATAGCCCTGACCAACATGGGGCGAAAGCTTAAGAAGCAGAAACCTGACAAACCCAGGCCGGGAATGAACATCGGGGAAATGCTCCGTCAAGCGCGCGGAGCGCTAGGGCCCAAAATGGCGGCTGACATCACTGACTACTCAGACTCCTCAGATGACGTTTCGCTGAGTCTGAGCAACACTGCTACACCGGCCCCAGCTCACCCACAACCAGCCCCTTGGAGCGCTGACTCGACGCCGGTGACAGAGGCAGCCCTGCGGGAGATGCTCACTGACCTGAAGACAACGATCCAGGCGGACATGGCCTCGCTCCGGGCAGATCTCACAGGCCTCGTGGGCAGGCTGGGGGCTGTGGAAGCCTCGTCTGACACACACTGCCAGAAGATCGCGGCCCTCGAACAAGGCCCTCAAAAACAGGCCACGGTATAAGTGTAACCATAACCATAACAGCGAAAATACAACTTAGCCACAGACGTGGCCGCAAATCTAATACAGCAATGGGACTCATGAGATGCATGCGAAATGTGGGAGGCGCAGCTATCTCTTCTGCATTGGCAAGCGGGAGCTCGTATCTATATATAGCGTCTTCCGCCCTACCCTGGATGGCCATCCGGTGGGTCAGCCACGGACCTGCGCTTCACAGACCTCGAAGACAGGAGACGTAGCAAGAACCTCAAGCTACGTGGAGTGCCCGAGGACATACCAGAGGCGGAAATCCCGCATTTCCTACGGAGACTGATGGCATCCCTACTCACGCCACGACAGGCCAAAAACATGGCCTTCACAGGAGTGTTCCGCATACCCAAACCACGGAAGGTGCCTACCGCAGCACCCAGGGACCTGGTGGTCCAATTTCAATCCGTTAGAGAGAAAACGGCAGTCCAGGCCGCTATACAAGGGACTCCCACTTACAAATTTGAGAACCTGGATCTATCTTTCTATGCAGATATGTCTGGCAACACACTGCAATGGCGGAGATCCCTGCAGCCTCTTACCACCCTTCTACGGGACCATAATATCCAGTACCGGTGGCACCCTTCACAGACCCTGCTGATCATCCACGGGGACACCCCGCACCACGTCCACACACTACAGGATGCCGCTGCACAGACTGCCCTGCAGTTCCACACACCTCACCCGGCTAAACCGGCCACACACATGTGGAACCCTGCAACAGCCACCACTTTCGTCCCTCGGAAGACCGCACCGAACACACAAGCGGCTGGCGCAACCTGAGGCCTATGACCAAGTACCGGGACTCACACCTCATGATTCCATGTAACACCATGGACAGAGACTGTATGTAGTTCAACTGTTTTACTGAACCGACTATATATCACTTTGGCCCAAATGTCTCACTACCTCAGGGGATGACGGCACAGGGACACGACACTAACCGCACCACTGGGCGACATCTACTACTTCTCCCTCCCCCCCCCAGCTCAGGGATACAGAGCGCTGCATATAGCATGCATAGATAGGCATGTCCTCTAGACACCTTCAACACCTCACACACCCGACTCACCTTTATAGCGTTCATCTTTGCACAATCCCACACCTATCTAGTCAAATGCCTGCAGGGGTTATTATGATAATTGCCTGCTGCTTAACTTACTCAGTGTGAGACACACTTGACTGATCGCATATACACTAACCACATCCTCAACCAAAACATGTCTTATAGTACTCGTTAACTAACCTAAAGCAACAGTTATATTCAACCTGTTTTACTATGTACAAAAGCTAACTATAGTTTACTCAAATACTATTCTACAAAAATTGTGCAGAATATTCTACATGCAACCCAATGGTTAAGTGTTTGTTTATATATGCTTGTCAAGCTGTTGGGGCATGACGAGCCCACTTGTTATATTTTCATGCACGCAAAAAATAAAGAATTAAAAAAAAAAAATGTACATTTCCAAACACACAAAAAAAAAACTATACATTTAACATGTCCCCAGATAGCTCAGGTCTGAGCGCACATTATTAAGCGAATGGCGCTCAGACCACACGAATACAGTTTGGGATTCCTATCTGGGGTATAACATAGACAAGTAAAACTACCGAACACTGGCCGTTCGTGTACTTCCACCGAACAAGAAGGGAGGTCGGCGGCTTCAGCGGTGTTCGTGCAAAACTGTGTCCAATTTTAGTTCCATGAATTAAGCGTCTAACACCGCTGTGCATTCGCATGTTTAAAATGGCCGCGACCTCGTGTTCGGTATACGAATGGCGGCCACCCAGCATTCGTCAATTAAGCTGCGGTTAACCGCAGCTTCAGGGAGGCTAATTGCCGGCACACTCCAACTCCCAGGTGGTCTATTCATTCGTGCGGTTGTTCGGTAGATTGAATCTACCGAACACCCGGCAGAAAAGCACGAATAAAGCTTTTCTGCAGGCGAAACAAAGTCTTTTAACATGGGGCCCATAGTCCAAAGGCAGCAGGCGAGCAACCAGGCTTCTCCGCTGCAATGTGGCAAGATTGGTCTCGTCACATCACTAAGGCCCCGGGACATAGGCTGACCCACCGGATGGCCATCCAGGGTAGGGCGGAAGACGCTATATATAGATATGAGCTCCCGCTTGACAATGCAGAAGAGATAGCTGCGCCTCCCACATTTCGCATGCATCTCATGAGTCCTATTGCTGTATTAGATCTGCGGCCACGTCTATGGCTAAGTTGTATTTTCGCTGTTATGGTTACGGTTACACTTATACGTAAGGCTATCATCAATTGATTTGCAGTACAATCTGCAAAAAGGGAACTTATTCCACTAACCCTCAATGTCTGTACAAAGATAGATAAACAAAAATGAATACGTTCTTTGTATTTTGAGACTGCCTAATGCATGTACTTGTATTGTATCCTCACCACCTAAATGAATAAATAAAGAATGTCAAAAAAAACTGCATCCACTACACAAACACACACATCATCCACTACACACATACAGCACCCACTACACAAACACACACATCATCCACTACACAAATACACACACAGCATCCACTACAAAAACACATACATCATCCAACACATAAACACCCAAACTACATCCACTATACACAGACATCATCCACTACACACACAGACACACACAGCATTCACTACACAAACACACACTCTGCATTCACTATACAAACACTACCACACTACATCCACTACACACACAATCTGCATTCACTATGTACACACTAATTCCACTACACAAACACTCACTCTACTTTTTTTTACAAACTCTGCATTCACTATACACACAAACACTACATCCACTACACAAACACACTGCACTCACTACGCACGCACACTAGATCCACTACACAAACACACACGCTGCATGATACATCCACTATACACACACTCTATCCACTACACAAACATAGGGTAATAACTGCTAGATCCAAGGATAAATCTGACTGCCATTCTGGGGTCAAGAAGGAATTTTTTTCCTAGCTTGTTGCAAAATTGTGCTTCAAACTGGTTTTTTTTTTGCCTTCTTTTGGATCAACAGCAAAAAAACAAATGTGAGGAAGGCTGAACTTGATGGACGCAAGTCTCTTTTCAGCTATGTAACTATGTAACATACAATCTGCATCCACTATGTACACACACACTTCATCCTTGTGGTAGACTCAGGATGGGCCTTGTGGGTGGATCTGGGGGAGGGGCATGTGGGCGGACTCAGGGGCAGGTCTCTGGGGGCCCAGACCTTGGGCTGCTTCAGGGGCCCCAAAATTTCTGGCAGCAGCCCTGATGATCTATATGAAAAACTGACCGCTGAAACAAACACTGGCATTAAGAATATAGGAGACATCTGGCTCAAACTACTAACTCCTAATAGCAAGTTTGATAAAACACCAGTATTACCACTCGAAGTACCCAGATTAGGCCATATATAGTATGGCAAATGGCAGAGGAGTTCTTGATCCAGAGCTAGCAATGGCACTAGGGAAAGCACAACTCTGTTATAAATGAAATTTAGTGTGTTCAGTATCAGGTAACAACTCTACTCTCCTATTGTATGATACATCAAGACCTCTCCCAATGTAGTCCAGTCTCAAACAATTGTATTTTTATGTGTGTTCTCACCTGAACTGTGTAATATTATACCCAACACGCAGAATGTAAATCCTTTAGAGAAATAGAGACAGAAAAAAGTCCCTAAGCTGGTCCTTAGAGTGGCCGTGGTGAAAGAATAAATAAAAGGAAAAATAGGAAAGTCAGAAGCCAAGGTCAAGGGGAGCCAGAAATCACAAGAATGAGAGCGAGAGTCAAATGAAGGGAACAAGAGAAACAGAGTAGTCAGAACAAAGTTCGGTCAATATCAAAACACCACAAACAGACAAAGGTATGCACTATTGGGACACTAGTGTCATGGGCTAAGTGAGCTTTTATATGGTTAGAGGCATGTTTGGTGTAACCACACCCCCAAAACGTGAGAGTACATTTGTGTCTAGTGTTTAGAGCCCCTCTGATGTCATGACGCAGGCAATCCGGAGGCATGCGCACAGTGGCTGGCATGTCTGGACCATCCGGAGGCACTGCAGCGGAGTTCCACTGGATCGGAGCATCAGCTGATTGGCTGACCGCCAAGGTAAATATTGGAAACCTCACAAGCTTCTTCACAAGCTTCTTCACCAAGACTATCCAAGACTATCTGGTTTTCATCCATGCCAACAACAGTTAATCCCAAATGTTATTTTTACACGTACCAAGTTTATACTCCCTACCCTTCCTATCTTTCCCCTTCCCCTATCCTACCCTTTATCATTATGCATCACCTTTATTAATCCCACAGGGTTCAGTGGTTCAGCCACAGTACCACCTACCTAGAGATGTAAAGCGTGCCCTGAAGAGTGTGTGTTCAAACATACACTCTAAGGAAATGATGTAACCAACACACTTTTCTAAATACAGTTATAAGATATGATGACAAGTTAATGTACCAGTGTTGCTATCTTTGTCAACTATGTTACTAATACCGTTAATTATCAGAGGCTTAACTGTTAACATTGTATCAACATGCTCATTTATGTGACCCCTTTTCTTCTTTTTGTATCCCCCTCAATAGTGATCTAGTATCAAATATGGCTGCCGCCCACCACCACCAAAGGAAATTAAAACATTTTTTTACTTACTTTACAGCTTCCATGTAGCTGCCATGCTTCCCTGCTGATCACTGTGCTGCACCAATCAGCATCTCCTCATAGAGACCCATTAAGTCAATGCATGTCTAAGGGGACCCACCAGGGTCTGTATGCAATCTTTTGCAGTACTGAATCCAGAAAGTCCATCTAGTGTTTGCCAGTGTGACAGCTACTAGAGGTGAGCTTATGCAGCAATATAAGCACTGCATTTTCTCAGGAAAGGCAGTGTTTACAAGGAACAGGCTATAGACACCAGAACCACTTAAGTTGTAATGGTTCTGGTGCCTATATTGTTCCTTTAATAAGCCTCTAAGAAGTGATTTAACAGTAATATAAAGTAAATTCAAAATGAATTTATTTATTTTTCCATGCTGAAAGAACTTTATTGCAGGTCCAGCAGATCCTGGCTCATGGCAACCATTCAGCACGCTCTGGTTTCTTCAAATCTTGAAGGTCAATACAACACCCGTGCTTGTTCTGATGATATTTGAGGAATTTCTCTGTGTGCTCCTGCTCTTCATGGCTCTGCTCCTTGAAGAACTTTGACATTTTATGAAGGGCCACATCTTCGCAGTCAAAGTAATAGGACATGGAATGCATAAAGCTTCAGGTTTACAATGGGGTTGATGGCAGCTTCGCAGTCACTATGGTAGTTTTGGGTTACCTGGGATGCCATTGCTGTGTTTTGGTAGAGCGATAAGATTCACAAGGTATTATTTTTTATATATAAAAACAAAGACAGCAGGGGATTCAGGTAGGGCTCAGTTCAAACACTGTGGAAGCAAGAACTGCCAAGGGATGATAGTATGATCACAACACTAAGGAGATCAATATTTATAGTCAGTAACTCCCTAATTTAATATTCTAGGCCAAAAACAACAAAACTGAAAACATAGCAGGTATAGATAATGTTTTCATTTCACCCTGCGTGGCTAAAAATGTTAAATTTAGTTTGAATTCAAGACAATTCACAATCCAGTTTATTTTAGACAATCTATATTGTATTTCTAGTGACCTCTAGTGTTCAAAAAAGTAGTGATCATGAATAAATCTGTTAAGTTGAGACGTACAGTAAAGAACAAAAATTATTGTCCATATAATAACTTGTTTGATAAACTCTGAATCAAGCCTATTCAAATAAATCATTAAAAATATTACTATTGTTATGATTCATGTCATCATTAATGCAGCAGTAACATATTCTGCAGAGCATCACAATATTAAAGGGTAAATAAAAAAATCAATTAATTGACAAAGAAGACAGAACCACCAGGTGAAGATGGCCCTACTAGAGCAATGTTACATTCCAGGTGAAACTGGGATAAAATAAGATGAACAATGTGAAAGGAGAGGTGTGATACATCTATCTAGTTGAAGCATAACATGTGTGGGGAGAGCTGTAGAGTGGAAGATGAGTAAGTGAATTTTTTTTTCACCAATAAAAGTTTTATTGACATTTTCACAAAAATACAGTTAACATAAGTGTCTAAATACATGTCGTATGGCAGGAGCATAACATCACATACCCATTGTATATCATAGGCTTGCACTATAAAGAGAAATACACAGAACAGCAACATGTCCACTTGGTTAATAATGTATGTGGTTAATCCTTGCAATGTACATATTATAGTTGCAGTAAGAAAATACCATCCTAATTGGATGTTGCAGTCAGTGAACTTCTTCATGGCTCCTACAGCCAGGGCCGCTATCAGGGGGTGACCACCATGACAGATGTCACAGGCCTGTGGGACCCTGCCGCCCTGTTGTTTAGGTCCCACATTCCCAATCTATAGCGGAAGAACTGCCACCAGCGCAGCTATACCGTGGTCCACACGCTGATGGGGCCCATCAGGCCCATACACTTAAGGCATATGGGGCATATGTCTTCAGGGGTTACTTCCTCCCAGCTTACAGTGCACAAGAGGGAGGAGACAGAGTAAAGCCAAACATACTCCAAACAGCCCCAGTCACCCACCTGCACCCAAAATGTAAGAAACAGGAGGGTGGCTAAAAAAATGACCTGCATGTGTGTGTGTCAACATGTCTGTGTCAGTATGTATGCGTGTGTGCCTGTGTGTCAGTATACGTGTGTCAGTATGTATGTATGTATGTGTGTCAGTATGTCTGTGTGTGTATCTCTGTGTCAGTATGTATGTATGTGTGTGTGTGTGTCAGTATGTCTGTGTGTGTATCTCTGTGTCAGTATGTGTGTGTGTGTATCTGTGTCAGTATGTCTGCATGTGTATCTGTGTGTCAGTCTGTGTATCTCTGTATCAGTATGTATGTGTTTATCCATGTGTGTCAGTATGCCTGGGTATCAGTGTGTGTGCCTGTGTCAGTATGTATGTGTGTGTATATCTGTCTGTCAGTGTGTGTCTTTGTGTCAGTATGTATGTGTGTCTGTGTGTCAGTATGTGAGTCTGTGTGTCAGAATGTATGTTTGTGTGTCAGTATGTGTGTCTGTGTGTATGTCTGTAAAAATAAACTAGGTCTAGGCACTCAGGATTGCTGCAGGTAGGCAGGTTTATTGAAACAAAAACTGTAACATTTAGGCCTGCAAAGAGCTCATACATCGTGTCTATATAATATATATTAAATACAAAAAGCCCTTGCACACTTGCTTAGATTAATTCTGTTTACCGATGCCCAGCCTTTGCATGTAATTCAAAAATAGAAAAAAATATGTTGCACTCACAGATTTTTTATGTAGATGTTTCAGCTTCTCTTTATTCATTTATATTTATTATTAAGATCTACAATGCTGTGCAGGGTTGACGTTTCAGTCCCACCTGGGGACTTTCCTCAGGACCAATAACATGCACTAACACTTTACAAAAACTGCATCCAATACACAAACACACACACTGTATCCACACACACACCTTGTATGCACTAGACATACTGCATCCCAGGTCCTTTGAAGGTAAGAATGGTTCCAGAGCACACAGCCCAGCTGTAACATGTCTCCAGGCTTACCCAGGTCAGGAATGAATTTTCATGGCTTCCAGTGCTACAGGAACGTGTGAAACTAATTACAACCTCTAAAACACTTCACCAATACTGGATTTTGAATTTGGACATTCCTCTTGCCGATGAGATCGAACCTATGACATTATAAAGACTTCCAGACCTGCTTTTTGCTAATACAAATTTGATCCATTATTTTTTTTTACTTTTTTTCCCTCTTTTTTTGTTTTCTTTTTTTGCCTTTTTATGTATAGTGGTATATATGCTTATTTTTTTAAATTTTTTCTGTTTTTTATGAGAGTTATAATTTGTTTTGGTATACATACTTAATACTGAACTTACCATCAATTAAAGAATGAAAACACTATACAAGCACAGAATCTCTTCACTGGAATGATCATTATTGTTTTATTATGCTTTATTTCATTGGTAATTTGTAATATATATGGAAGTAGCTGTCTGTATAATGTAATGGTGCACACTTCTGTGAGTCAATGTAGTGGCTAAGCCTATTTGTTTTTTCTGATATATATCAGATTATTGTTATTGGTATTTATATAGTGCCAGCTTATTCCACAGCGCTTTACAATACGAGGGGAATTTACCAAATGAGAAAATAACAAAATGTAACAGGAACAACAGGTACAATAGGTTGAGGACCCTGCTCAAACGTGCTTACAGTCTAGAGGAGGTGGGGTATAAAAACACAATAGGAAGGGTATTGAGGGAAACAGCAAATACTGTGGACATGGTGGAAAAGTAGCAGAACTGGAGGTGAGAGTTGAATGTGGCCCTTTAGGAGAGAGCAAGAGGAAGGTTTGAGAGATAGAAGCTACTCTTGGAGGCCACAAGCATTCCTGAAAAGATGGGTTTTGAGGGACTTCTTAAAGTATTAAATACTAGGGGAGAGTCTGACAGGGATAGGCAGGCTTTTTTTAAAGGAAAGGAGCTGCCCATGAGAAGTCTTGCAGGCGGAATTTGCAGTAAGGGTGTGAGCAGCAGAAAGGAGAAGGACACCAGTAGAGTGGAGAGACCGAGAGGGGGGCATATCTATGAATTAGTGAAGAAATGTAAGAGGGGCTAGAGTTGGTTAGAGCTTTATAGATAAGGGTTAGTATTTTAAATTGACACCTGTAGGGTACAGGAAGCCAGTGTAAGGATTGACAGAGGGGTGAGGTGTGAGAGGAGCGACATGAGAGATAGATCAGCCTAGCAGCAGCATTCAGCACAGATTGTAGGGGGACAGTATGGTGGAGACCAATTGGGAGAGAATTACAGTAATACATGCAAGAGATTACTAGAGCATGAACAAGCTCCTTGGAAGCATCTTGCGTAAGAAAGGGGCATATGCAGGCAATGTTTTTAAGTTGGAATCAACAGGTTTTAGCAACATACTGGACATGAGGTGCAAAGGTCAGGCCAGGATCAAATATGACACCAAGACAGCGAGCTAGTAAGGATGGGGTGAGGCAGGTACCATCAACCTGCAGGGAGAGTGAAGGAGGAGGATCAGTGTTATGAGGAGGAAAAATAAGAAACTCAGTTTTAGAGAGATTGAGTTTCAGAAAGTAGGAGGACATCCAATCAGAGATAGAAGAGAGGCACTAGGTGACATGTTGTAGGACAGCTGGGGTGAAATCAGGGGAGGAGAGGTATCTCTGTGTGTCGTCAGTGTTCAGGTGGTAGTGGAATCCAAATTAATTAATGAGTTTGCCAAGAGAGGCAGTATAGAGAGAGAGCAAAAGGCGACTGAACCTTAAGGGACTCCGACTGAGACAGGATGATGAGAGGAGGTGTCGTTGGAAAAAGAGATGCTGAAGGAGCGTTGGGAGAGATAGGAGGAGAACCATGAGAGGGTTGTGACCAAGAGATTGAGGAGTGAGCAGAAAGAGGCCATGATCAACAGTGTCAAAGGCAGCAGAGAGGTCAAGAAGAATTAGTATGGAGTAGTGGCCTTTGGATTTAGCTGCAGTTAGATCATTTGTAATTCTAGTCAGAGCAGTCTCTGTAGAGTGGAGGGGGCTGAATCCAGACTGAAAAGGATCAAAGAGAGAGTTGGAATTGAGCAAGCAAGTCAGATGGGTAAAGACAAGTTTTTTCAAAAGCTTTGAGGACAAAGGGAGCAGGGATATTGGACGATAGTTGGAAGGGGAAGTAGGGTCAAGTGATGTCTTTTTGAGAACAGGTTTAAGGGGAGCTGGGACAACACCAGAAGAAAGAGAGCAGTTGAAGATGTGAGTTAACGACTGCACCAGACAAGGGGCGAGAGATCTGATGAGGTGGGGCGGGATGGAATCAAGCGGACAAGTTGTTGAATGAGAGGAGCTCAGTAGCTGGAGAGAAGTCTTGGAGGGTAGGGATGGTATGGTTCAAGTGAGGTTGCGATAGAGAGGGGAGAATTCATACCTTAACTTTAATCTTGTCAGTAAAATAACATGCAAAGCCATCAGCTGAAAGATTAGATTGTGGGGTGGCCACAGCAGGGCAAAGAAGAGGGTTAAAAGTATTAAAGAGATGCCTAAGATTGCGGGAGCATGAACTAATGAGAGAAGAAAAGTGGGACTGATTAGCAAGGGTGAGGGCTGCGCTGTATGAACGCCAAACAAATTTATAGTGTAGAAAGTCTGACAAGGTGCAAGACTTCCTCAAGCAGCGTTCATCTGAACTGGAGCGTCTCTGCAGGTAGCGGGTTGACTTAGTATTCCATGGTTGGAGGCGCGCCCTCCTTGATGTGCGTGCCTGGAGCGGGGCTGCAGCGTCTAGGGCAGAGGTGAGGGTAGCGTTATATGAGGAGATATCCAGAGAGGGACAGAAGAGGGTAGGGATGGATGAGAGTTCAGAATGGATATCAGTCCAGAACTGCTGGAGGTCAAGAGAATTCGCATTCCTCCTGTGTTGAGGGGGGTTAGGTTGAGGATATTGGGTGTGGGGGCACTCAAGAACAAATTATAGGAGTTGGTGGTCTGATAGAGGAAATGGAGTATTACAGAGATTGGAGACTGAGCATGCATTTAAAAAAAATAATATCTAGGGTATTGCCAGCTACATGTGTGGGAGAATTAGCCCATTGCTATAGCCCAAAGAAGGAGGTAATTGAAATAAGTTTTGAGGCTACTGAGGACAAGAGTGGGTTAATGGGGATGTTGAAATACCCGAGAATTAGGGATGGGATATTGCTTGAAAGGAAGTAAGGAAGCCAGGCAGCAAAATGGTCAAGGAAGAGACGACCATGGAATGTTTGCAGATATGAGTTTGAATAAGCAAATTTAGTGAATTTCAAATGAGGAGAAAGAGAGGGAAGGGGGATAGAGGTTTGAAGGAGCAGTGAGGTGAAAGCAGAAACCTTAGACCACCTTACAGGGGTAGCTGTGTCAGAAGGAGAGAGCCAAGTTTCAGTTAAAGCAAGTAAGTTAAGGGAGCGTGAGATGAATAAGTCATGGATAGAATTAGATTTAGTTATGTTGCACACAGCGCATGCATTCCAGAGGGCAGAATGGAAGGAGGACTAAAAAGGAGAGATAAAACAACCTTGGCACACCAAGCTGACTCCATACCTCCAAAATTGCTCCAGAACTGCTGAACGCTGTTGGAGAAAGTCTCACTGTGTGTCTGACTTTCTCCACTATAAATTTATGCTGCGCTCATACAGCTTAGCTCTTTCCTCTGCAAAAGTAAATTACTTCAATACCTTCATAACCACACTCTCCTGTGAACCAAAACGACTATTTCACACATTTAACTCTCTTCTTCGCCCTATTGTTCCTCATCCACCTACTAACTTGACCGCCTCAGACTTTGCAACTCACTTCACTGACAAGATCTCTACAATCAGGGAAGAGATCTCTCATCTTTCTTCTTCCCCTTACAATACTTCCCCTAACCTCACTCCCTCTGCTGTTCTATGTTCATTCGCACCCGCTACAGCGGAAGAGATTTCTGCACTGCCCCAGTCCTCCCGTCCCACCATCTGCTCCCTAGATCCAATTCCCTCACATCACATCCATACTCTGTCTTCTTCTCTTTCTCTACATCAGTGCCGTACTAAGGGGGGGGCGGAGGGGGCGCTCCACCCCGGGTGCCACTGCGTGGGGGATGCCATGACCCTGGTGTGGGGGCTGTGTGAGCTGTGGCCGCACAGTGCCCCATGGTAGTTAGGGTGCCGTGCGGCCAAAACAGCTCACACACGCAAGGAGCAGCTGAACTGTCCGCACGGGGCTAAGCAGAATCAGGGCGGAGCCAAATCAGCAGCAGGGGCGGGGCTTAATACAGCCCTTACCCGCTACTGTTACTGCTGCACATGGAGGTGCAGCAAGAAGAAATCACTGCCTTTCCACCTAACAGGTTTCAGGAGGACTCCAGTGAATCCACTCCTCCTCCAGCTCCTGTCTGTAAGTAATAGTGTGTGTGTGACTGTGTCTGTAAAACTGTCTTCCTGTAACTGTATTTGTTTGTGTGTGTGTGTCTGCATGCCTGTAACTGTGTTTGTGTGTGTGTGTCACCATGCCTGTAACTGTGTTTGTGTGTGTGTGTGTGTGTGTGTGTGACTGTATGCCTGTAACTGTATGTGTGTGTGTCTGTCTGCCTGTAACTGTGTGTGTGTCTGTGTGTGTGACTGCATGCCTGTAACTGTGTATGTGTGTGTGTGTGTGTTTGACTGCATGCCTGTAATTGTGTGTATGTGACTGTCTGCCTGTAACTGTGTATGTGTGTGTGTGTGACTGCATGCCTGTAACGGTGTGCATGTGTGTGTGTGCCTGTGTGATGTTGCCTGTAACTGTGTGTGTGACTGTAACTGTGTATGTGTGTGAGACTCTCTGCCTGTGACTGTGTGTGTGTGTGTGACTGTATATGTGACTGTCTGCCAATAACTGTGTGTGTGACTGCCTGGCTATGACTGTGTGTGACTACCTGTAACTGACTGTGTGTAACTGTCTGTGTGTGACTGTGTGACTGTCTGCATGTGACTATGTATGTGTGACTGTCTGCCTGTGACTGTTTGATGTTACCTGTAACCGTGTGAGATTATCTGTCTGTGACTGTGTGCATGTGACTGTCTGCTGCTGCCTTTTACTGTGTGTGTGTGACTGTCTTCCTGTGAGCGTGTGTGTGTGAATGTATATGTGATTGTCTGCCTGTAACTGTGTGCATGACTGTCTCTGACTGTATGTGTGACTGTCTGCCTGTAACTGTGTGTGTGACTGTCTGCCTGTAAATGTGTGTGTGGGGCTGCAGGGATTTTGTAGAAGGGGGCAGGGGTTATGTATTGGGACAGGAGTCTTTATAAGGGGATTTCTAGATGGGAGTTGCAGGGGTTTTGTAGACGGGGAAGTACAGGATTTGTAGATGGGGCGAGACAGGGTCTTTTGTAGAAGGGGGCTGACAGCGGTTTTGCAAAGTTTCCAAAAAAAAAAAGGAAAACATTTAAAAAATGTTACAGGTTTTTCTTTTTGGGGGGGAGAGGGTGCCAAACCCAGGATCCGCCCCGGGTGCCAAATGCTCTAGGTACACCCCTGTCTACATCTCACTAAAATTCTCAATCTCTCTCTCCTCTGTCATATTTCCATCGCCCTTCAACCATGCAACTGTAACCCCAATTCTAAAGAAGCCCAACCTTGACCCTAACTCCCTTTCCAACTACCGTCCTATCTCGCTACTTTGCGTCCAAGATCCTTGAAGAGTTGTGTATGTGAGATTTTATAACATGACAGGAGGCTTCATATTTGCTTAAGTCTCTCTTTACTTGAACTCCACAGCAGCAAAACACTAGAGAGTAAACAACCAATCAGAAAACAGTAAGGAGACCCAATATAAGTCCCTTCCCAACATTCCATTTCCTCTTTCTTTGCTGCTCCGCATCAGTACAGGTCAGAGTACCACTGCCTCCTGCTATTATTAGTGGAGGGCTTTGGGATTTTATATTTTATATGCCTTATTGTTATTTATGTTATATATTTGGCTGGGGACTGTGTGCTGTCAGGGATTCTGGTTTACCCCTCTGCTAGGGGTTTATGTAGCCCCCCTTTTTTTCCCTCCCTTGTGGCTTTTCCCTTCTCCCTGTCCCCTCCTGTTTTCCCCGTTTCTTCCCCCTGCGGGAATTCTCTATTGGCTCGGGGGCCTTGTGGGGCTGGCCGTTTGCCGCCTCCCCAACCCTCCCGAACCCTCGGGACTGCGGAGTACGTCTCCAGCGGTCCCGTGTCTTTCTCACTCCCTCCGGTCGCAGGGTGCTCACCTGCGAGCGCTCTACCCACCGGAGCTTTCTCCCACGTGGCCGCTGGTCGCGGCTAGAGCACCCGCGGACCGTGTGTATCCGCCGAGTGGAGGAGGGAACACTACACTCACGCTCCCTCCCCCACTCGTTTCGTGCATTCTCTGTGCGGCATTCTTCAGGGGGTTCCCCAGCCGTTTAGACCGCGGTCTGGGAACCCCCCCTCTCTCCTCCTGCAGGAAGGAATCTCTTAAAGGGCTAGAGGTTTTTACCTCAGCCTCCCCTTCCCCCCCTTTATATATCCTAGTTTCTGTGCCACTACTTGTGCCCTGACTAGGGTTTATGTAGCTGGTACCCAAGTATTCAGATGTCATACTGTATTAGAGTTGTGGGGTGGGGGCCTTTTCAGTGTATTCTATGCCTGCTTTTTCTTTTTACATTTGGTTCTCCATCTAATGACATATATGCGCTCTGTGCCCATAAGATTGGCCTGCTTTGCCTGTGCCCATAAGATTGGCCTGCTTTGTCTGTGCCCATAAGATTGGACTGCTTTGGCTGTGCCCATAAGATTGGCCTGCTTTGTCTGTGCCCATAACATTGGCCTGCTTTGTCTGTGCCCATAAGATTGGCCTGCGTTGTCTGTGCCCATAAGATTGGCCTGCCTTGCCTGTGCCCAGGGCCGGACTGGGAGAAAAATTCGGCCCGGGCATTTTTTTAACACAGCGGCCCACTAAAAAGGGGGCGGGGCATAGGAGGTGTGTTTTGTCATCACCAATGACAAACACGCCTCCTCTCAAAGTGAGCATGTTGGTTCAATGCTCTTCCAGGGCAGACCATGCGCAGAGCTCTGCTGAAGAGCTCTAGCATGAGAAAAAAGTCCTGTATTTGTTCTGCACAGTGCAAGCAAATTTAATAACATGCTTGCACTGTCTTTCCTTGCAACTTGTCTCTGGTGTCTCTATAAATGGAGACAAAAGGCCAGGAAAGAGTATTGTGCATGTGTTTGGAGCCTGCTTGTGGTATTGCGTGTGTGTAGAGTGAGCTGGTCGTATTGTGTAATATGGTCGGTTTTAGTCGTGTTGTGTTTGTGGTGTAATGTGATGCATATGTGGCTCAGGGACCCCCTCCCGCCCGGCTCTGGAAAGGGGTTAAAACTTACCTTTTTCCAGCGCCGGGCGGGGAGCTCTCCTCCTCCGATCCGCCCCGTCGGCTGAATGCGCACGCGCAGCAAGAGCTGCGCTCGCATTCAGCCGGTCGCATAGGAAAGCATTTATAATGCTTTCCTATGGACGCTTGCGTGCAAAGCACGCAAGTGCCTCTAGCGGCGGTCAATGAGACAGCTGCTAGAGGCTTTGGGGGAAGGCTTAACCCATTGTTAAACATAGCAGTTTTTCTGAAACTGCTATGTTTATAAAACAATGGGTTAACCCTAGAAGGACCTGGCACCAAGACCACTTCATTAAGCTGAAGTGTTCTGGGTGGCTAGAGTGGTCCTTTAAGAGTGTTGTGTGTGTGTGTGTGTGTGTGTGTGTGTGTGTGTGTGTGTGTATATATATATATATATATACACACACACACACACACACATATATATATTTGGAAGTATTGTGTATGTGTGTGGTGCAGTGTGTTGGGGTGGTTCTGTGTGTATGTGAGGGGTGCAGTATGTGTGTGTGTGAGGGTGCGGTGTGAGTGATGGGTGTGAGAGTGCCGTGTGAGAGTGCCCTGTGTGAGATGGGTGTGAGAGTGCTGTGTGAGAGAGTGCTGTGTGTGTGTGAGAGTGCTGTGAGTGTGATGGGTGTGAGAGAATGCTGTGTGTGTGTGAGAGTGCTCTGTGAGAGTGCTGTGAGAGAGTGCTGTGTGAGAGAGTGCTGTGTGTGTGAGAGTGCTCTGTGAGAGAGTGCTGTGTGTGTGAGAGTGCTCTGTGAGAGAGTGCTGTGTGTGTGAAAGTGCTGTGAGTGTGATGGGTGTGAGAGTGCTCTGTGAGAGTGCTGTGTGTGATGGGTGTGAGAGTGCTGTGTGAGAGAGTGCTGTGTGTGTGTGAGAGTGCTCTGTGAGAGAGTGCTGTGTGTGTGAAAGTGGTGTGAGTGTGATGGGTGTGAGAGTGCTGTGTGAGAGAGTGCTCTGTGAGAGAGTGCTGTGTGTTAAAGTGCTGTGTGAGAGAGTTCTGTGTGTGTGTGAAAGTGCTGTGTGAGAGAGTGCTGTGTGTGTGTGAGAGTGCTCTGTGAGAGAGTGCTGTGTGTGAAAGTGCTGTGTGAGAGAGTGCTGTGTGAGAGTGCTGTGTGTGATGGGTGTGAGAGTGCTGTATAAATGTTATTGTGTGTGTGTGTAGGGGGGGGTAAATAAAAAAATAAAATAAAAAAAAACAGGCATTATGTCCCCCCTCCCTTCTTACCTTTAGCCTGGGAGGGGGGGGACCGGCACGCTGGCAGGCAGGGTGGCGGTGTTCCCTGGTGGTCCTCGTGGGTGAGTGAACTCTAGCCAGTGAGGCTAGAGTTCACTCTCGCGAGATCCGGTCGTTGCCATGGCAACGCGCCAGATCTCGCGAGAGGAACCCGGTGGAGCTGAAAGTTAGAGCTCCGCCGGGTCCTCTCTCCAGCCTGGCTCCCTCTCTGCCCGCCGGCGGCCGCATGTGGGCCGGTCAGGGAGATCCTTGATCTCCCCACCGGCCCGTCGTGGCAAACAGCGGGGCCGGCGCTGGGAGAGTGCCGGCCCTGCATAGACCGGCATGGGAGATCCTGGGACCTCCCCTGCCGGCCTCGGCCCCACGGCCACCGCGGCCCACCGGGCATTTGCCCGGTGTGCCCGATGGCCAGTCCGGGCCTGCCTGTGCCCATAAGATTGATTGGCCTCATCTGCACCCATATATATTTGGCACCTAGACCCCTACGGCTGCTGTCCTAAGATATTATGCAGAGGTCTTTCTACTGGGGTCATCTATAACACTGGTGTCAGTCTACATTACTCCCGTATATCCGGGTGACACGTGTCTTTTCTACCCCCATCTGCTTCCACATCCATAGCAGCTTCTGATTTGATAATCTCTCAACGTTAGAGTAACTTTCAAAAGCAAACTTTGCAAAGGCTTGGCGTGTAGCTATACGTCCAATTCCTTCATGAGCTGAATTTTCCAGGTGCTCAACCTCTTCAAGACCTGGTTCTGTCACCAGCTCATCCTTCACTGGAACAAGTCCCTCCACGAAGGGCTCCACAACATCCTCCATCTGTTCTGCGAATCCCTGGGAACCTGCCTTGCTCCCTATGGGGTTGTCCAGAGACGAAGTCATGGCCTCTCGCTGGGTCATTACAGCCCTGGTATCAAACAGCCGGTCAGGCATTCCGAGTCCCGCCTTTAATTCCATGTCATCAGTGTCACCATCACTGCCTCTTGGCAATTCCGCTTTTTCCTTTAGCTTTGCTGGACTCTTTACTAACTTTTTTTCTTTTTGTTCCTTTGAGGATCCAGCTGGCTTTTCACCCTCTTTCATTTTATCACTTCTTTCAGGCTCAATTTAATCCTTCTTGCCTTTTAATTCCTGTTCTTTCTCTCCTGTGTGTTTCTCAACAGCACACTTTGCTGCCTCCATGCTTTTCAGCTTGCTGAAGACTTCTTCTACTGCCTCTGTCATCTTATGCAGGATGTCAGTAGCTTGGTTATGGGGTCCCTTGTCCCCACGCTCCCTGCAGGGGGCAATCTGCAAAACCTCAGTAAGGGCAGCTCTATGCTCCTGCTGAGCGTCCCTCAGGTTCTTAACCTGTGCAGCCAGGAAACTGTTTGTGCCTTGTTGTTTAGCCGTTGCCTGTACCACAGCTCTCAGCAGGTCCTCCATTATAGCACCAAGCAGGTAACAGTCTTAAAGGTACAGTGCTACTTGTTTGTGTAACAGGTCTGCAAAAATAAAAGTCCTCAAGCAGACTACCAAATGACTGGCACACCCACAGACCCTCAATGTGCTACTGTGCCCGCATTCTCCACCATATTGTGATCCTTGTTTGCAGGTAGCACGGCCCTCTAGGGTAAAAACATGCACAGTCCTTGTAATTGCATATACTCAGGCACTTTATTTGCAAATCCACACAGGATACAGCAGAAAATGAAAAACAAAAGTAACAGAAAACCCTATAAACAAACACCTAGCTCGTCTGAGCACTAACTGACATTAGTTCCCTATCTCTCAGGGTTAAACTAAACACAATATTGCACCAACCTTATTAGTTAGCAACACTCTGCTGCCTAGCCTGTTGCATTCCTTTCTGCACTCCCAGTGCTCCAAGCCAGCCTTGCCCTGACTGCTTTGCTTTCTGCACTCCCAGTGCTCCAAGCCAGCCTTGCCTGACTGCTTTCCTTTCTGCACTCCCAGTGCTCCAAGCCAGTCTTGCCCTGACTGCTTCCTTTCTGCACTCCAAGTGCCTAGTCTCCTTGACTATCTGGAGAGAACAGCCTCTCTCTCCTACCTGCTTCCTGGGAGGAAGCCAGCAATCCCTCTCCTTTTCCTGCCTAGCCGGGAGGGGTTTATTCCCACTGCAATAGCTCATTAACTGCAGCTGAGCAGTGGGTTGGAGACAGTCCAAAAAACCCTGGCCTGGATCTATGTCTCCCCAGAAAACCACTAAACTGTGGAGTGGAGCATTGGCCCACCCTTCTCTCCAAATGCTCCACCCCAGGGGCCCATAACTAAACAATGTGTTGTGTTGTGCAAAACACAAACTACACATACTCCCCCTGGGGTTAAAAGGCCTATCTGCCTTCACTTTATCACAATATATATATATATATATATATATATATATATTCTAAATCCCTCTTAGTCTTACATGGATACATATGGCATCCTTCACAGTTGTCACATGTTAAGATCCATTCAACTATTTGCCTGTTTTAATCCTCCAGTGTTGGTGTTTAACTATTGATGCCAAAATAAACTTCAAATTAGGAGGCTCTAGAAAAGATAATGTTGAATTATCACAGAATCTTATAAATTCTGGATCCCCTGTCAGAATATCCCAAAGGTTTTTTTTGTTTTTTTTAATAATGGGTATGACAGTATTATATTGATTTCTGAATTTGGTGATGAAGGCTGGTCTATTCCGATCCATAACAGATCTCTTTAGAACCTTTCTCACCAAGGTCTGAGACGTAGGTAAAGTCTGTTCTTTATCCATGGCTGTATCTAACAAATCCACACTATTTCCTTTTGTCAAAAAATAATGTTTTATCTCCAGCATTTGGGATTTACAAAACTGGGTCTCAGAGCAGTTACATGCTATTTTCCTAAATTGGTTATATGGAATATTGTTGAGCCGTATTTTCTCATGGAGACTGTGAGCAGGTATGAAACTGTTACAATCCACCGTTTTTCTAAAGATTTTCGTATGTAGGTAAGAGTGTCAGGACTTCCCTTCCAAAAACAAATTGCAATTGTCAATGTAACTTGTTTGTTCAGTAAAGTATCTGTTTTTATGGAAAGCACTATGGTATTCTGCAGATTATTTAATATTTGCCCAAGTGGATCATCATTATAATGACACTTTTGGGACTTATAGTGGCCATTTTTATTTATTTCCTATTATTTTTGCTATTATAGCTTTTGTTATTGTGATTTATAGCTCTGGTCTATACCATGGTCTAAGATGATTTGTTCATTCTGTTCTTTGCTGTAGTCTGTTTATTTATTATTATTATTATTTAATTTATATAGCGCCACCAGATTCCGTAGCGCTGTACAATGGGTGGACTAACAGACTGGACGTACAGGAACAGAGAGGTGGAGGGCCCTGCTCAATGAGCTTACATTTATTTATGAGAGTTTGTGGTCACTCTTTAGACCTTTGAACTTATTTTTTATTTACTTTTATTGTTTTTATTTGTACTGAATATTTTTAACTTTATATTTGATTCCCCCCATCTTAAATATTAAGATAATATAATACACATTAGAACAGTTGTCAATACTTAGAATAAATAAATAAGACTTATAAGGACTTTCCCGTGCTATGTCAACTATTACATTGCGTGGGAGAGTTCTGATTGGTTAGTTAGTAAGTTCAAGAGTGTTCTGACTTGAGAAAGAATCACTGACCATGGCTGATCTGTCCACCCACTATTATTTTTTCATTGTCCTCCATCCAATACCCATGGGTGGTGACAATGGGGACCATGAGATCAGGCCTTTTTAGTTTTAGAAGATATGGTTGGTTCAGGCAAAATGCCTTCATTATAGTCTGATTGATCCCCAAAAGATTTTTATTATTGATTTATTTTTGTTTTACTTTTTTAATTTGCCAGCTGGCTAGAAAGTGCTGACCAGCCTCCACATAATTAATCGTTGCGCCAACTAGGGATATTTAATTATTTGTCTGCTGGTTGTTTTCTGGGTCTGGATTTGAAGCCTCTGAGCATAAATTTGATTCATTTGGTGCAAATTTCAGCCATCTGGAGGCATTTGGTCTGTCTGAAATTGGGAACAAATTCAGGCCTGTTTGGGTCTTCATCTCCAAAACCCGGAGATCATTAAATTAAATAGCTTAAACAATGTCTGGATTTTGCAGTACGATAAATACCGTATGCAAAATGATTTTGCCATATACAATAGTAAAAATAGACATTGTTTTTCTTTAGGCTAAATCAATGCTATGTTAATCAATTATATCTTAGAGGTGCTATACTTTTATTTGTAGATGGAATGCTGCTGAGAAAAAATAGCATCTTAATAACATTGGTATTATTGAATTTGGATAAAAAGCAAAATAAAAGTGCAATACAAAGAAAATGTTTAATTGGCATGCTAACATCGCTAATAATTAGCCTCAGACCCCAAAAATCTTTATATTTTTACTAAAGGTAGTGTGGGTAATTTTCACACTAGACGATTATGGTGATGTCCTGATGCAAATTAAAATTAAAATGCATTAAATCAGGAGGCTTATCCTGTAGCCCTAGAATTAGTAGATATGCCCACAAAAATGTATCTTTAATAGATGGCAAACTCATGTTTCAAATAAGAGTGGGTTTGGAAGTACTCTAATCATGTGATCATCTGATTTGATATGGAGACCTTTACAGTAAGGGGTGTATAAAACTTAAATCATTCCATTAGGTACACATATAAAAGTCCTTGTTTGAAATAGAAAGGTTTTTGAAGCCAACCAATAACAGAGACGTGTTTAACCAGTTTCATAGTTATTTTCATTGACACATCTATGCACAGTAAACATATTCACAAACCATGGACTGTTGGTTTGTCCTCCAGGTCTGAAGATCACTGTCCTTTCATGTCAGATATATGTATATATATATATATATATATATATATGTATATATATGTTACGGTACCCTCAGCATCAAATGTACAGACAGCCATTTAGTGAATACTCCCCTATCGCAATAACACAGGCTTCATTCGTATCCAGTACAATCATACGAACCGCAAGCAGGGGAACGCTGCAATCTCACAAACGGGACCTGTACAGGGCACTTCACTTCACGAGCTCCAAACTCACGAATCGCCAATAGTAGCCGAACGCATATATCTCCCAAGCGGCTAAAAATCCCATCCAGCAGTCTCTAGTCGTCGGTAATAAATACCCCCAATAACGAGACCAAGCTCTGCATTGAGGGTAAAACATGAACCGGCTTTACTGTGGGCTACCTGCCCGTATTTATGCAGGTCTCCCACTTGGTGGACACTCCCCTAGGGGACCAAATGGGAGACTGTAACAATAGACAGACATATGGCAGGTTAGGACCCACAGACACAGAATATTCCCAGCATGCATTAGTATTTCCTCCCCTCTGCCCTGGAGATAATTGAGAAGTAATTCAATTATCTCCAGGACAGAGGCAAATCGCCATTTTAAATTCAACACAGAAAAACACATAAAAATATATAACTTTACATTTGTCGAATGCTACCCATTCGTATCACGTATCCCCAGATAGCCTGGATCTGAGTGCATATTATTGGCGAATAGCGCTCAGATCCCATACGCATAGTTCAATCACCATGGAGTCAAAGTCTATTACAGTCTTTCGGTATGCGATTGACTCCATGGGAAGGCTATCTGGGTTAAGTCCATTCGTGCGTTTAAAACTCCCGAACGGCCTGTGTTCGTATACTTCTGTCGATTGAGAAGGGAGGTCGGCGGCTTCAGCGGTGTTCGGCGTAAAAAGTGTCCGTTTTCAGTTCCATGAAATCAATGCCGAACACCACTGGTCTTTCGCAGGGTTTAAAATGGCCGCCCCCCGTGGTCGACATACGAACGACGACCACCCTGTATTCGGTTTTAATTTAGAAGTGTCTGCGGTTAACCACAACGTTCTAATTGGGATCAAGAGGTTAACCAGCAGCACACTTCTCTTCTGGGTGGCCGTCCGTTCGGTAGTTTGTTCGACAAAAAACATCCATTATATGAACAGAGGCATACGAATGAGTAATTCCATGAAAACGGCAAAACAGACGAACCAGCAATCCCAGGTTATACAGATGGATCTGTCACTATATATATATATATATATATATCTTTATTGTAGTAATTTGCCCAATTGTGAGTTTTGTGTAGAGCACCTATTTCCTAGTCGTCGGACCTGAATGAATAAGAATTAACTGTTAAACATTTTGTGTGGGTGGCATTATTCATCTATACAAAAGAGTTGATTTAGTTGCCGTGCTATACCCATTCTGCAAGGCATTGTGTAACCATAAAGAAAATAGTTGAGTCAAAGTGATATGAACTCAGACATTGTTTGCTTGTTAGTTATGATCAGACAATGAAAGCATTGTCTCCGGTGACATTTATGTTGACGTTCCAGTTTGTCCTACTATTAAAAGGCTTGAAAAGATTTGCAGTGAAGACAAAGATATAATGGTTAGCATTATGTCAGATATATCAATATCTTCTCTTCTCTCTGTGGAATTCTGAAACAATCTCACTCCCACACAGAAGAACGAATCAATCATTTGAAGTACACATATAAGGAACATAAATATGGAATAGGCAGCTTGTGTGTGTGTGTGACCTGTATGTGCATATGTGTTTGGTGCTGCACCTTCCCTGGCCAACAAATCAGGGCATTATGAATCAGTGCTAAAGCTGTTAACATTGAAGAAGTCAGAATTCCAATTGCCCTCCTCCGCAATAAGGATTCTTTAGGGAAATGTGTATTTTTATATAATGACTTCAATGCTCTTATTTCTACAGAAATATTCAATATTTAATGCTTTTTCACTACCGTCTACACATTTTAAAACATTCTTGGCCCTTCTGTCAGCGATCGAGGTTAAGGGGGTAGAAATGTTTGTGTTTAATTCACAGAATATTTTAAAACCAATCTGCACCTTTCAAGAGGCTTTTAGCTATTTGCAGACTTTCTGGCAAAACGTATACAAGCATTAACGCTATTAAGGAGCATTCACAACAAACTTCAGATGCATTTTATGAATCATGCGAGCTTAGAAAGAGAGGTGTCATTGATTGATCCATTATTCATGGTCCATCTTTTCAGCTGTTTCTCTAAGTGCCTCTTAGAAATGAAATTATAAAAGCTAAATCATATCTTTAATCCTATCATGGAATCTGTTTGCACAGATGCAGTCTCTGGAATGTTGAAAAGGCTCTCACTTACTGTAATAAATACCATTTTTATTTTGATAATACAAGAGCTTGTATTTAGAAATGCATCCATACACACACAACCAGCATAAAGGTTTTGTGCTGAATTATCTGTTTGTAAGATTATTGGCATTGCTAACAGGAATCACATGTGGCATTTCTAAATGAAAGTAACTAAAAAGAAACAAAACATGCACATTTATTCGGAGAGAGAAAATAATGTTTGTACTGAAAATAGATATGTGTTTGATTGTTCAGAAATGATTTTGTAAAATGCACATTTTAAAAAAAATGGTATAACATTCATTGTATAAACAAAATAGCATTACAAAGACATATCACAACCTTTCAATAATGATGTTCTAGAGCAGGGTTCTCCAAACTCATGCCTTTCAGATGTTGCTGAGCAACAACACCCATGATCTTCTGGCTTCCTATTTCATTCAAAGAATCATGGGAGTTGTAGTTTAGCAGCCTCTGGAGGGCCAGCGTATGGAGAATCATGAGGCAATCTGCAAGAAAATGGCCAGGGTGAGATTTTGTACTTCGTTGTATAGCTTGAAATCTTAGTTGAGGCACTGAATGCCCACAAACCTAAAATGTTTTGCTAGGGGATATTGTTGTTTGTTAGTATGTATAGTGCTTTTATTTTCCCCTATGGCGAACGGTCAGAGGCCTTGAGGTCTGACCAACATAGCCCAAGCCACAGGGACATTTGAGGAGATAAATTATCTGATCAGATTGGCAATTGAGAAACTCCTTGATCTTTTTGACTGTTCTATGATGGGTGAAACATCTGCCAACCACAACACACTAGAAGAAGCTACCAAGGCTTTTAGACCTCTTGTAAGCCATGATGAGCTTATCACGAAAGAAGTCCCTATTCTTGGAATCACTTTGAAATATTTGCAAATGCTTGTTGATGACATCTTGGACAAAGCCTGAAGTGTGACAGAAAGACCTAGTTGTCGACATCGCCTCAAACCAATGGTCCACGATTTTTTAAATAACCCATGACTGCACCATTAATACATATTATCTAGAAGCAGCTCAATGGCTGTAAGTGATCAGTTGACAGCTTAGAAGTTTCCAGCTTTTCATTATTATTAGTGAAGACAGAGATCGGCACTCGGCTGACTCGAGGCAAGAACTCAAACCATTCAGAAACAGAGTGATTACTTTCCATGGAAGGGTACACCACCCCACTGAGCACACCAAATGAGCTATAATGCTTATGCTGTTTGCAGACCTGAGGAGAAACCCATATCCTCCAGCTTTAGCAGATCGGTAAAAAAGAGTCGAGCAAAACTGACAAATAGAAAATCTAATTTTATTTGCTCAGGACCATTATGATCACCATGTCAAATTGAGAGGAATGTTGGAACACTTTACTGCTTCTTCCTCCCTAACTATAACACAGTTCTCACAGTTGTATTTTTCTAGCAACCTTAAAAGAACTGTGTGGGCTTTGAAAAGAATTTGGTGTAGAGTGTGTGGGATTCTGCCTAATGGATGCCTTGACAGCATTTGGCATGGTGGCAACATTTACCATCTAGAATGTAACCCAGATGTTACTGTCAGTTTTTATACATTATGTTTTCTGGCTTGAAACCAGCATGTAATCACTAACATTAGTAACAGCTATTTCAGCGATTACTGACTTGTAGGTAAATGATTAATACCAGCATGTAAATGAGCCTATGTTAAACTCTGACACCTGCAGTAAGGAAACAATTATGTATTTAGTGTGAGTACTGGACTATGTCACACCATGAGTTTGTCACTTCTTTTATGATTAATAGATTTCATCCATTATTATTATAATGCCATTTTCCACACAGTTCTCCCACCACCCCTCACTAATCAGTTATTTTGCCCCTGTCGCATGTCTTCTTCCCTCATTAAGTGCTTATTCATCAATCAATAGTTATACATCCCCTTACTCCCATTTATTAAGAGATATTATGTTAAATTCAAAATAACTCATATATCATACATCATATCTTCCAAGTTTTAAAGTTTTAAAGACTGAATTGATGGGCTCTACACACTTTGCCCCAAGAGATACTGTGCCTTGTTAAAAACTAGCTAAATCTCCAGTAAGCAGGACAGAATGGAAACAAGTTATAAGTATAGACAGTCATATGTTTTGGTTTTTTTAATCCACTTATCTGTTATTTTAACAATGCCAAATTTTTTTTTTTTACAACAAAAAGTCAGCCTCCAATTTACACTTTATATACGTTGAATGCTACTTAAATATATTGTGTAAGAGGACCCTCTACAAAGCACAATAATATCATTAAGGAGTTCCTCTTACTGATTCACAAAGAAGATAAACATAATCTAAACTAGCATATATACAATTGAGTGAACAAATTGAGGTTGTATATTTTTGGGGCTTATACATATTACATTTTGGAAAGAATATGTGGCCAGACCTTTAGTAAGTTAGTACTATTTTGATGAAATTCTTCTAATGCAGGAAAAAAGCACAAAATAATTTATATCCATTTTTGGCAAAAGAACAAACAAGAATCCACCCGAGTGATTTTTATGCATAAAACTCTTTGCATATATTTACAGCAGTTATAATCTTTACGGTGCATAGTAAAGCCATTGGCTTTTAGCCATTCCACATAACTTGTAGGTAGAATATATTAAAGGATCATGCAATGTCTATTGTACTATATTTCGCATCAGTCTAATTCTCTGAACCAATACCACTTTACATAGTCTGTTATTGTTAAATTATTTTTTATAAGATAGGGGCACACATTTATTTCTTACAGTAATATTTTGTGAGGATGCTTTAAAAAAAAAAAAAAAGTTTAATTTAAGTTGACGTTAGGTGCTCCTAAGAAAAAATAATAATGGTTATGTAAAGTTGTGCAAAGTTTAACTATTTATGTGTATTTATGTGTATATCCCTGAACGGTCCAAAGAACGATGGTCCACGGGATCCTCAGCGGTCAGAAAGCCAGAAGTGGCTGGAGATGCGACCCTGCTGTCGTCCAGCCCTGCCAAAACCCGTGAAAACTGCTGGCGACCCTTACATGGAGGTCTGCGCCTTGTCCATGGAAGTGAACAGCTCACGTGCTTGTGCAGTTCTAAAATGAATGGTTCCCCCAATAGCAGACCTAATTCCTTTGACCCAAAGTTCGACAATATGTTGTCCATCCTTAAAAGAATCGCCTTCCTGCGTTCCGTGGAGAGGGCCATGTTTGTGTTGCCCCTCAGGCAAATGGAGCGCAAGGCCCAGTCCTGTATGGTGGCAGGGTCCTGGGTAGCTCCT
Organism: Pelobates cultripes; assembly: GCA_933207985.1. NCBI lineage: Eukaryota > Metazoa > Chordata > Amphibia > Anura > Pelobatidae > Pelobates > Pelobates cultripes. The sequence goes on from OW240912.1 coordinate 270,102,399, forward strand.
TCCAGGTAGGCCTCATCAGCCATCATTAGCATCCTGCACAGGGGACCCAGCATGTCCCGTAGTTTGTCCTGTGCCAAACAGAAGCTGCGCTTGACCCCTTCTTGAGATCATGCCCCATTTGGGTCATGTATGTAGAGACCAGGGAGACAAATTCTGGGGTCATGGTGGCCTTATCTGGTAGTACCGATCTGGGGCATTTAGCCCGAAGTTTACTGCACACCAATCCATATGTCTGTGGACCCAATAATGTACAAATTGTGCCAACTGATCAGGAAGGGACTATGCAGAGGACCTGGGGTGTCAAATGGCCCAAGGGTTGAACAGGGGTTCACCTGTGGCATCCAAGAAAGAGTCTTCATCCGTGGCCATAGCCACCACCCCAGGTGTGGAGGTGTCCTCCGCTTCATGGTGCCACTTAGGGTCATCTCCAAAATCCCTGTCCCACTGAACTTCCTCCTCCGAGGGGAACTGGCCAGCCCTCCATACATCCAGGATGGCCGTCTAACGGGGGGGAGTATAGAGGCCCCCTCTCCCATGCCTGACAGGTGGTGGATCGTAGCCAGGGAGGCCAGACAATGTCGGGCCATGACGCTTCGCTGAAACGTTGCCTTTCTGGGAGCGTGGTTCAGGGCCTTCACCATTCCAATAGCGCCTCTGCACACTTGCCCGTTATCTCCTAGGAGAGTCAGCCTCACTTGAGTCGTCTGCCATATGGGAGGTCTCCCTAGTGCCCCATGCTGGTTGAGCTTGAAGGAGGGCCTAAGCCAGGGCCTTTTCCATGGAGGCAGCCACTGCCTCAGTAATCATGGATTGCAGATTCTGCTCCTGGGTAGATGGCTTCATGCTCAAGGAGACGTGGGCAAACGAGACACCAACGGGTATAGAGGACAGGTGTCACCAGTATGTAAACGGGGCAGAACCCCTAATAATGGCAGAGGCAAGCAGTTAGCGCATGCAGTGTCCAAGTGGGCGGATAGAGCTGTCAGGTGTACATAGAGAATGGCACAGTCAGAGCAGGCCAAATCATGGGGCACAGACAAAGCAGGCCAATCAAAGGGGCATAGTCAAAGCAGGCCAATAAAGGTGCACAGTCAAGGCAGGCCAATCCAGTCACAGCCAAGCAGGCCGGTGACACGGGCACAGATAGTGCAGGCCAAATAAAGGCACCCTCAAGGCAGGCCAGTCAGATATAACAGGGAACATGTCTGAGGGTAGGATGTCAGGCATGCAGAAAACGGAGCTAAGAATCCACAGATAATGCCATAATAACAACATTGTACCAGGGAAGTACGTTCAGATTACTCTGGTGTCCAAATATGCCCTGGGGATGTGAATACTACCCAATTCAATGACACTCCTTTAACTACATCAGCAGGATGAAGGACTGAGTCTGCCAGGATCTGAACCTGTGACCCCACAAGGATTCAACAGATTCTAGTGATGATGCATCAACCCCCTGTGCCATCTCACTGATAAATGCAAGCAGGGGAGGCTGCACGGCAGAGGGGAGTGCAGTCCAAATGCAACCCCCACCACCAGTCTCCTGGCAGTCAGAAAGTGAGCCAGACAGAGCAGGGACCTTGGGATAACAGGAAAGTGAGTAAGGGGTAAAATCATGCAGTCAAAACTCCCATCTGGGTACCATGTATATCCCTTTAACTGGCACAGAACGGGCACTGTACCACTAAGCCGCTACCCCCCAGCGCGCACCACAAGGTCACGGGAGGGTGAGTGTGAGGCGATCGGGAGCAGCCGCCCCCATGTGGTCAGCTTGCTCTCCCACTACTGCCCACACCGCCCCATCCAAGCTGCGGCAATCCGAAGCCGCGAGCGGGAGTGAAGGCAGGGTGGGAGAGAGCAGGCAAACAGCTCTCCTTGCAGTTGGCAATGGGAAGCAGTCGGAGGACCGCGATCCAGCTACTGCCAAACAAGTGAGGGGGGAGAAAGGGTATGGGAGGTGGAGTAAACTGCCGGGCAGGGAGAAGGAGATGGGGAACAGGCTACCCCAGCACCCTAGCCGGCAGGACAGACAACCCAAGCAGGAAGAACCCTGCACAAATCCCCCACACAGCATAGCAATACAGCACACTATACAAAGAAACACAATAAGTAATAAACATGCCTAAAATATGAATAAAATGTGTGTACACTATGTTAAAAATATACCAAAAAAAATGTATAAAATATGTATAGAATATGTAAAATATGAATAAAATATCCACAGCCACCCAAAGTTACAGGAGGCAGTGGTACTCTGACCTGTGTTTGATGTGGAGCAGCAAAGAAAGAGGAAATAGTTGGTTGGGAAGGGCCTTATATGGTTTCCTTACTTTTTTGTGATTGTTGTTTTCTCTCTCTGTTAAAGGGACACTATAGTCACCTGAAAAATTTTAGTTTAATGAAGCAGTTTTGGTGTATAGAACATGCCCCTGCAGCCTCACTGCTCAATCCTCTGCCATTTAGGAGTTAAATCCCTTTGTTTATGAAACCTAGTCACACCTCCCTGCATGTGACTTACACAGCCTTCCATAAACACTTCTTGTAAAGAGAGCCCTATTTAGGCTTTCTTTATTGCAAGTTCTGTTTAATTAAGATTGTCTTATCCCCTGCTATGTTAATAGCTTGCTAGACCCTGCAAGAGCCTCCTGTATGTGATTAAAGTTCAATTTAGAGATTGAGATACAATTATTTAAGGTAAATTACATCTGTTTGAAAGTGAAACCAGTTTTGTTTTTTCATGCAGGCTCTGTCAATCATAGCCAGGGGAGGTGTGGCTAGGGCTGCATAAACAGAAACAAAGTGATTTAACTCCTAAATGACAGTGAATTGAGCAGTGAAATTGCAGGGGAATGATCTATACACTAAAACTGATTTATTTAGCTAAAGTAATTTCGGTGACTATAGTGTACCTTTAATGTGCTGCTGTGGAGTTCTATTAAAGAGAGACTTAAGCAAATATGAAGCCATGACACAAAACTTTGTAAAGTAATAAAATGTGAGCAGGATATTGCTTTGTTGCAGAGGGATTTGGATAGATTGGGGGACTGGGCACTAAAATGGCAGATGAAATTTAATGTAGAGAAGTGCAAAGTTATGCACTTCGGGGTTAAGAATGCACAAGCAATTTACACCCTAAATGGCAGTGAACTAGGGATAACCACACATGAGAAGGATTTGTGAATTGTTATAGACAACAAATTAGGCAGCAATATGCAATGTCAATCTGCAGTTGCTAAAGACAGTATGGTTTTGTCATGTATAAATAGGGGCATAAATTCATGGGATGAAAATATAATTTTGCCTCTTTGTAAATCACTGGTGTGACGAAGTACCCTTCACCACTTGTGCCTGGAGGGGACTACTGGCTAGCCTCCTGCCTTCCGACTATGCCCCTGTGCTGATAGCTGTATTTTACACTGCAGAAAGGTTTGTTTGTGTATTTCTACCGGGGCGTTCGGGACTTTCAGTATGTGAGTAGTGCTACCCCAGATAGCTATGCCATGGAGCCTATTCGTGACTATGGAAAAGACTTTGGCTCCATGGCGATTGAACTGTATGTATGTGATCTGAGCGCCATTCGGTAATAATGTGCGCTCAGATCTAAGCTATCGGGGGATATGTTGCATGTATGTGTTTTATGTAGTAATTGTAACATTGTGTAATTTTATGTCTTTTTGTAACCATGTGGTTAATGGAGTCTTGCCTCTGTCCTGGGAGATAATTTGATTACTTCCCAATTATCTCCAGTATAGAGAGGAGGGATTGTGATGTCACTGTGGGAGTGTTTTGTTTGTATTGTCTGTGATTGGCTAATATCCAATATGTGTCCCATTGTTCCATCAAGTCCCCTAGGAGAATGTCCACCTGGTGGACACTTGCATAAATACAGGGCAGGAAGCCCTCAATAAACCAGGCCTACTTGCCCCTTTCTTGAAGCCTTGGCTCATGCTTGGGGGAAGGGATACCTACACTCTGGGGATTGCTATAATCACTTACTTCCCAGAGTAAGCTCTTTTAAGAGCTTGATTTGTTCCTGCTACACTCTCTGGATTTAGGAGAGGTTCATCCATTGGGAGCTGGATCCTGGTCGTTGATCCAGGGTGGGTGAGAGACGGCGAGACCCCGGCGCAGCTGCATCGCTGGAAGTGGGGTCCACAGTGCTGATGGTGTCAGTTGGAGTGCTCGGAGTCCTTGACAAGTGCTAGGAGCATCGATTGGCGGAGGTACTCGTTCGGAGTGCCAGCGGTCCGTCACAGCTGGTAAGACCACACCATGAATATGCTGTGCAATTTTGGGCACCTGTTCTAAAGAAAGATATCATGGCACTAAAAAAAGTGCAGAGATGGGCTACAAAAATGATAAAAGGACTGGAGCAGTTTAGTTATTAAGAAAAGTAAAAAAATTTAAATCTCTTTAGTTTGGAAAAACGCCTAAGAGGGAATATGACAACATTATACAAATATATTTGGGGCCAGTACAAACCTTTATCTGGAAATATATTCATAAACAGGCTATACATGGTACACAAGGTCACACATTTAGGCTGGAAGAAAGGAGATTTCATCTAAGGCAAAGAAAAGTTGTTGTTTTTTACAGTAAAAGCAATAAGGATATGTAATTCTCTGCCTGAAGAGGTAGTTTTATCCATACAGATGTTTACAGAGTCCATACAGATGTTTAAACTGCAATTGGATAAATACTTGCAAAAACATAACATACAGGGATATCATTTCTAATTACTGGGGTAATCGCTTCTTGATCCAAGGAGACATCTGACTGCTATTTTGGGGTCAAGAAGGAACTTGTTCCTAGTTTGTTGCAAAATTGGAAGCGCTTCAGACTAGGTTTTTTGCTTTCTTTTGGATCAACAGCAAAAACATTTTTGCTGAACTTGATGGAAACAAGTCTCTTTTCAGCTATGTAACTATTATGAATCCCATATCTCTAAATCCCTTGGGTTTTTTTTACTTTCCCTTTCTCCCCACATATGTTTCATTGGACAATGGATTGATCAAAAATGGCCTCTTGATCATATCCTGTGACCTTTGGTGTCTCCCACACGTAAGGGGAAGGAGATCTCCCATTCAGGGAGGACTAATATAGCACCCTCTGTGAAGTTAAAGCTTCACAGAGAGAAGTGTGCCAAAATATGAGACACAACTGCGGTAGTGGAATGCAAACACAAAGTAAAAATGGCCACTGGAAGGCACACAGCGGAACCGGAAGTGGCATATTGCTCCCTCTCAAGTACCAAGATGGCCGCCGCAAAGGATGTAATAAGTGTCAAAGCACCAGGATTGGTAATGGGATCTAAAATGGTAGGATGCAGTTTTGGTGCCAAATTCGATTTATAAGCCTGGAATGTTATATGAAACCTGAGGAAGATGCAAGGAGTATTGAAACTCATTGCGATTTATGCATATAGGATATAGACTGTTTATAACAGTATTTTCTGCATGAATAATGTGTGTAGAACACATGTGCTTCAGGTATATAGAATGTATGTTATATACACCGCATGTATTTATAATGTATGTGTTATACACAAGATAGCAGATTAGGCCATTTTATTAACTTTTATCGTTAAGCTGTTTAGTACATTGAGAGAAATGTGAACAAAATGCCCTATCCAAATAAGTTTCTTATGAGGTTTAAACATACACTTTATAATGGTTGTTAAAACATAACGTTTAATCAAAATTCTATTAAAAAGTATACAAAAATATATAATCAATAAGGAAAAAATAATAAGAAAAGAAAGAAAAGAAAAAAGGGAGAAACTATGGATATTTACAAAATACACTCCGATTAATAGGCATCTGGAACCAGATAATAGTATATGTGTATGTATATTGGACAGTTTTACATACGCATACTCCTACTATTGGGTATCCTTTCAACACATAGTTAAATTAGTAGTGAAACCTCTTAAAAGTAACACAGTATCTGCAAATGTTGCGATTCCCTGGGAAGAATTGGAAGGAGGGTATATATATGGGCTTCTTTTAAAGTTTCTTCTCTCTACATTGTTATAGACCATATGTTAGGACAAACAGCATTTGAAGACATCCTAAAACAGGATAAAAATAAAGATCTAATTTTTAGTAAATTTTTGTAAAATTCTTTATTTTTTGCTCACCTCACTGGTGCACAATATACACATATGAGGAATTGAGTCATACAGCGATAATCATGCAATATTATAACTTTGGGTTCGTACCGAACATTACGTTTTTTGGACCCCGGACCCGAACACGGACATAACACTGGATTTTCGGGTTGGAGTTCGGAGTTCGGAGTTCGGCGATTTAATGACGCGTTTTGAAAGGCTGCACGGCAGCCAATCAACAAGCGTTTAACTTGTGTGCCCTTAGAAGCCATCACAGCCATGCCTACTAATGGAATGGCTGTAATTGGCCAGTGCAGCATGTGACCCAGCCTCTATAGAAGCTGGTCACTTAGTATTAGTAAATTATGCCCCTACTCGCTGTACTGCGAGTAGGGGCGTGTCTATTTAAAAAAAAATCCCCTCCTGAGCCCCCACCCATGACATGCAAGTGGGGGCTTTTAAACTAAAGGGGGGACCTATTGCCCCCCCCAGCCCCCACCCCTGAGCGGTGGGTGAGGGCCCTAAATAACAATAAGGGGTGACCTATTGTCCCCCCGGCCCCCACCCCTGAGCGGTGGGTGAGGACCCTAAATAACAATAAGGGGGGACCTACTGTCGTCCTCCCGGCCCCCACCCCTGTGCGGTGGGTGGGGGCCCTAAATAACAATAAGGGGGAACCTATTGTCCTCCCCCCTGGCCCCCACCCCTGAGCAGTGGGTGGGGGCCATAAATAAAAATTGGGGGGGACCTAATGTCCTCCCCCTGACCCCCACCCCTGCGTGGCGGGTGGGGGCCCTAAATAACAATAAGAGGGGGGCCTACTGTCCTCCCCACGGCCCCCACCCCTGCACGGTGGATGGGGCTCTAAATAACAATAAGGGGTCGGGGACCTACTGTCTTCCCCCCGGCCCCCACCCCTGAGTGGTGGGGGTCATAAATAAAAATTGGGGGTTGGGGGGAAACTAATGTCCTCCCCCCCGGCCCCCACCCCTGCGCGATGGGTGGGGGCCATAAATAAAAATTCCCCCAGGTGACTAGGGGTAACAAAATCCCTTGCCATCCCCTCCCCCCCAAAAAAAATTACCCCTACCTACCCCCCTCATCCTAAAAATAATGAGGGGGTACCCTTGTCTAAATACATGTAAAAAAAAAAGTAGACTTAGCATTTGATGTCTTCTTTCTTCTAAAATCTTCTGCCCCAAAAAAGGCCAAATAAAAATCCAGAACCGACGCAAAAAAGAGCGCCAAAAGAAAAATCCTTCTTCACCCAAGGTGGGTTCCGCACAGACTGAGCTCTGCAGGGCGGAGGATGGCTTATAAAGCCTTGCCCCGCCCTGCAATTAGGCTCAGAGCTCTCGGATTGGTGGGTTTAAGCCATCCAATCAGAGTGATCTGACAGGTAAATAAAGAGACTGACAGGTAAGTCTCTACATTTACCTGTCATAGCACTCTGATTGGTTGGCTTGACATCCACCAATCAGAGTGCTCTGTGTCATTTTACACAGTGTGGGAAAGCTCTTTGGAATTTTCCCACGCTGTGTAAAAGCACACAGAGCACTCTGATTGGTGGATTAAGTAACCAATCAGAGTGTTATGAGTCAAATTTACACAGCGTGGGAAAATTCCAAAGAACTTTCCCACGCTGTGTAAAATGACACAGAGCACTCTGATTGGTTAGCTTTAAATCCAGCCAATGGATGCTCACTGTTTA
>OW240912.1:270110683-270197202 GCA_933207985.1 Pelobates cultripes
CCGGGTACAGGAAACATAAGTTCCTGTACCGCAGTGCGCTCAGTGCTGTGCGCTATGCGCTCACCTCCTGCCGGTCACTCGGGCTTTACGCCCGCCGGGCCGGTGCGCCCTAAGGCGGCCACTTGTGCCGCCTTATGGATGCGCCGGCGGAGCGCACCCTCCCTCCGGCTACCTATGGCTGCGTGCCCACAGAGGGGGCTCCGCGTGCCATAGGTTCGCCATCACTGGTATAGGATGAGAAACTCTACCACAGTATTCATCTGTAGGTGTAAAGTACCTCTGGTACTTGCAGATGAAAGCCACAGTGCATGCTCTCACTTGTCCATCCACTCCAATTTGCAAGCCATACCCCTCTATTAAATTATTTCATTGTCCTTATGGCTATTGTTGTAAGTGATGTCATCTACAGCTGCACGCTGTGTGGCTGAACAGAGCCCTCCGTCCAGGGCCGGATTAACATAGGGGCTGATGGAGCTGCAGCTCCAGGCCCAGGCCCATGGAATAGGCCCATTTTTTTTTACACACTACTCTTAGGTTTGCCACCTGACTGGTATTTTAATGGCACAGACGGTATTTGAGGCTGCCTGGCCCTGCCAGTATTGCAGTAATACCAGCAATACAAATGCAGGTAATTTTCTCAGAATAAATGGAAATTACTCTGCAATACCAGCACCGGCCAGTAGGGGTCACTGTGTGTGGAGAGAGGCAGGGATAGGAAGTTACAGAATATCCCTGCCTCTCTACTACTCACTGATCCGTGGGGGAGCAGCTACACAGCACAGGGAGTCCAGACAGCAGCTCTACAGCTCAGGTAAGTGAGGGATCGGGGGAAAGGCAGCAGGGACACATGGGGACACTGAGACACTAGGGGACACATTGGGGAAACTGAGACACTAGGGGACACATGGGGACACATACACTAGGGGACACTGAGACATTAGGGGACACATGGGGACCCTTAGACACTAGGGAACACAGACACTAGGGGACACATGATGACACATACAGTAGGGGACACTGAGACACTAGGACACAGACCCTGGGAACACTGAGACACTTGGGGACACTGGAAAACATGGGGACACTGAGACACTTGGGGACATATGGGGACACTCTCACTAGGGGACACTGAGACACAAGGACACATGGGGACACAGACACTGGGAGACCTGGGGACACTGAGACACTAGGGGACGCTGAGACACATGGGGACGCTGAGACACATGGGGACATTGGGAGACATTGGGACATGGAGACACTATGTCCCCCAGCCAGTGTCCCTAGTGTATCAGTGTCCCCAAGTCTTCCAGTGTCTGTGTCCCATGTCTCTCAGTGTGCCTAGTGTCCCCATGTGTCCCAGTGTCCCCATGTCCATGTCCACAACTGTCTCCATGTCTCCCCAAGTGTCTGTCTCCCAGTATCCCCTAGTCTCCCAGTGTCCACTAGTCTCCCAGTGTCTGTGTCCCTAGTGTCTTAGTGTCCCCATGTTTCAGTGTCTCCATGTCTCCCAGTGTGTTCCTAGTGTCTCAGTGTGCCTGGTGTCCCCATGTCTCCCAGTGTCCCTATATGTCCCAGTGTCCACATGTCTATGTCCACAACTGTCCCCATGTCTCCCAGTGTCCCTAAGTGTCTGTCTCCCAGCCAGTGTCCCCTAGTCTCCCAGTGTCCCCTAGTCTCCCAGTGTCTGTGTTCCCATGTCTGTGTCCCTAGTGTCTTAGTGTCCCCAAATGTTTCAGTGTCCCCATGTCTCCCAGTGTCTGTGTCCCTAGTGTCTCAGTGTCCCCATTTCTCCCAGTTTCCCTAAATGTCTCAATGTCCCCGGGTCTCAGTGTCCCTGGGTCTCTCAGTGTCCCCAGTATCCTAGTGACATGGGGACACACTGAGACATTGGGACACTGGGAGAAATGGGGACACAGACACTGGGAGACTAGGGGACTGGGCAACACAGGGACACTGACACTGTGATAGATAGGGACACTGAGACACTGGGTGACTTGCGAGACTGAGACACTGGGAGACAGGGAGACACTGGGAGCAATCCATCTATACAGCAGAATCAAACTGTGAGTAGTTTGGTGATTTTATAGAATTTTCTCTGATGTCACTCCTTGTAATTTACATCATGTGATGTCACGCATAACTAATTATACAAATTATTAAGGCTGGTATTTTTTTCCAAGAAAGGTGGCAACCTTAACTACTCTTCACATACTCTTGCTTAAAGAAGCACTATAGGGTCAGGAACACAATCATGTATTTCTGACCCTATTATGTTAAAACCACCACCCTGGCCCCTTCTTGCCTCCCTAAATATAGTAAAATATTACTTGTATTAAATTCTGCAGCTGCTGGCTCAGAAGTGGTGGTCTGAGCAAATTACAATACTTCCCCATAGGAAGACTGTCAACTAGGAAGATCAGGTGCAGAGCCAGCACAAGTCCAACATAGCCCTGGCCAATCAGCATCTCCTCATAAAGATAAATTGAATCAATGCATCTCTATGAGGAAAGTTCAGTGTCTACATGAAGAGGGTGGAGACACTGAATGGCAGTGCTGCACACTAGGCAGTACTGCCCCAGGGAGCACGTCTAGCAGCCATCTAAGGAGCAGCCAGTGGAGTTATTTTTCTCTGTTTACTGCAAAAAGCCTGAATGGAATGATTCTACTTACCAGAACAAATACAATAAGCTGTAGTTGTTCTGGTGACTATAGTGTCCCTTTAAGTTTGGAAGCTTAAGAGGGATGTATTGGAACAAAACTTGTGTGCACTTGCTGACATTAAAGTTAGTTTAGGTAATGCAGATGTTGGTCTCTCTAACACTGTGGCATGTCCCCTTTCTTCTACACTCACTACAGACATCTTTTCTCTGTCTCAGACTATATACCAGGAACTTCTGCCTGCTAGTAAAAAGGTAAGGAGACAAGTGGACCAGCGAGTGCTATGGGACAGTCCTTTGAAAGAATGGAATGAGCGCATCATTAGACGCATTTATGTCAAGCTCAAGGTGCTGCCTGCATAGTATGCCCTTAGTTGGACAGCCTGCAGGATTGGCAGGCAGCCTGACATGCATTCATGCCAGGCTGACCTTCCAATTCTTTGGACAAACGTTCCCCTTTTTGGGCATGTTCACCCCTTTTGGCAGGTCTTGTCACGTGACACCCTTTTACCCCGCCCATTGACTTCCTGCTTCACTGGACACTGCTGTTAGGGGTTATGGATTTACTTGAAAGATGAAATCATAAATTAGAGAGGGATTAGCATAGAGTATGTGTTTTCTTATAGCTGCATCCTATGAGTTTCCCTCCAGCACCATCTCTATCAGATACATGACGCTTGGGAGGTATGATTGTTTTAGTGTTTTTGGTCAATAAGATTCCGTAATTAGGCCCATCATAATTGTCAGCACCAGGCCCACTGTGCTCTTAATCCGGCCCTGCCTCCGTCAATGGCTTTGTATGGATAGTTATGCCTTTGATTTGAAAGACAAACTATTAAACAGTAGAGTAGATCCATGTGAATGCTGCTTAGGTGCCAAAACCATACTATACGCCTGACAGAACTACTGTATGCTGGCAACCCCTCACTTAAATTTGTGAACACTTATTTTAAGTAAACTTAAAATACTTAGAACCTGTGTATTTGAATATTAGATGACAAAATACAGCCGCCACTGAGCATTGGTAGCCACAGATGCAGCTGTGAATGGCCAAGTACACGAGCTATAGTTATCATGATTAAATTATGAATATAGCACCAGGAAATTCTGTAGCACTGTACAATGGGTGGACTAACAGACACGTAATTGGAACCAGACAAATGGACGCACAGGAACAGAGGGGTTGAGGGCCCTGCTCAGTTCTGCGGTTTCATCATGTGTATATATCCATCTACCAATTACTTTATAAATTCCACATTTATACATTCCCCTTGGCTGCTTAGATGTAACAGGTAATGATTTGGTTAGGGGAAACCATCCTAACAAAACATTTAGTGACTACGAACATTGCTTTTGCGGTCTCTTAGTGTTGAAGCAAGTAGCTTTAGTGCCATCTAGTGGCCAATTTATGGTATAATTTTCCTGCAACAAACATAGCTGGAGGGAAACTAGTATAAATAAATACATGGAACTTTAAAAGTGGTGTCTGTACAAACTACACAGACATGACGGTATATAAAAAATAAAAAAAGTACAAAACAAACTGAGGCCCCTGTCTAGGTGCGGAGGTCTAGTCTTTACAGTCCTTTTATATAGACTACTAGCTAGATAGGTGAGCTTACAAAAAGCTAAAGCGAGCATGTCAAACTCACGGCCAACAAGAAATATCTTTGCGGCCCAGCAAGCTGCGAGTTTTACATGTTAAGGCAGAGTAGACACCTGCTCTCCCCACATTGCAAAATTTACCCGGCTGGGAGGAGGTCGCTGGCGGCAGCGAGGGAACTGAGTCCGTTCTTCCTGCTCCTCACTGCTTCCTCGTGCGGTAGTGATGCCGGGTGCTGGAATATGATGTCATTCGGGCCGGTATCTTAACTGCCTATCTGTGAGTGTGTGTCTGTCAGTGAGTAAAAGAAGAAAATGTGCTCTGTGCAATATATAAGGAGCTTAATGGTAAATACACATCACATATAGGTATAAAGCAGCTCAACACACGTGTAAATACCCCAGATTTACACAAATAGACATGCCAAGAAAAGTGAACCCGGTGGAACAAACCACCAAAAAGAAAGACTCACTCAGTGGAGCGCTAGTATATAAAATACACTTAACCCCACTATATACTGAGGGTGTCTAAAATGACAATGTTCTCCCACTTGAGGGGATATATGATATTTTTTTCTGTTTTAGAGAATACTGTTAACACAAAATAGTGTAGTATATCAATGGGACCAAAATATGATGTACAGGAAATATTGACCATAATTCACATAGTATAGAGCCCTATAAGAATAGGCCTCAGAAGCAGGGGTATATTAGGTCATACCAAACCCTCTCCGAATTCTTGACCCAGTGGTTCTCAGATATGGAGACTAAATGCCCTAGTGCAAAATTGTTGAGGTAAAAATATATCCAAAGTGTCAGTGCAAAAAACTGCTCACCTTTAGTAGAGGCAATTATACTAGGCGTGTGTGTCTTTAAGGGAGGCACTACCCTTATACAGCAGCAGGAAACAGTAAAGGTCCACTGGACTGGTAATCACATAAAATAACACTTTATTAACAACACACAAATAGAAATAAAATCTTATATAAGTAATACCAGTCCCAAATATCTGATGTGGAGTGGACCCTCCTCTCTCTCTCTCTCCGGACGCGTTTCGCCGGTCGGATTTATCAATCGGAATGTCTGTTTCCTGTTAAAGTCTGTATTCATATAGCTGTATTTCTTATCGGATTGGTCGCCGTGCGCCTTCGGCAGCCAATCATAACGCTGGTAGTCAGGGGTGTGTATGGTTGCAGCTGTTACTCATAGCCCCTTCCCTTTCCGTATTTTATGAAGGGGCTAACATTTCCCTTAATTTAAATTTTCCAGTAAAATTTTTTTTCTTCTCTAAATTTCTCACTTTCAATGTGTAAAAAGAGGTGCAAAAGTATGCAGTTTCTTTAGGGAAAATGTTACCAGGTTTTCGGAGACAGGTAAGCAGCTCTCGTGATTTTCCTTTCTGTTTAAGGTATCAATGAAGAAAAAAAAAATCCAAAAAGGAAATAAAAGAAATTACATCCACAAGGAAACACTGTAAGCACTATAACCACCACACTATTTTAATACCATTTGAATTCCCACCTGGGATCCATGGTGAAGGGCTTAGCTCATTCTCATTAAGTTCATGTTCTCAGCCAGGAAGCTGGCTCAACTCTGGAGAGTTGGTAACTCTGGTATCTGAAAGGAGCGGCACCAGGCATACCACAGGTAATAATTTAATATGCAATAAAACTGGGATTCCTATCTTGCAAACAATTACAACTAGCAAGTCAAATCAAGCAGACGTATGCATGAAATAGTAACAAGATGTGATATTTATAAGGTGTTGGGGAACAAAAAGTGTACTAAGAATCTTTTCTTTGGTCTAAATACGGGGAATCATAGAGAAAATCTTGGCATAACTAGTTCTTTGTTCACTCCTCATGGCTCGGTTTCCGTTCAGGCACATATTACAATAAAAGTCATGTTAATATAAAGTTTTATTGCAAACTTATTACAGAAAATAAGACAACCCTTGGTTATTGCAAATTACATGTTATTCTCGCTCTCTCTTTATTTTTATTTTTTTTACAAAGCTAAAATATGATTGTTCATAGAAAAGAAAACAAGGATACAATGCTAACAAATTCCATCCTGATGCACAAGTATGGGAATGATTTGCAAGAAAAAGAAAGGCAAGTTCTATGGCTGGTAGTGTTCTGATGCATTAAATCTAATTCAATTAATATAACTTAGCTTTTCTTTGTCACCAAGTCCAAACACAAAATGCTGGTTTGACTAAAGTTTATTATAAGGTCATAAAATATATTTGTCTGTCAGGTTAATAGCTCTTCCCAAAAGGCCCGAAAGATAGAAAAAAAAAAAAATGTAAATGAAAGATAGAAAAATAGGTAGCACATGTACAATGGTATATTATGATAGTAAAAAAACAAAAAGAAAAAGAAATAAAAACAACACAACACATCACCCAGTTGTTAAAAGTTAATAGAACGCAGCACATTTTGCACTATCTAAAATAGAATACAGTCCATGTACAAAGGCATTACAATGGGCACGCTATACAGTCGGTAAAGGCATTCTAGCTGCTAGCCAGTGACTGGTGGATGGGAGGTTGAAAGCATCTAACATGCTCTACGGGAGTACTCTCTCCGTCTCCAGATTTCAAGTACTTGTCCAAGATTCCAAATATTTCATCATTTAGGATCTGGAATTTTCGGATGCGTTCTCCCATTTTCTTCAAGGGCTACAGGGGTAACAAAAAGAATATTCACACCAAAACATTCAAATTATATACCAGGGATGTGTTAAAACTGATGTTAAAACCACACATGTCTGAGCAACTCACATAGACCGCATAATTTGTATTACTATATCCATCAGATATGCATGAATAGCCTGTGTCCTAGCTACTTCACTAAAAATGTAACTAACCCATCTCACTACTAGCACACTGTACGCATAGCTCACTAACCCTGACAACACAGACTAATCAAATATGAACCATTCTGACTCTCCTAATACCTTACCGCTAGCCTGACCACACATTTCTTGCTTAAAGTTTTTCTTGTTATAATTTGCAATTACTAACAGTGTTCAGGGCTCCTATATAAATCTACGGTATAAGCATGACTACTATATTAAAAAAAATTGTGCATTTCTATTGTATGCCATTGGATACTTGTTTTGACTATGTCGGTTTGTTTTGCTGTCGTGGCATCACAGACCAGATTGTAATTCACTGCACGAAAAATAAAGAATTTTTTTTAAAAAAACAACAAACCTATGTCCCATAAATCTAAAACGAACATATTTCTATATGTACAAAAATAAATAAATATAATAAAGTTCAATTATATATGTGGAAAAAAAAATGATGTTAAAGTGGTGTCATAGCCACTACTGCTCATTGCAATGTTATGGTGCAAAGAGTCTGTGGGTGCCATCCCCACAGTTTGTCTCAATCCCTTTGCAAGTGGTTTAAAAAAAATAAAAAATTAAATTAAAAAGGACACTTTCTCTGCACCAACAAGATGGCCACCCTAATTGTTACTTGGAGTGCTCTATAAAATCAGTCACAAATGGTTTGACATAAGTTGTGGGTGGGAAAGAAATTGCATAGAAGGGAGGAGTCCTTATGTCTACACCCCAATTTGTGCTTATCATTTAAAGTCCTACATCAATACCCAGGCCTTATAAAATATTCAGATATTCTGCAAACCTAGAGGGTTGGTGGTACATTCACCTGGGGTCAATTTCTACACTCAAAGGCTAAATTTTCACTAACAATTGGACATTTTGAGCCCTGATGTAGGCATTAATTCAAATCAATTTAAAGGCTTTGGAACTGACAAAATGTATGCTTGCTGGATAAAATCAGTCCACCACTTTTTTATATAAATCCTAAATAAATACGACACTTTTATGGATAAATCCAAAAGGAAAGCATAGCATAGGAACCGTTAAATCTGAAGAAGGTTTGTTTACCAAAATGCTATTTTAGTTTGTATGATGTGATACCAATAAAGTCCTATTGCTGAGTACAAATTGTACTGGAATGACTGCTCATTCCTAATAGTTCTATTAGATTTCTTCATCTATTATGAAAGAAGCCCATACATAAATAATAATAGCAGGGCACATTTCCAATGGCCACTGGCAAGTGAAAATTTAACACTTGCAAGTGTGATAGTGACATGGACCCATCAAGCTTGCAGTGGTAAGCAAGTTACCGTTAAGGCCTGGCTAGGAGTGTAGAAATATCAAGTCCTGATAATAGTTTACAGGCACAAACTAATTTGCAGGTAAATAGTATGTTGCAGATATTAAATTAAAAGTATTGTGACTATGCATGTATAATAATTGAGCGTTCAATGCACTGACAGCAACCAAGCCCTGTTCTCTAGTGCTCTAGTGTCTCAATTTTCAATAGCACAGTTATGGTGGTGTACATACCACATTCTTGATGACTTCATCCTTGCCGTCATGTTTTTGCACTTTCAGGAGATGGTAGCAAAAATCCAACACATCGAACCGCCGGTGTTGACCCAAAAGCACAATAATCATGCAACCTGCCCAGTGCAGACCATCTCCAAAACACTGCCTATAGGAACAGAATTAAAAAGGGCATTAGAACCCAGCAAACAGTTGTCCACAACCAAGCTTCATTTGGATTGAAAATGTCAATATTCCAGATGCTTCGTCCATAGTCCCATCTGGTATCAATGTATGTACTATTACAGGGACTGCCATTAAAAATTACCACTTATTACTAAAAGGATCGCCATTACAAAGAATGCCTTTTGTACTAGTACTTGAACTACCACTGAAAAGAATGCTTTATTGTTTTGGCACAATGACAGTCATTAAAAGTCATTCCTTATTTTGCCAATATAAAGACTGTCAAACAAAGCTCAGTCATGTGCTCTTACACGGAATGTCACAAGTGCCTAGGTTACCATACTTACTCCACTGTGAACTCGTGGGTCCCCACAGGGATGCAGTAGACAAATTGCATAGCGCTCCAGAGTCGATGAAACTCCACACATTCATCCACGTGCATCACACCATTACTAGGAAGAGGCCCACGCCAGATAGGATCATCCAAAAAGCTCCGAACCCGAGTCAGAATGACTTCAAACATTGATAGGCCACAACAAAGACGCTCCTTGGTCAGTAAATCCCCTTCCCGTGCAATAGCAATTTGCTAAGAGTAAGAAGAAAAAAGAAAAAGAAAAAAGTCATTCCATAATGTTTATTTGAATTTAAAGGAGCACTATAGGGTCAGGAACACAAACATGTATTTCTAAAACCACCATCTAGCCACCCTGGTCCCCTCATGCCTCTCTAAATATATTAAAATCTTACTTGTATTCAAGTCTAAAATTGCTTACTTTGTCCCTGTTTCCTTTTGACCTGCCCACTGCCTGCTGACATCATCAGAAGTGGTGTCCTGATCCAATCACAATGCTTCCCCATAGGATTGGCTGAGACTGATAAAGGGGCAGATCAGGGGCAGAGCCAGCACAATTCAAACACAGCCCTGGCCAATCAGCATCTCCTCATAGAGATGAATTGAATCAATGAATCTCTGAGGAAAATTCAGTGCCTGCATGCAGAGGGTGGAGAATGTTTGGGTGCATTTTAGGCAGCCATGACCCAGGAAGGATCTCTAACAGCTATCTGAGGAGTGGCCACTGACATTATCACTAGGCTGTAATGTAAACACTGCATTTTCTCGGAAAAGACAGTGTTTACAGCAAAAAGCCTGAAGGTAATGATTCTACTCACCAGAACAAATTCAATAAGCTGTAGTTGTTCTGGTGACTATACTGTCACTTTAACCCCTTAAGGACCAAACTTCTGGAATAAAAGGGAATCATGACATGTTACACATGTCATGTGTCCTTAAGGGGTTAAACTAATGAACTTCATGTTATCCATTATTGAATATTGCTAATGGTTGGATAAAAACAAAACAAAAACATGGATTTTTCTTCCTTTATCTTTACTTAAAGGAACACTATAGGGTCAGGAAATTTACCCTTACTCTAGGTCATCTATGTGTAAATTGTGCACAAATACCTGCTACGGAGCACAATAAAACAATTAAAGAACTATACTCCTGGCCAACTGTTACTGTCCTAAAAACACACCGGCAATGTGCGTTCATACCTGGGGTGTTCCCAGTCTCTCTATCAGAGGAACCAAGTGAAGGGGAGCATATTTGGATTCCAGTCTCTTCATCTTCGCATCAAGACGTTCACCTTCTGAAAGTTTACAAAAAAATATGCAATGTGTGACATTTATGGCAATAAGTATTAAAAGTGGAATATTCCAAAAATAGGACTAAATCCATAAATATAACAAACTGTGTCACGCTCAGGGGGTAGGCATCGTTCAGCACTCTAGATCCCATGAACAACATCTCCTTTGATTCTTTGCCAGCATTACGTCTGTAAGAGCATTATGTGAGAGGTAGTTCACAACATCTGGAGTGTCAAAGGTTGCCTATCCCTGCTCTAATATATAGAGATAGCATGATCCAGTGTGAAAATCAGAATGGACCTGCAGGATTGAATTGTACATATGTGGTCTTCTGGAACCTTAATCCTTTCCTACCTTTAAACATATTACACATTGTAGCATCTTACTCATCAAATCTGATAACAGTTTTATTAATTAATAGATTAATTGCATTAATAGATGCAATTTAACAAATATTGCAGTTGGCAAACATATAGCCAAAACTGAAAATGTAGAAACACCACAAATAACAGAAGAGTAGGTAGTCAGTATGCACCAAGAGCATCGGGAACATGTTACAGAAATAACATTGTAATTTACAGTCAATATTACAATGAAGCTTTTAGTGAAAGAAAATTAAGAATACTATTTTTCTTTTGAAAATGAGAACTGGAAAAAACAGCGCTAATTGACAAGTTTAATGTGTGCTTTTAATTTAAAATGGCCACAAAAAGGGAATTTTTACTGCTCTGAAAATAAATAAAACTTCACCAAGAATTCTCACTGATTGTTTCTAATTCTCCTCCTCCAGTAACCATGTTGAA
The DNA here is from genome assembly GCA_933207985.1 of Pelobates cultripes. Classification (NCBI taxonomy): domain Eukaryota; kingdom Metazoa; phylum Chordata; class Amphibia; order Anura; family Pelobatidae; genus Pelobates; species Pelobates cultripes. The sequence continues at coordinate 270,121,950 of OW240912.1, forward strand.
ACACAGAAAATGGCGGAGCTTATAGCAAGGAATATCAGGAATAGCCAAGATGGAGGCACCCAGTTCCAGGCTATAGAAAAATACAGTTCTGTAGATTTCTACATTTAAATGTTATTTTCTGTCCTCAAAAATCACGTTTGCTAAATATAAGGGCTATGTAAAAATCATAATAAAAATATTGGAAAAATTATGGCTTCCTTTATCTAACACTGGAACTATATTACACATGTGTAGTTATAGAGGAGGTGTGTTCCATCACTAACAAACCTACCCTTAATGTGTACCCTTGGTAGAATATTCTGGAATGGAGCCGCATGGAGCAAATCACAGACCTCTTCTAATGACTAAAAGAAGAAGAAGAAGAAAAAAAAAAAGGAATACAAAAATGATCAGCTTTGCCACTTAAAACTATATAAAAGGTGAGTATGTACTGCTGTAAAAATCTGCAATTGTTTTTCACACATATTATACCTTGTTACACAAAGGCCCAGATTCATAGACTTCTATATGAAAGCTCGGCTTTGATTTTATGCTGCACTGCACACAGCAGCTTAAGATAGACTTGAACTAACCATTTCAAGCAATTAGTGGGCTAATAGCTTAGCTAAATGAATTGAACATGCAGACCTCCAATTACTTGGCTAATTCTGTTGCTATGTTACTCTGGGATTTGAAAAGCCCATGATTAGCTATTCATTTTGCTGGACCCTCGGTCAGTGAATCATAAATGACATCTTTTGTAGTTCCCACAGCATGACTGCTCTTAGATGCTTGTGACTCAGTGAGAGCTGAATAAAGTGGACAGCAATGCACTGGAAGGACACTTCCAATCACATTACAGGACTACACCCATATGGTCTAACAGCACATCTATGTTATGCCCCTTAAAACACGTAAATAGTATTGTTTCCATTATTTTATTTGCCCAATCACTTGCCTACAGGTGTCTCTATGGAAATATATTGGGAGTTGCTTTGTTAATTGCTCTAGTGAGCTACAAATTAGAAGGTTTAAAGTCTCAAAAGAACAACAGCTAATTAGAAAATATGCTTAGTCTCACAAATGTGTTTTGCATAGGTCCTTCAGCACTAAGCAGTGAAACTTCCGAGGCATGATCTATACACCAAAACTGTGTCATAAAGCTAAAGTTCTTTTGGTGACTCTAGTGTCCCTTTTTGTTATTTTTGTTTTAGCCGTATTGGTGCTCTGAGTATCCTGCTTTAAGTCCAGAGTAGTTGAGCAAATATGGTTTGAATGCTCAGTATTGTTGTAGTCAATTTACATATCGGGCCATCCTGGGCACTATATCATTCCTGCCCCTTTGCTGGAATGGCAAACAGTAATGCAAACACATGGCTTGTACCTACCAGGCTCTGCTCGATAAGGAGGCAGAAGAGGAGAGCATTTCCTACTTCTCTTAGATTCTGAAAACACACAGTCTTCAACTCGGCATACTCCACAATGTCCTTGAGCTGGTGGTGGAAGAATTCCAATATACCTAGTGTTCAAATAAAATAAAGCAGGTAATTGGAAGGGAATGATTTAAACTGAGCCTAAGAAGAACACACATATATAAGACATTGAGTCATTTCTGACAGTTTGCAACACTGTGGATTTTTTTTAAGAACACTCATTTCTAACCTCCAGTGGCAAGGAAATCTAATAAACTGATATGCATTGACAATTCTGACTCAGAAGTATAGGTGTACTCTACCCATAAAAAGTGCTGTGCTATATACATTTCTGATGTTGTTGGTGTTCTAGACAATGGAGTGGGGGGCAACCTTAAATTTAAGATTATTCAAATGTAACTGATCAATTAGCAGTGCTGGAGGACAACTCCCATGAATCATTGTAGCTTGCCAAGAATTGCAGGACATGAGAGCTGCTGAAGTCTGTCTAACAGTCCCCATTCAATTCTCTAGTATACAAAACATATACAGTAACATTTACAGGATTAGTAGAAAGGATTAGGACCTCAGCCCCATCTCCTCACAAATCCTCTCTGAAGAGCTCACATGGCAGATGACACATTTTAGTGGTGTATTGCTGCTCTGTAATTGCAAAAAAAATAAAAATGTCAAAATGGAAAATAATGATGCAGTATTTTTTTTTAGAAGAGATATATATTTATATAGTGACACACACACCAGTAAGTGAATTAGTTATTCAAACCACCATAACCACTTCTGCTGTTAGAAGTGTTCAGAGTCTGTATGTGGAGCTGCACAAGCAAAATAATTAGCACTTTTGTGCCGTGGGTTAGTTACACACCTGGCACGTGATTTAGGCAGCTCAAAAGTTAGATCTGTCATCAGCACACAGCATGCTGGCAACAGATATAATGAACTGTTTCATTGCAGTGCTGCCTGCATGGATTGCAAGTTAAATAAAAAAAATTAAAAACAAATCTAACCCCTACCTGGCTTAAAACCAATAAAACTTTAATGCATTTGATTCTGGTTTTATTTTCATTTATCTTTATAGTTTTTGCACCAAAAAATAAAAACATTTTTTTTTTTGCATAGTGCTGCACCATAAACCTGCCTCCCTAGCCAAGTAGATGTGGTAGGTTGGTTAAAGAACACCGATTCTAAACCACCACCACCCAGGTTACAGCACTGTGAAAAGGGATCCATATTTTATCACTGTAAAATCCATGGGCTGCACAGTACAGGTGCAGTATAGTAAAGTTTTTTGGTACGCACAGGATACAGAAAGATATGAAATGTTTCAGTCTACATGGCCTTAGTATACTGCCTAGAAACAAAAATGTAATTCATTAAAGTTGTATTGGTGTCCAAAGTGATCCTATAATAATGTATTGATTCCCTAATCAAGACAATTAAAGGGTCAGTATAAACATCATACTTACTAGATACTGCTGTGAAGTTTAAGGTACTGCTCACTGCAGGTTCTGGATCAAACCATTTTTGAACGATTAACTAAAACAGCAGTCTAGCCCCCACCTCACAAGATTGTTCACGCAGAATTTCACTTTCGGAATACCAATATGAATATCACATAAAAGCATGTGACATCATTTATGGAGTACACGATTGCTCCTAGGCACTCATATTATGAAAGCTAAACATGTGTGTCAGTTAGGTAGGTCTTGTGTCTGTACCACAGACTTTCCCCCATTGCAATTGTGATGGCAGAATGCTTAGAAGAATACAACCAGCAGAAATTGGTCCTAACTGCTTGTTTGTTAAAGATGTATCCATTTCCACTTCTCTCATCAGAGTTATACTAAAACTCAATTTATTTTTGCATATCAATACTGATCGCATACTAGCTGCGTTCCAAGCACTTAACGGCTAATCTAGTTTAACCAACACAGACTGGAATATGCATCCAGTCTGAAATTTCATTTTTATTTTTTTAATATGGATTTTGTTAAAGTAAATTTGACTCAGTACTGAATATCTTTTTTCAATAGAGAAAATGCAAAAAACGGTCATGATTTAATGTGATCTGATTTAAACCTTGTCATAGAGGAGTATGAGAAAAGGAGAGAAGATTATTATATTGCCCTTAGAAGTAATTTGGCAGTACCAGTCCAACACCAAGCCTAACAGTCTCTATGCAGCCAAACTCCACAATAAACTCCAGCTACATCATTAGCTCCTGGAACCTTAACTCATGCATTTACAGTTAAATACACATTTCATATTCTAAAAGAAGGTGCACACATTATCGCCCACTCTTCTTCTCAGTAAGCTGTGTCATTGACATTTTGTTCAGTTCAATACAATGCTGAAAATCACCCAGATTTGAAGGTTAATACGTGCTATTTTCAGAAACTCGATAAACTGACAGGCTGCTCATTGGAGGGGGACATGGGGGATCATCCGAATATAACAATCACTTCTTGAGCTGATGTTGAGCTGAACATGATTATTCATTTGACACGTCCTCTCCTCTCTTTGTACAAGGAGTGATAAGTACTGGGGATAGAGTACTCAAACATAAAACTACAGTCTCAAGACGTCTTCGATTTGAAAATGAAACTGTATTTTGTGAGGTCGAGCAGACCCTGCAAACTAAGGAATTAACTGGCATACGGATTATTCTGAATTTGCCAAAGATGGCTCTCCTTTCAGCTATCCTGACTGACAATACCCGTTTTTAACACTGGAGCTCTTTGACATGTCGTCATCAAAGCAAAAAGAAAAAGTTACCTAGACCTTTGGTAATTGTGTAAATGGTACAGCGAGGGAAGAAAAAAAAAATACAGCTTATGAAAGTAAAGTAATCTTTGTAAATGTATTTTTTTTAACCCATCTATAAAAATAAAAACTACGGACTGATCACCCAGGAAATTGAGACGCAATGAAAGGATACATTGAACACCTCAATTTGTCCAATGTGAGGGCTTGCTCATTTTTCATCTATTTAACCCTCTTTGTGCAAGGTTGCTTAGTGGCTCTCACCACCTTCCCAGCACAAAAAAAGATAAGAATTCATTCTGATTTTACCTAGAACAGGACTTACAATCCTTTTTAGGTGTAAGGGAAACAGTTGAATGCAGGTGAAAATTTCTCTAAATGGTAAAATTGTGTTCTTTTCATTAAATACCCTTGACTATCAATAAAAATGGGTGTATTGTGACTTTTGCTCTAAAAAAAGCTTTATTTATACAAAATGAACAAACCTGGGGAGCCATATTCATGTCTGGGCAATCTGCAGATCTTAGGCATGACTTCCATCAATGTTTTCACATACTGAAGAATTGTGCCTTGAAGCTAGAGAGGCCAGTGGTAACAAATCAATGATTAAAGAGAGGAAAATACATTTAAATACATACATACTTTATTTTGGTTAGCAGATCAGATGGCAGGTTTTATAAAAAAATAAAATAAAAAATAAAAAACAAACAGAAAACAAAAACAATTATCTATAGAAGAAACTCTTCTTCCCATCAAGATCAACATTTTTGCTACATCCAATACAAATCCATTTACCCATTACAGATCCCTACTATCGGTCTAGCCAACACATGCCTGCCAAAAATATGAGGAAAGGACACAGCTAGGGTTTTTCTAGAAAACTGCTTGCTACTATTACACCATGTGCCTATCTGTGACGGTCAGCAGAATAAGAAAGGGAAAATAAACAATTGCTTTTACGGAAGCACATTTAAAGTGATACACCAAGCATCAAATCTGCTTTTGCTAAATAAAGCAGTTTTAGTGAATCGATCATGTTCCTGCAGTCTCACTGCAGTTAAATAACTTTTGTTTCTCTTAATTAAGCCTAGACATTCCTTCTCTTGCAGATGTGACAGCACACTATTTACTTTACAAGGTTTTATATCCTGCTCTGTTAATTAAACTTTAATCACACACAGGAGGTTCCTGCAGGACCAAGCAGGTTACTAACAGACCAATAGAGAAGAAAGTCTAAATCAACTAGAATGTGCAATAAAATATGTTTAAATATTAGACGTCTCTTTACAGGAAGTGTTTAGGAAGGCGGTGTGAGTCACATGCGGAGAGGTGTGACTAGAGCTGTATAAAAGGTGATTTTAACTCATAGATGGCAGAAAATGGAGATGTGAAACTGCAGGGAGGGACATGATCTATACACCAAACCCACTGTATTATGCTAAAAGCTAATTTGGTGCCTATAGTGTCTCTTTAAACAGAGAGGTATGTGCTCACAAAACAGTGAATTGAAAATGGACTCTGAATATACATTTCTAATTACAACAGCTTACTCTTTCATGAATAAACTTCTTAGAACTTCACATTAAAAATAGATCATAATGTAAGTTTCCTCTATACAGATAAACATTTACTAAAGTGATTCCCCCCATCCCATTAAAATAGTTTTTAGGATTTTTAGGATTGTGGCTTATTTAAAGGGACACTATAGTCATCAGAATCACTACAGCTTAACGTAGAGGTTTTGGTGTCTATAGCATGTCCCTGCAGTCTTATCACTGTAGTGTTTACATTGCTGGCAAGTTATGCCTCTAGTGGCAGTAACTCAGAAAGCCATTAGAGGTGCTTCTCGGGTCAGTGCCAAACAATGTGCTCTGCATGGAGGCGCTCAATATTCCCCATAGACATACATTGATTCAAAATATCTCTACGAGGAAATGCCGACTATTGCTGCGTATGCACAACAGCCTACCAATGCTTTCCTAAGCGAAAGCAATGGATTGGATGAGATCATCAAAACTGCTGATCTCAGCCACTAAGACGGAGCCTACTAGGTGAGACCAGCGCAGTGTAGGAGTAAAAGGGAGTAAAATCGCCTTTATTGTCCAGAGAGAGGGGGAACATGGACCTAAAGCTGCATTCCAGCAATATAGTGTTTCTTTAATAAAGCATTATCTTGTACACGTTCCACTTATAGTAAACTATACAAAGTAGAATGGGTGGTCCCCTATAGAATTTACAAAAATGCTCTTCCACAGATTTATCTTTATACCTAAACTATTATTTAGAAGACACAATTACAAAATCATGCACAGATTCCACTCACCAGGCTCTTCACAACTTTCAGCAATTCTTCCATCACTACTGCAATGCCTTGGTACCCCAGAAGGCGGCAGATTACTTTGAAGTGTGGAGGACCCACAAAGTTCCTGTAGTAGCTATATATACTGTTGTATGCCAGATTCAAGATCTGCAGAGAAACACGCAATAGGTCTAGTGAGTTCAAGGGAATGTGTATAATGTTGCTCTAAATCAGCAAAATTAAGACATAACATTTATAAAAGAGTTGCTCACAGGGAAGTTGTGGAATGTTCTAAATAAACTGAAGCAATTACCATGGAAACCAATGAACTGTTCCAACTGGTTACCATAGTTATTGCCCCACTATTAAAACTTGCACCAATTTTCTGTTAGTGATGTATGTAGAAAAATCCCCCAATGGTTGTGTGTTTCTACAAAATGATTCACATTTGACTAAAAGAAGCTAAAGCATCATAAAAATAGAAAAGTGAACTAAAGGTGGGAGAGTTGTATATCAGAATGTCGTCAGTGATATATAAAGTCTTTGGTTTACATCTTCAACTTTCTTTTTTCCCCAACTAACCCATTGTGTATAAGTGTATAAAAAGAAATCATTACTTTTGTGGCTGAATCAAGAAAATAATTATTTTACATAGGCACATAAATCAATTTAGACATCCCAACATATGTAATAAGTCACAAGTGAAACACAAAAGGCACACTCACTTACATCTCATAGTGGGATTAGCATTATTAAATTATACATATCCTGTTGCAGATGCATTTTCTGAAGACTAAACTCAAAGGAGAAACAAAGGTGGTGGGATCCATTAGAAACCTTTATTATTCTGATGCATAAAAATCATCCCTTTTAATTGATGTAAAACACTGCAGTTTATCAGAAACTAGACCTCAAGTGGCTGTGACTAATAGCCACTAGACTAGAGGCTCTTCCCTACTGAAGAGACCCAATGACATGGGACTGGCGGAGTGCGATGATTACGCATATGCACCATTTGTCCCCATTGCTTTTTTACGAGAAGTAATGGGATTGGGCAAAAGTCAGAGCTGATAACTTCACTAGAGGTGTAACAACTACCGAGAGAAGACTATCCCAGCAATGGAATACAGAATGTTTTATAGCTTTTTTTTATTTGTATGACAAGGAAGGATCCCAGTAATTTAACTACAGTAAGGAAAATGTTCACATTAAAACAAAACATATGTATTTTTTTACGTTAAAGTGTTCCTTTCAAATAATTTTTATTGAGTTTTAAAAGACATAAGTTACAGAAATGATGAAAAATTTTTTTTTAGATAAATTACAATATGGGGGAAATAATATATAAGAGAAATCCATAATACTTAAGAGAAAAGATAATAAATAAAATAATAAAAAAATAAAATAAATATATATATATATATATATATATATATATATATATACACACACATATATTTACACATATACATACACACACATTTTTACATAAAATATAAAAACTGATATGATATAAGTATATCTACAGAAGATAATAGATATATATATATAAAAATGCAAAATAATAAAAATAAATTTTTTTAAAAAATTCATGTTGGCCAACTGGTGGGCATCACCCTAGACTGTACTTTTTTGTCCTCTTCCCACATTGCCCCCTCATGATGCAAATTAATATATATTTATTTTAGATAGTTTTTTTTGTCTAAAAAACAATTCACAGCTTTTACTTTCAATTACCAAATTTAAGACTTCTTTAATGGATGGGATATTTGTAGATTTCCAATATTTGGGTATTAAAGAGTTGGCTGCAATTAATAAATGCTTTAATATTATTGATTTGTTTTTGGGTAAATTTGGGGGAGGTTTTTTTTAAATAAACAAATTTCAGGGGTTAGGATTATAATTGAATCTGTAATTGTATTAATTATTTTATAAATCGAATTCCAATATTGTTTTATTAAAGGGCACGTCCCAAAAATATGGCCCAAGAACCCCACTTGTCCACAATGCCTCCAACATTTTTTTGAATTTAATCATTTGAATTTGTGTAATTTTGAGGGAGTTAGGTACCATCTGAATAATAATTTACAATGGAACTCATAATGAGAGACGCACTGTGTAGTACTCTTCAACGATAAAATAAAACCATTCCAATCATCCAGATCAAAGGCCAGGCCTAACTCCTGCTCCCAATGTAGCAAGAAGTCTGATTTCTCATTGTTGTGGTTTTCAAAAGTCGGGTAAAAAATAGATATGGTATGTTTCCTTCCTGAATACGAAATGTTTTATTTTTCTGTAGGCGAGAATAATATTGATCTCTTATTCAGATCCAGGTTGGAAACATCAGTTTTTAGACTAATCCAATCAATCAATTTTTTGTGAATTGGGGCATCTGCATTATCTAAATTATTACTTTCTTTTAATTGATTAAAGGGTATGAATTTGTTATTTTTTAAAAATAAGATTATCAATATGTTTAACCCCTTAAGGACCAAACTTCTGGAATAAAAGGGAATCATGACGTCACACGTCATGTGTCCTTAAGGGTTAATTGAAAGAGAGGACCAATATGAAGGGTCAAAATCAGGTATATATTTTTGGTTAAAAATGATAAGGGAGTTGCTCTTGATTGTTAGAGTGTTCCTTTAAGCGTATTAAAGGGACACTATAGTCACCCATACCACTTCATTTCAATGAAGTGGTCTGGGTGCAGTATCCCTGTACTTTTACCCCTGCAATGTAAAACTGAAGTTTTTAAAAGAAACTGCAATGTAAACATTGCACATTTAAGTCCACCTCTATGGCTGTGATACCGACAGCCATTAGATGCGTTTTCGCTTCATTGACAGAATAAAATTTGATCATGTGACATAGGAGGGAGAGAGGGAGGGAGAGAGAGAGAGAGAGAGAGAGAGAGAGGGAGAGAGAGAGAGGGAGAGAGAGAGAGAGAGAGAGGGAGAGAGAGAGGGAGAGAGGGAGAGAGAGAGAGAGAGAGAGAGAGAGAGGAGAGAGGGAGAGGGAGAGAGAGAGGGAGAGAGAGAGGGAGAGGGAGATATATATATATATATATATATATATATATATATATATGGCCAGTGACTGGTAGTGTAACTTAAAGGAACACTATAGTCACCTAAATTACTTTAGCTAAATAAAGCAGTTTTAGTGTATAGATCATTCCCCTGTAATTTCACTGCTCAATTCACTGTAATTTAGGAGTTAAATCACTTTGTTTCTGTTTATGCAGCCCTAGCCACACCTCTCCTGGCTATGATTGACAGAGCCTGCATGAAACAAAAACTGGTTTCATTTTCAAACAGATGTAATTTACGTTAAATAATTGTATCTCAATCTCTAAATTGAACTTTAATCACATACAGGAGGCTCTTGCAGGGTCTAGCAAGCTATTAACATAGCAGGGGATAAGAAAATCTTAATTAAACAAAACTTGCAATAAAGAAAGCCTAAATAGGGCTCTCTTTACAGGAAGTGTTTATGGAAGGCTGTGCAAGTCACATGCAGGGAGGTATAACTAGGGTTCATAAACAAAGGGATTTAACTCCTAAATGGCAGAGGATTGAGCAGTGAGGCTGCAGGGGCATGTTCTATACACCAAAACTGCTTCAATAAGCTAAAGTTGTTCAGGTGACTATAGTGTCCCTTTAAATGACAAAGTGCTTAATACATTTTGTGGCACTTTCCTGTGACTTAGGTGTCCACTGGATTAGTCATTCACAAAACAAGCCAGATTCAACTGGGTTATTTACTAAACCATAATTAAATATGTATTGCATAATTTAGACCAAAATAGTCAAGATGGAAAATATGTACCTGAAAATAATCTGTATTTTCAGCACAGTTCACTTAGTGAGTAAACCCCAAGGTCACTTACAAGCTGCGAGACAGACATTTAAAAACTACAAGTTGTGCTTAGCGAAATGTCCAGCAAATTCAAAGATTACTAATATGACAAAAGGCATATGTCTTCTAATCTTGATGGATAGGACAGATGTGAATGCAGTCTCCAAAAGGACCAATGGACAATATCACAATGAGGCCATAAATTCCAGGTGGCCATGAACAGTTGCCCACAGAAGCCAAATTTGCACCTCACTGCACAGGTAATTGAACTAAAGACTAACAGGCTTAAAAACAAATTCATAGATTTTTAACGTGTAAATTTACTTACTGGCAGGTAAAAAGTAAGCCCTGGCAAATACCAATTCACCCCTGGTGAGTGAGCCATGGACCGTTTAGGCATGCAGCGGCAAGTAATTTTTCGTCTTGATTTATGAAATGTAATATATTTTATTGGTGGGTTTTTATTCTGTTCGCTATTCCACGTTTACGTGAGAGACATAATTTATTGAACATGAATGTTTAAGATAACATGCCTTCTACCATGAGAAGGCATGAAAGTGGGGCAAGATCGTGAAGGTACAAAAGGGGCAACCAGCAGACATAAGTCAGTTCTAAAACATGGGGGATACCCAGAAAAAGAGCGAATGCAACCCCTGCCAACCAACCAGATCTGTACATGTGCAAAAAGCCCAAAATAGTCTAGTACAAGCATTTCTCAATCATTCACACTTCATTTTTATGTGATTCACACAGATGTACTCAGAAGCAAGCCCCCCAGGGCTAAGGACCCACATAGGAATTATCACACTCATTTTGGGACACTATAGTAATGGCTTTTACATTAAATACAAGGAGATCTTTCCTTTTAAAGAAACAAAAATTGCCAGTGAGAGAAACTGAAATATAAACGGAATGCTCAGTCTTAATGTGTCACGTTGTTTATGCCCATTTCCATGATTCGCTGGCTGATGGAACACAGGACAGAACTATAGCCCAAGCCACCAGATGGCAGCTTATAGTTAGAATCATGGACATTTAGTAAACCGGGTGAAAAGAAGGCTCAGCTTCAATAAAAGTAACATCATAAAGGGTGAGCAGTTACATGTGCTTGTGCTTTCTTTACTTTTAATGAACTCCTAACACAGCAGATGCTGGCCAGATTAAGCATGACCCTGTTCTGAAAAAGAGCTTTGGCAAATTGTACTTTGATTGTATTTAATTGAAAAATGATCATCTAAAAATCAAAGCTGTCCCACTTCCAACAGGAGAGAGGACACATGATTTCAGATAACATCTTATAAAATTGATCATTCCTTTCATGTCAATATATTATATTTATATGTACAGTATATTGCTCGGAGAAATTCTTCGAAGGCAAACGTCAACCCGAGTACTGGGTCATTCAGTCTTACATTGGTTAACGCCAGCTGTTTAATCTTCTGTAAAGCCCTATGAGTGTCCTCTTTCTCACTTTATGATAGACAATGTACCTTTTCTTTTTAGTAAATATGTGAATTTGTGTGGTCTGTGGTTTTCACATAATTAAATTCACAGATTGTGCTGGAGATGAAGACCCTTGAAAAGGACACTCCATACAACATAAGCACTAGAGTTTGTCGTCCTTGTGCCCACCCATCTTTGGCTGCATTGATCTTATGGCATTAACACTTTCACATTATCAATGTCAATGTCATCAAACAGGGACGTTTTCACATTTAATGCAGTCAGAGTTAGAAGAAATGGTATTGTTACTATGAAGTGAAATTCTGACACTCTCAGCAACATAAGCCACACATAACAACAAGCAGCGCTTGTTATAAGAGTGAAAGAGGGAAGACGCAGAGCTTTACAGGCGATAAACAGCTGTGTTATCCCATGTAAGGCAGTAGATAATATTCAGTTCAATGCTTGATTTTGAAGAATTTTCTTTGGACAATATGTATTTTGTCGCAGAACAGCATATATTGACCAAAAAGTAATGACAGGGTTTTTGAGATGTAATCTTGCAGTTTCTGAAATATTTTGTTCAGTTAAAGACAATCAAAGCAACTTTAAGCAACAGAACATGCAACACTAAGCAATATAACCATTACAATGAGCTCTAGTGATTAGGTTTTCGTAGCGAACTAAGCACAGTGAAAGAAACAGATTCAAATATATTATATTTTCTGATCAATAGTTCTTAATGGCACATGATGGAATTATTCCTTCCCTTAAGGACCCATGATAGAATAATATAATTTGATAACTAGATACTTGGGTCCCCCCTCTGTCAGCTGGGGCCACAATTAGTGGACCAACGCTAACCGGTGAGCTGCTTCCAATGCTCAAAGTGAGAGCTGCACTCTGTCAGCAACAATTATAATTCAATGAGTCTGTACTTTAGAGGGACACTCAGGGCACCAGCACAACTTATATTTGATGGTTTGGACATAGTATTAATCTTTCTACAACAAATACATCCATAAACCATGCCTTTCCACTTTTCACAAAATGTCTTCCAATTTGGAATTACACACAACAAATTTTTTTTTATAAAATATTTTACCAGGATAGATTCATTGAGATTTCTCTCGTTTTCAAGTATGTCCTGGGTCCACAAAACATTGCATTGATACAATAGGATACAAAATTACAAAAACTACAATATACAAACAATATATATATTATATATATATATACACACACACACATATACACACACATAAATTTAGCATATAACAGGTGATAAATATATTCAACCATGACAGGTGCATTTTGTGCTTAGCTATCTTGCCTTAGAGCTCTTAAAAGATTTTAGATTGAATGACGATTTGACTGTGTCCCTGAGGTTATTTCATGATTGTGGTGCTCTGTAGGAAAATGAGGATCGAGCCACTTTATTTTTGTATTGCGGTATGCTAAATATTGTGCTAGTACTGAATCGGAAGTTATAGGACAGACATAGGCAACCTTTGGCACTCCAGATGTTTTGGACTACACCTCCCATGATGCTTTGCCAGCATTATGGGTGTAAGAGCATTATGGGGGATGCAGTCCACAACATCTGGAGTGCAGAAGGTTGCCTATCCCTGTTATAGGAGGTTGGAACAGCTGGGGAGAGCATTCTACTCAGGTAGGGTGGGAGCATCCTAGTAAAGCTCTTATGCACAAGGCTGGAAAAATGAAGAGTGCATTGGGATTCCAGTGATAGTCAGTTTACCTGCCATTGTGACATGTTAAATGAGCTAAAGTAATTACATTCTAGTACAAAGCGGCAGACCGAGTTATACAACGTATCACGTTTATTATGGTGGGTTTGCGATGCAGGTGCATAAATGACATACATGTGTACAGTTGAGGATTTGCAGACGTTAGGCAGATCATTTATAAATAATGTGAATAGCAGGGGGCAGAGTATGGAGCCTTGAGGAACACTACACGTGACTGGAAGAGCGAGGGAGGCGCTATTAGAAATGGCCACATATTGTAATCGGTCTGAAACATACAATCGAAATCAGGTTAGCGGACGATCAACATATGCAGCTCAGCTAATGGATGTCCAGTCTAAACTGCACAGTGTAAATAGGAATCAGAGCAGATAATGGAGGCAGAAAATAGCTGGGGATGTGGGAGTCATTTCAGCATCCGAGATCAAAATTATTTCTTATTGGCAGAACTGTGTGCATACAACAATAACGCTATAGTTATATTTCACTTCAAAGAAAATGCCTTTATTTTAAAATTTCCAGACAAAAGTGTCAAATCGGAAAAATTCTCCAAGTCAGCCAAGTTTACAATTCAACTATTTTCGGTCTAAAATTTCAAATACACTTTGATTTGCCCATATTTTTACATTCTTGAATAACCTCAACAGATAGAAAATTACCAAGAAACAGCCGGCTAAGTCTTACCATTGCTCTTATAGATAAAATGCAATTGTTCTTGCTACAAAATGCTTTGCTAATGGCATGATAACAAAAAGGGATGAAAAAATGTGTAATTTGTAATAGCATGAATATTATACATCAAACCACCTTCATAGGATCCTGAAAAAATTATTGATACGCTGCATGAATAAAACAATATTAAAAAAAATTATTGTAAAGAAAGAATACGGATCATACATATATTTACACAAAGACATAACACATGCTGAAATAATTAGAGCGATTAGAAGAGATCATGAAAGAATTATTGACACCTGTACGTAGAAATATCTGTGATCTGTAGATAAGACCAACAGAAAGCAGTCTCTGGTGATGTGAATTACTAAACGAATTACAAATAGCACAGGATAGCACAAAAAGGGTGTCACATGTATCTGATCGACTCATTTGTCTCAGGAATCAGAGGCAGATTGCAATACTATGTAAAAATAAAGACCCAGTTCTCCTATCCCTCCGGATAAAAAAAAAAAAAAAGTCCATATCCCAGTGACAGTGTCACGCAAGCTCCTCTCGTATGCTTGCTGCTTAGAGAGGATTGTGTTAGTGATCTCAGAGAGACAGACAGCACTGGAGTTCACTGCTTTCCCCCCCAAGGAGAGGACAGAAGGCGCAACAGAAGAGAGAGAGAGATCCAGGGGGCTAGTAGGGGGAGGGTAAAAAAAATATCATCTTTTTATGTCTTTTAAAAACCAAGGCAACAGAGCACTTGGGGAGTATGCGCTTACAAGTGAAATCAAATAGCAAAGACAAAGGAACCATTTCACCAGCGTCCCTGGAGAACGGAAACAAATGACAGCAGAGAGAGCTCCCAGCTTGAAGAATGTAAGAAACAGTGAGATCCAGGTGCAAACACCGAAATCAAAATCCTTTAATTAGTGGGCCATCAAATCCACTTTGGGCAAAAGTCACTTGCAGGAAGGTAAGCACTCTTTTCGTGTCTCCTTATAGGTCTGTTGTATTGTGATATAAATGCAGAGCACTGCCGGATTATTAATTTGCTCATTTTCTGGCCAAATGTGATAAAAAGTAAAATTGAAGGGGGAAAAATGTAAAAATAAAATAATCTAGCTGTAGTTTAAGTATGCTGGTAGATTGTTCCCTTGGACAGGAGAGATTCAACAGTCTGCCAGCCTTGTATTAAACACTACATGCCTAGTCATTGCGACCAGCTAATGGCCTTCATTTCACATTTGAGTAATTTTGATAATTTACTGCATCAAAACAGAAACAAAAAGATATCTTGTGTATCCAGTAAAACAAACATACTTTGTATAATGATGGTGTTATGTTATAAATTTTCATTTTCAAACAGATAAATACAAAGAAAGGACAGATGGAAGCTGATAAAAAAAATAATTAATAATAATAATATGCGGGTTGATTCTGAAGCATAAGTGTCTAGAAAACAAATAACTGAATATGCAAATAGTTCCTTCACAAGTCTATGAAGTTTGTCACAGTCTCGGATGAGCGACATATCAGGAATATGCAGCTGTCTTTCACATAGCTTGAGTTCTGCCGTAGGATGACAACAGCAACTAATACAAGGCTATAGTATTAATATAAAACACGAGAAGCACATTTGTGTCATGCTGAAATTTAAGTCGGGCACAGTTAACCATTTATGACTGAAAAGCCATTCTATGTATAGAATTGAAACATGTCTGGGTACTCCAAGGGTTAAATACAAACGGCCCCAGAGAGCCATTCCAATCACTGAACTTATGCCAAGGAAAACAAAATGTAATACTAGTATAATGGGTTCTGAAATAATTCTTTATGTGTACATAAAAATATATATGAATGTATTTATTTATATATGTAACCATGTCCTGAGCAAAGTCCCACACAGGGACTGAAATGACAACTCTTTTTGTTTGTTAATGTTTGCAAGCTGTTAAGGAGTCTTGGATACTTCTAATCAAAATGGAATAAAGCTTGATGAATCTTCATGCCGTGAGTGCAGAAAACCTCCTTCTATTGGTATATAATTTTTTTGCCTCAGTCTGGCACCTGGCGATTGAATTGTTTTAAAAGGAACATTGGGCAACAAGCTTTTGGAAGAACTCCCTTCCTCAAGTCTAAAGCATTTCTGAGCAAAGACGACACAGAAGTTTGCTCAGAAATGCTTTAGACTTGAGAAAGGGAGGTTCTCCCGAAAGCTTGTCATTACAAAATTCCGTTAGTCCAATAAAAAAGGTATTACATTTCAGGGCACAATAATCATCTGTTCCTTAGTAGGTCTTAAAATTAGGTCAATGCAATCTCAGATGAACAACACATGACATATTACACTGTGTAATGATTTAACAAAAATATAGTCAAAATGGAAAAGCCATTTTGTGGGGAAAACTAAGTACACCTTATGATTCAGTAGCTTGTAGAACCACCTTTAGCAGCAATAAAGTAATCATTTTTTGCACAATTTTATCAGTCTCTCACATTGTTGTGGAGGAATTTTTGCTCTTTTTTTATGCACAGCTCTCTTAAGGTCCAGCCATAGCATTTTAATTTGGTTGAGGTCTGGACTTTCACTGGGACACCTTGATTCTGTTCTTTTTCAACCATTCTGGTTTAGATTTGCTAGTGTGCCTGGGATCACTGTCCTGTTGCATGATCCGATTTCAGTGAAGCTTGAGCTCTAGGACAGATGGCCTCACATTTGACTCTAGGACACTTTGGTTTACAGAGGAGTTTATGGTTGACACAATGACTGCAATGTTCCCAAGTCCTGTGGCGGTACAACAAGCATCACCCTGTGGCATCACCCTTCCACCACCATGCTTGACAGCTAGTACAAGTTGCTTGGTTTTCACCAAACGTGGTGCTTTGCATTATGGAAAAACATCTCCACTTTGGTCCAAAGGAAATTGCTCCAGAAGTTTTGTGGTTTGTTCAGATGCAATTTTGCAAACCTAAGCCATATTGCCATGTTCTTTTTAGAGAGAAGAGCCTTTCTCTTGGTAATCCTTCCAAACAAACCATACAATTGTATTTTTCTAATTGTACGGTCATACATTTTAACAAGTAACATGCTAACGGAGGTCTGTATAGTCTGAGATGTAACTCTTGGTTTTTTTTCCCCCCAATTTCTCTGAGCATTGCATTGACCTTGGAGTGATTTCTTCTCCTGTGAAGAATGGCAAAGGTCTTGAGGTTTTCAACTTTTGTTTTTCTCACTGTAGAATGATGGACTTGTTTGGAAATGAACTTATAACCCTTCCCAGTTTGATGGGCAGCAATAATTGCTTCCATAAGATCATTTTACACACCTGAATGCTCCAGACCAGCAAACTGCTAAAACCTTTTTTAGAGATGGTCACTTACTGATGATCAGGTAATAAAGGGCATTTGATTAGCATCACCTGTCTGCTACTTAGCCTCTTAATGCCTATGGAAGCAGTAAGGGTGTATTTAGTTTTTCCACACATGGCTTCTCCATTTTAGCTTTATTGTTGTTCACAATTTCTCAAGCTTCTGTGACCAAGGGGGACTAGAGTTCAACATGAGATATGCAGGAGATGCACAGCAATTTTTCTATCTGCATAAAATTGAGGAGTTTTATAGTGTTAGGTCTCACCACAAATTATTTGGGATATATCCCATATCTCTTTTCTCCAGTCCCCCCCCCCCAAAAAAAAAAAAAAAAATTTAAATCCTGTACATACAGACAATACTATAATAATAATTCTAAAACAATAAATAAAAAGATCCTCTCCATAATTTGATGCAGATAGAAGAACATACTGTTGTCCATCACCTGCATATCTCAAGCTGGACTTTGAGAACAGAAGGTCACAGAAATCATATTTCAGACTTCACAGCTTTTTGTGGCATGGGCTATGCATCAATAGAAACAGTGACAAGAAACCACCATGGACAGTACAGGTTCGTCCATTGAGTTAGTCAACATGGCGCCGGTTATGGTCTGGAAGTTGAAGTCTCTCTGTGAGCATGTAGCTAGGTGCCAATTAATTTGAAGTTAGACCAAACACAATAAAACTAGCATATTTTTAAGGTTTTTTTTTAAGACTATTAAGATGTCAAGGTTCAGTGTGCTTGGGCAACACAAGAAATTCTCCAGGCACTCAAGGTGTTCAAGCCGCAGGCAGTTTTAATGGACCAAAAGGAGCAGCAACGTTTCGACCTGCTAAGAGGCCTTTGTCAAGCTGTTCAGTGTGCTTGTCAAACTAGTTCTCAAAGATTACTATGAAAATGTGTTTTTCCAGAAAAACAAGGCCCCAGCCTACCGGTCTTGCTAAGGACAAGTATTCCTATTTATTTAAAATATTATGCAAATGATCAATATGTCATCTATGACCCATACATTATTAAATTACATTAGAGCCTGCTAAAACCACCAGCTTAACATTAATCAGACACTCATGAATAATTTTAAGACACACAACAGTAAAGATTTCCTATTAGATGCTGGCATAGATGTCCAACTTGTGCAGGAGGCAAATATCTACATTTTAATGAGTCAAATTATTCAAACGGAGATTGTGTTTAAGAAAAAGGAAAATATGATGTATTTTAATGAAAGGGTCCTATTAACTAATGTGTTTCTATTTCAGATTTTGTGCAACTTTAACGACAGACAAAAAGGTCAAGTACATTTAGCCTTCCAATTTGGACAAATCCTCCAAATTAGAGGAAAATAAATCCCACAAGAAAATATGGCAATCTCTGTCCAGAACATTACAGCCAACACTGCAGTGGTCATATGGCCATCAATTGCAGGTTGCACTGATAGCTTCTACAGCATCATGTACAAATCTAACTGGAACACAATGCTATCCGAGTATTCAAAGAAGAACTTCCAGAAGGAAGAGAGGATCCCAGCTAGTCGGACGTACTTCACAATCGAGAACCTAACACCACTCACATCCTACATCTTGTGTGTGACTTGCCAGTCTGCCATTCCTTCCAGCGACCAATGCAGGATCTTCCACACACCAGGCCAAGATCCATCATCAGTGAACAGCAAGAAAAAAGAATTGGCTTTAGGCATTTGGCTGACCAGCAGCATATTACTCCTCATCATCGCCTGCATTTTGCTTTATGGCTGTTTGCACATATGGTGGAGGAAACGTCAAGAGCAGAACAGAAGACAAAATCCAGGAAGCACTGAACAAGACAAGAGAGAAGCCTGGACAAAAAATGAAGCGCCAATGGAGGAATATGAGAAGATCGAACCTCCAGAGTCATGTGAAGAAAACTTTGCGGAAGACAAGTGTACTGAAGATGAAAGCCAGGTGGATCCCATCATACAATATCCTTTAACTAGAGACGAAACCAACTGTGTAAATAGCACAAATGATGTTCAAACCAAAGAATCAAATTAACGTGAATTAATTTTGCACCTTCCTTTATGCATCACTTGGCTTGTAGAATCAATAGTTGTTTTTGGTTTGTTGGATTTTATTTTTTGTTAATTTGCAAAGCTTATTGTATTGTTTCCAACACAAACCCCAAGCTAATAGTTTACATCTGATCAATGTCAGATGGTTAATTGAAACAACAAAAAAAGACAATTGTGTTCTTTAAGTGACAGGCCTATAGTCATCATTACAATATTAGAATGCAAAGTAAAATTATGGCAGGTCTGATGGCTACGGTTATTACAAGAGAAAATTGTTGTTCACAAATTAACTCACTTGAGCACAGTTAGGCGTTTAAAAATCAGAAGAAAAGGGAGCGGGAGGGAGGGGGGAAGAAACGTGAACTGAAAATTACTTGAGGCAGTGTGTCTATCATACAATCACCAACCAGACGTGTTGTAAAGAATACCAACAAAACATACGTTGTCTCCAGCAGATATAGAGAAGAGACCCTATGGTTGAAAATTGCATTTTCTTCAGATGTCTATCCCCATAGTGTTGTGCTAAAAAACAAATAAAGGTCTCAATATAATAGGCTTCACAAATGATTCAATAATGTTAGAAAAACTTTCCAAAGGATTTATCTACAGAAGTCATCATTAAATTCAGAGGGAATTTTTGCTGACATTTGGAATGTCTTTCTAACAGTATTAAATCAGTTAGAAAACATTAATTTTAAGGCCAATGTGTTTTGACATTTGTATTATTTTAAATGAATGAATAAAGAACTTTAACAATTGCAGAAAATATGTGTTTGATTCAATTGCGAATGGCAGTTTTACAAAATGACACATTTTCAGGAACAAAAATAGGGTGGAAGAAAAAGAAAAAAATTACTCTGGTAGTCAATAAAACTGAAATGGCTTGATAGGTTATTTACGGGGAAATCGATCTGTATCTGAAGTGTAAAATTTGGAAATAATGAACTCAAGATTCTTATATGGCCAATTTAGAAAGAAACGGAGTGGTCTTTCATTTTAAAAATATTGTGCAAATTCCATTGAAAGCAAACTGGTGTATGCTAAACAATAAACTTTGCACTCTCTAAAAAGTTTGCAATACTGCAATTTTGCCCTAAACTGCATCAAAAGTTGAGAATTTTGCACAACGTTATGTGCATTTTTGTTTATTTCTATGTGTGGCTGTGAGCCGAACTCTGTAACAAAAAAATCTGCCATTTTGTAGATGCTAGGAGCGGTGGAGCCCCAGCAAAAGCAAGTGAATACCAAAACTGAAGTGCAGTCCACAACGAATGTGCAGCAGGTAGAGGGGTGTACAAAAAAAAAAAATCATGCACTTTTTTTTCTCATGCTGTTGCATCAGGGGACGATTAGATTAATGGAAGGGATGACAATACAACTCAAAGATCAATTTTTTACTCTCGTACACTTCATTTATTTCTCATTTCGAGGGTTATTTCAGTGTTCAAGAACTAATTTGAGGGTGTTGGGTGGGCTCATGTTTTCTTGAATTAAAAATAAAATAAATAACTTGTTTATTTCAAAAATACAGTTGATAATCCAAAAGCAGTAATAAAAAAAAAAAAAACTAAATAAAATAAAAATTGTTTTTTTAAATACCAGACTGAAAAATTATAAATACAGAATCCAGCAAACTACATAAATAACACAAATAAACAATCTCATCAATGCCTATTGATTGCTATGCTTCCTATGTCTCAAAAAGGAATAACATCATTTAATCAGAGCATAATATTTCAAGCCCTACATTATTAGCAAGGCCTTTTCAGTTACTTGTTAATGCAAGTCTGGAGAATCCATGGCATATTTAACAGAGGTGAATTTTGACTCTACTTTTAGAACCTGCATCCAAGCTTTTCTCGTTTGTTAATCTGTTGCACAATTCAGTAATGCACACGGCAAACTAAAATGCACTTTGAATATACATTGTAAAACATTGTCATCTGCAAAAACAGTCATATCTTTAAAACGTGTCTTTGTTGTAGCCCATTAATTAGAGACAATGAATTTGAGGACCTTGTGTTCTTCAAGAACTAAAGCCGGGTTTCACAAGCAAAATAACAGGGGCTTCTTTACTCAGTAATGCAGTAGGTGGACATGTATCGTTTTTTGTTTAACAAACATAAGGTACTGCACACACATTTTTACAAACACAAACTCATTGAGCTGTGCACGTGTTATAGAATGTGTTTTGGCCTCTCAGAATGAGCAATCTTTAAAGAATGTATCAAGAACTGTACAAAGTTCCTTATGTAAACCATACTGCATGTTCTAAGTACTTCATTGAGCAGTAATGAAAACTGAAAAGGGTGTGGGGATATGAATAAAAGATAACAGGAAACACACCTGGGTCAGATGCCCAAAGCAGACCTGTTATTCTGAATCCTGGACTGTTGGCAGTTATGTTTATCTACCACATCTCCAGAAATCCCATCTGTGGCTAAATTTGTGGGGCATTCTATTTTATTATCGTAGTGGATCTTTACAGATTAGATAGTTATGATGAGATTATAGAGTCACATAGAAGCATAGACATATATTGTATAAAATGATGAATTGCTAGCGAATGGAAAATTAAATCACCAGGTTTCAACTCCTGCTAAAATATATTCCAGAAAGGTTGAAGCTATTTTATGCTGCCTTCTGTCGCCAGAATTAATTTTTATTTTATTTTTTAAAATAAGTACAGTGTAAGCATACTTCCAGAAATATATCTAAACAATGAAACCGATAAGTCATATAAAAAAAATTACTTTTTAGATTTATCTCTGTCTGTCCATAGGGGTAGATATCATCTTTCATGGATGGAAATATTGGGGTACAACTAAAAAATAAATAAATAAAAACGGCCACTTCTTGAACCTGATAAGTTAAATTTTTTGTGGTACCGCAACACACAGAGCACCTGGTGCAGATATCCAGTATTTTGGTGCTTTAATAGGGCCCGGGAACAACAATTTATAAGTGAGCATATTTAAATTCTAAATCGCATACCAGGCAAAATAAATGAATACCCAAATTGTAGTGTGTACACATGGCACTGTGAGAAGAAACATCCAAGCACACACGTGCTATGCCTATATGTTATTTCTTGAAGACACCATAGTGTGAATGACCTTGCCAGGACCATCATGAGGGTATGGATGTCTCCATGTACAAAAAGTGCTGTGAAGGGAAAGATGTTTTATACTAGCCCCTGCTGCTGTACTCACTCTAGTAAGTACTTCAATAGGGTTTGCAGAGGAGAGGGAATGTGTGACTTGCACAAGTGTGACAGTTCAGCGGTAAAGTTAAGCCTACCGTGAGACTAAGAAGTGTGATCCATACAGAAATGTACCCAGTAAGGCAGAATAGACACCATATTCAGAAATCAACTAGAATATCTCCTTTGGTGTCAATGCAAGTCTGTAAATAGTTGCAATCTAAATTTAAAAAAACAAAACAGATTTTGGGAAGGCTAGCACAAACCAAAGCTGGCAAACAAAGAGTACACCAACATACCTTGGAGCCAAATAAATACTGCGGCTGGGCATTCGGCTGCTTGTCTCGCTGAAATTCCTGAGAGAAAGGCAGCACAGTCCGTACAAACCTGGAGAAGAAAGAGCAAGTAAAGTTCTGGAGCCATTAATTTGCTTACACTGACATTTATGGGAATGAGCACACTATAGAACACATAGGATAGGGTGTAAAATGTAACTTGCTGGCAGAGAGTTACTTGAACTTATATCACAGGGGAGAATGATCTGCTGCACAGTGCAGCATTGAAATAAATGTATAATTTAAAAATAAAACAGAATTCCATGCACGAACGCTATATGTTCACTACCATGAAAACACAATTTTCCCATGTGGTTAACTTTGGCAGAAGAATAATAGATTTTAAGTCACCATGATATGTAGATTCCTTTTGTGATTAAACAGTGTAACTGCTATAATTACCTATTTATTACAAGCATATTAAATGGGGGGGAAAAAAGAGAATATAAGCAAATAAAGATGGCAACTGAAGGGGAAGACTCTGGGACAGTGGTAGACATCCTTTGGCACTCCAGATGTTGTGGACTACATCCCCCCTGTTGCTTTGCCTTCATAATGGCTGTAAGAACATTAGGGGAGATGTAGTCCACAACATCTAGAGTGCTGCTGGTTGCCTATTCCTGCTCTGGGGTATGCATAAGTAGAAAGCATAGCACAAAACATTAGTGACATTTTATTACAGTTATTATTTTAAAGAATGGCATCCTTCAATCTGCTGACAAAATAGACTACTAGAGTGCCTTGAAGATTTAGCTGGAAACCGCTGCTCTGAATGTTACAAGAAAGGCACATCCTACCTGTAGGTGGAACCATTGTAGCAGTAATTGGGAAGAAAATCATAGTTGAGCTCCCAGAAGACATGGAGAGTGATTCTGCCATAAGGAGCAGACACATTATGATTAGCCTCTCGAAACATTGCGTCAAAGCTGTCTAAGGTCAGGTATTTGCTCAATAGTTTGTGTGTCATTCGGTTGACTTCAATAAGTCCGTCAAGCTCCTGCAAACAAAAAACAAGCAAGAATGAATAGTTTGACATCTTTTTTTTTAATATTAAAGCCAACACAGAAAAAAAAAAAAAAAAAAAAAAAAAAGTCAAACATATTGTAAGAACCACCAGTGAATGTAAAATAGCACTTTACACATTAAAAAGAAAAAAAGAGGGGGACGGAGCCGACCAGCAAACTGAGCAGACGTCTCGCTCTGTAGCTCTGTACTGCTAAGCGAAGATAACCCCGCTAACCGGTGATAAAACCGACAAAAAAAACTCCCACCAACTAAACCAACGTGATGGGGAAGCGGACAAAGAAAAATAAAAAAAAAGTAATTTGAGCTCGGGATCCCGAGATATTGGCGACTTCATGCGTGGAGGCCAGCCGCGTGCGATGCCCAAGATGGCGGAGCAACAAGCAGAGGACATGGATACCCTGGATGAGTTCCCTACACTTGGCGGCTTACACCATGAATCATTAGATGAAGTCGACAACACTCCAGCTACAAAAGGAGATAGAAAAACGCTGCTGCGGGACATCCGCTCTATGTTCCAGGCTGACCTGGCCATAGTCCAGGAAAGCCTGCTCACGCTCGCGGGAAGAGTCAAAACAATAGAGGAGGATTCCTCGCACCTCAAGGCCAAGCAGGCCACAGTCGCTGCAGAACACAAACAACTCAAGCAGTCACAGACTATCATGGTGCAGAGGCTCACAGAGGTGGAAGACCGGAGCCGCCAGAAAAATATTAAAATCAAAGGCATCAGTAATGCAGTGGATCACACAGAGCTACCGCACTTGCTGCGACGCCTGATCAAGCACATACTACCCCACAGGCAGGCAAACGCCATACTCATCGACAACATCTACAGGATCCACACGCGGAACCAGCCAGAATAGCGGCCTACCACTGATGTCATAGTGCAATTTGTTACGCACCTGGACAAGGCAGCGGTCAGAAACTCCCCCTCGCTGAAGTTCGAACAACACACACTGGAATTTTATAACAACCTCTCCAGGCCAACAATGCGCTGGAGACCATCAATGTGCCCAATTACAGGAGTGCTGAGGGCTAAAAACATCCCCTACCGCTGGAGCACGACGCACTCCCTACAGATCACCAAAGACAGGACAGTCCATAGGCTTCACTCCCCTGCGGAGGGCCAGCACTTCTTGCGCTCCATGGGTCTGACCCCCTCCGAGAATCGAGAGAGGGACGGACAGCAACGACACCAGTGGGATGTGAATAACATCGCCCCGTTCACACCGAGAGGGGCTCCCACCACCTCAACCCAGAGTCCGGACAGCTGAACCAGCAGAACTGATACAGCTGGACATTACAAAAGCAGGCCCCACTGCTCTCCGAAAGGATCACCTGCACATGTTATGTTACATTGATTAGATAGTTCTGTTACCACTCTCTTTTTCTCGTTGTCACACCCATCACACCACCTACCCCGGGGTCAGAGTGCAGACGCATACTCCCCCACCATCCCCGGCCACGACCTGGTAAGCTGACCGCAGCACAAACACACGGGACGACTGTTACCCTCCTGACCAGCGGCCAACACCTGGCCCCCCTAAGGAATCGTGAGTTAGCCCCAGACAATGCTCAATATTGCGCCCCTTGCCGAACAGTGTAACTGGCGAATTATTACAAGCCCGTGCATATATTGCCAACGTATTAAACTATCCCAAACCAAATGTAGCTACCACTCTAGCAACTACCACTACTTACATGCTGGTACTCCAGAGCCACCCATACACGCCTATATGGGCAACTTAGCTTCCAAACTTAGTACCAACCTCACTAGCAGGCTCCTGCGTTGCCCTAAACGCCTCACCCCAGACATAGGCGCAAGACGCAAGTCACCGACCTTACTTAAATGCGGCCCATACATTGTTGCCGACATTAAGACACCAGTGCCGACTACCCTACCTATGACCGCAATAAGCGGCTAACGGTAAACTAGCCTACAATTATACGCACATGCCCAACCCTCACGCATGTTATTACCCCTCTGGCAAGCACCTAGCTCTTCCAGGGCTGACAGCCCGCTGAAAATGGGCATTAGCTAAGCATACTCACACTGCCCCTCTACTACAAAACCTAACTTAAAAGTGATATGTGATTGTTGCTGCTTTAACATCTGAAGCATAGACAGCTGAATTAATCAGTCCCAGACCAGCTAACTGCTTTACATCAGCCAGATTAGCCATTCTGTCAGAAATCACATGATGCTAACTTGCATCACCGCTACCCTTATAAAATCAACCAT
The DNA here is from genome assembly GCA_933207985.1 of Pelobates cultripes. NCBI lineage: Eukaryota > Metazoa > Chordata > Amphibia > Anura > Pelobatidae > Pelobates > Pelobates cultripes. The sequence goes on from OW240912.1 coordinate 270,148,378, forward strand.
GATATCCAAGCTGATATTACTGCTTGTCAAACTGACAACCTTCACCAGTAATTGTTTATCTAGATCGTAAATCCTCGTAAAAATATAAAAATGTGCCAACATGTCAATGCCATATATGTGAACACCATGTTATAAAATGCTCATACTCTGCTATTGTGGCATCGTAAACCTTTATGTTACCTCATGCACACAAAAAAATAAAGATTTAAAAAATAAAATAAAAAAAACACACATGGTGTGTTTCCTGACCTCCCACAGAGGACTAAACTGCAGCAACTTTTACGGAGATAAAAAAGCCCAATTTAGTATCACAAAACCACAACTTCAACTTGGTTGTCTCCCTCCAAGAAAACCAGGGCATGCGAGATGCAAAAGACACATGGAATGACGCGTAAGGAGAAATATTGCATGAGCCACGATGGCGGGTACTGTGAAGCACCGTTGCCTTCATCAGACACGGCGTCGCCATCGGCTACAGGGCTTAAACAGCAGACTTCCACATGAGTACTGCTGACCTCCACCTGGAGAAACTGAAGCCAGTACAGCCATCAATTCATCTCAGAAAGGAACTGCAAACACATCTCCAGCCCCCTCAACATATGAAGAGAGCACCAATGTGGAAGAAAATAGGCTCCATGACCTGATGTGAATAAACACAGAGTTGCTACAACTGTACTTATGTTGGTGAGGTTTGGGACTATTAGATCTGGTTCAGGTGTGCTCCCCTGCTGCATTCACTTGCCCTAAACAGCTCTATCTGTAGTTAGTAACTTCCTAGGTTGTCTTGTTATCTACCCATATCTAGAACTTGTTTAGAAATAGAAATGTCCCTAAATCAGCTATCTAGCTCAGAGTATCAAAGCATGTACTTAAAATGATTATCTCAATGTCACTGTCACCCTGATATGCACATAGTAATGATGCTTGTATGAAGAAATTGCTCCTAGAAACAGGCACCCTACCAAAATTCACCAAGGTCTGGTCAAACTTTGATGAATATTAGAAGACCTTTGTCGATTGGGGCAGTGAGTCCCACTTTCAATTCTATGTTTAGATCTATAAAAGAACTAAAAAAGGTAAGGCCAAAAACATTTTTCAAAGAAACAACACCAGAGCAAGGGGTCAAGATTCCAACCTTCAGGATAACAGTGCATATAAGCACTTTGCAAAAAGCATAGATGATCCATGGAATATACTTCCAAAGGAGGTAGCAAAACAAATACTGTAAAGGAATTCAAGAATACCTGGAATGCATAAAGTTATCAAAAGAACAAATTAACCTTGCCATTTACATATAAAAAGGGCAGACTTGATGGGCCCTTTGGTTCTTATTGGCCATCAAAGCTTATCAGAGTTATTCACTAAAGTGACAATTGTCTCAAAGGAACACTAGACCATTAGGAATACAAACGTGTATTCTTAACATAATAGTAAGATGGTCCCTAGTTAGATTCACTGACCCCCTTTTCCTGTGTAAAAACCTGTAAAAAACTTTTTATAGCAGAGAGACTCCCTTGATGCTGCTCACCTCTCTGCCTCTCCCTTGTCTTCATTGAGGAGGCATCAAATTCTCCACCGCTGGTCCAATACAATACAATTCATAGAGGTGTGTTTAACCGTTAAATATAAATATTGAATAGTCTTCTGTGTTTTTGTATTTTTGCTCAGCAAACTATTCTATCTCCAAGGATCGGAGGATTTCCTTTTTGGTCCACTTGTTAGTGGAGACAAGCTTGCTGTTCTTTTATATGTGTAAGTGCAACCTTGAATTAAATTAGTTACATTTTAATACAATATCACACTATCTGCACTTTTTTGTCCTTTGAGGATCTGCAGATACCTGATGGGATACAAGCGCAAACCATTTAATATCTTGTAAGTTCTCTACCTCCTGGAGCTACGGTCTCATTTATACGTGTTTCACCACATTTAGCATCTTTATTTCTAGATGCTACACCATCATAATAATATCCTGATTCCCAGGTTGTATTTCTCCTGTTTCACTTTCCTATAACCCCCTATTTTTATACTTCCTCTTTTTGGACTGTGTATATTCTGTGTTTGTACTATTCTCAGTTAAATCCTTCTAACAAACAGGATTACATTTCAGCGAATGTAGCTGAAGAACAACTGCTCTGTAACCCAACCTCAAACATCATGTAAGAGTAAAAAGGGCACTCAGCATTTTTGCCTTAGAAGACCAAGTACAATTACAGACAAACATCAATGCCTAATAGTTCTGATTGCAAGTATGTTTAACCAGGATAAACCGGCTTTTAATAGACTATAATGTTACCCATGGCTGCTTTAACACTGTAATATTTTATTTGCTTTTACGGGAACACAGACCAATTTATCCTTTATTGTTGCGGAGAAATTTATAAAACTATCTTGCTCCAAGAAGATGTGTTTTAGCCACGGTTCGCTACGACAGTACATTTTAATGTCAGAAGCACGTGATCATTAGCCCTTTGCATTTGGCCTTTAATATAGTATTTAGTGCCTTTTTTAAGACCATAGTTTCTGTATCTTGCAGAAAATGAAAGCTAAATTAAAAACTGTAGCTAGAGCACCAAGGAGGCTAATGTTCGAGCAAACAGAATGTTGAATTTTTTTAACTATAGAATTTCCCTATACTGTAAATTGTACAGCCGTCAGACATACAAAATAAAAAGTTGCTAATTTAAAGAAAGCCAATTAGTTTATGGGGTAGATGCTTATTGCAAAATTGTCACATACTGTCCTTGTGGAGAACGATGTAACTTTGAGTGCAGTTAAAGACTGTCACATGTTGAAACTTACAACAATAGAGGTCAGATCTTCACTTTCAAATCGTCCAATGGCCAGTTCCAGTGACTTGTACATGGCTGCTGTAATTCTCTGAGTGATCAAACGGTTTAGATCAATTGATCTTCCCAGAAGCTGAAGTAGGAGGAGAGAAGTAAACATTTCCATTTATAGTTCTGTGGATTTATTTTTTTTTAGAAATTAAAAAAAAATTATTTGTAACATATTTGTACAAAGTGTTTAGCAAAGTGGTTTCCCAAATAATAATAATAATAAAAAAATAAAAATTAATAAACATACAAGTTTATAGCCAAATTTGAAAAATAAAATGTTTCATCTTGACAGTTGTGTTATCTGTCAATCCCATGGCACATCGGTTTCTTTTATTGTGTAATGCTACTGTACATGAAAATATAGTTCATCACACATTTTCTAAAATATCACAAATAAAATGGAAAACATGCTGCGCCAAATGACAAAATATTTGCTATAATTAACCAGAGGTAACAGACAAAAATACAATAGTATAAATAATAGTTTACAGTCTAGGCCAGAGGACAGTGCAATAAAAATAATAATGTACAGTCCTATGTGTACTTTTCTTTCTTTTTTGGGGAAAAAGATCAAGCTTCTTAAAGTTGCTTAAGGTGTGTCTGTGAGAACATATATAAAAAAAAAAAAAAATAGATGACAGGAAGGATCCAGTAAGGCAGTATGCCATTTTGTTTGTCATTAGGTGCAACCTGTTTTCCATTTTATGTGCTGCGCATTTCCTTTTAGGGGCCTTTGAGGGAGTATCCTAGCTCCATGTCTGCGGCCACTGTTGTTTCTATTTGTTTGTTTAGTTATTTAGCACCTATACATAATCTTATTTTTGTTAATTGTCTAATTTCTCATGGTCTGCTTTTTTGGCTTTGGTGCTAAAATAAACAAAATAAAAACATGACGACATATTTATATGTGTAAAGGAACACTCAAAGCACCATGACCACTTCGGCCCGCGGTAGTGTCCATGTCCTATCAAACCAGTTTAGTATGGTTGGACAACTTACCTGGGTCCTGCAGGCTACTTACCATTAGAACAGCATCAGTATACTATATCCACTACAGAGGGATGTAGTGGTTATGGTGCTTGGAGTGTTTCTTTATCAATAATATTGTATCAAAAAGAAAAAAGATACAGGAAAAAGAAAAGTTAGACTTGAGAAGCTATCATTCTCAAAATCTTCCAGGTTGTTTCATAAAGGCAAGTTACAGAAGTACTATTATATAAAACCAAGAAAAAGGTGGGGTGTAGGAACACTGAAAGCTTCCCTACTGCAAGTATATAACAGACAGTGGAAATGTCTTCTAGTTTTAGACTATGCACATTCTAGCGACTTGAATTTAAAATGTGGGTACAAAAGTATATATATTAGACCGCACTTCCCATGGGTATAAAGAAACGTACGAGGTGCTGGATCCTAGTTAACCACCCTGCCTCTAGGGATTAACATATTGTCATAAAATACAATATACAAGGTAAGAATTAACACACACATTTAAATAGAATATAGCTTTTTTTTTATTGAGAAAATTTAAATTTTTAGTAACTCTTGTGAAAAAGAGGATGGTTATACTTAAAGGAACACAAACATGTATTCCTCACCCTATGGTGTTAAAACCACCATGTAGCCCACCTCCTGGTCCCACTTTGCCCTGTAAATATAGTAAAATCTTACTTGTATTCAAGTCTGCAGCGGCTGCCTCTGCCCCTGACCCACCTTCTGTCTGCAGACATCATCAGAAATGGGGGTCTGAGCCAATAACAATGCTTCCCCATAGGATTGGCTGAGATAATCAAGGAGGCAGATCAAGGGCAGTGCCAGCACAAGTCAAACATAGCCCTGGCCAATCAGCTTTACCTCATAATAATTAATTGAATCAATGCATCTCTATGAGGAAAGCTCAGTGTCTGCACGCAGAGGGTGCCCCAGGAAGCCATCTGAATAGTGGCCAGTGGAGTTATCACTAGGCTTCAATGTAAACACTGCATTTTTCCTGAAAAGACCGTGTTTACTTCAAAAAGACTGAAGGGAATGATTCTACTCAGAATACAATAAGATGTAGTTATTCTGGTGTCTATGGTGTCCCATTAATAATAATTAAACATCTGTATAGCCAATGTGGAATAAGAAACAAAACAGAAATTACTGTCATAGGACTGAGAGACCACACATAAAATGCACACAATTACCAGTATGTCCTCAATTTGCTACCCAGTCTTGCAATTGTGTTATTGGAGAAAATCTTCATACGTACTGTGTGCAAAGGATCCTGAGATTGGCTCTAGCAATGCCCTCCTGGCTGATCACAGATTGTAAAAATACAGCTCTGTGTAAAAAAATTTTTTTGTGGCTCTCTTCACACTACGTCAGTAATTTCTGTTTTGTTTCTTACCCAACATTTGGAGATTTGTTTCTCATACAGCTGTTTTTCTGGCTATTAAGTAGAATCATGCCTTTCTCGCTAATTCTTGCAGCAATTACTTAAAATTTAAATGTTCACAATTAAAACATAGCTATATTCTAGGTAAATGTGTGTGCAGATTCTTACCTTTTACATTGTATTTTAAAATCTGGGTTACTTGCTTTAGCTGAGGGAACAGTTTGACATTTCCAGTGTAAGTGGTAGAGGTTAACACAGTAAAGGAGTTTAAGCATGCGTGGGATAGGCATAAGGCTATCCTAACTATAAGATAAGGCCAGGGACTAATGAAAGTATTTAGAAAATTGGGCAGACTAGATGGGCTGAATGGTTCTTATCTGCCGTCACATTCTATGTTTCTAAAAGGGCAGTATAATAATAAGGAAATAAATCTGATAGGAGAGCTGAGCTATTTTAGTTGTTCCCCCCCAACACCACATAAGAAGTGAATAAGTCTCCTGTCGACCAAAAGTTAAAAAAAAAAAAAAAAAAGGGAAGTGGTAAAGGTAAGATATGAGTTATCTGCAGGCACCAAAAACTATTATTTTGTTACCAATTAATGACTGGTTGTGCATATGATATTTTTCTCAGAAGTAAAAAAGATACTTATACTTAGTATAAGAGATAAAGTTCCACGTTAAAGAGAATGAATACCATCTGAAAATACAGTATCTATGGAAGAAAAAAAACTATACATAGCGTTATACAGTATAGACAAAATAAATGGGAAGGGGGGAAAGTGAGAAAACTCACAAGACGTCTGCTAATTCAGGCTTATCTCCCCACAATAAGGGGTTATGTATGGAGTGGAAGTTCAGCTGGCAAAAGAGGGCAATGAGTTCAGGCTTATCTTCACCCAGAGTGGACCTGGAGCAATATACTGCAGAAGGTAGGTGGAACAGCAAACAGCAGCCCGGCAACAGGAAGAAAAAAATTAAATAAAAAAAAAAACATATTCAAAAGAGGGGAACAATAAAAACAAATTAAAGTCCAACAATTAAATATCCAACGCGTTTAGTCCGATACACTGACTTCCTCAGGGATCTGGGAGCTTGATTCTCTGTCTTCGTTTAAGTATGCTTCTTAATTTCAGACCTTCCGATCAGCTGGCGTTCGCGTGCGTTCCAACGTGGAAAGCAATAAATTTACTGTATAGCATTGTCATTTCCGGTTTGCGTCTGCCCATCAAGCACACAGAAGAAATAACAGACGCGCCCATACATTTCCCCTTATTGTGGGGAGATAAGCCTGAATTACCAGACGTCTTGTGAGATTTCTCACTTTCCCCCCTCCCCATTTATTTTGTCTATACTGTATAACGCTATGTATAGTTTTTTTCTTCCATAGATACTGTATTTTCAGATGGTATTCATTCTCTTTAACGTGGAGCTTTAGCTTTTATACTCAGTAGAAGTATCTTTTTTTACTTCTGTTAGGTGGTGCTGTGAGGTTCATCATAATAGCTCCTTTGTTCACTTTATACCCCTACTAGTGACTTAGTTTTTTCACTGATATTTTTCTCTTATATCAGCCCTAAGAAATGAATGTTCGTGGATAAAAGATGTATTCTCTGTAATAGGATATGGAAGAAAATTATGCCTTTATGTTTTGAAGTATGCCAACAGAGTGCCAATTCATGATTTCACTTACGTTAAAGACAAAGCAGTTTGATAATAACTGGAAGAATGCACTTAAAGTCACAAAAGAAAGTAGCTAAAAACAGAGAAAGTATCCATTTATTAAATTAAGTATTCACAGCCCACTCCAAAGCCTGTATATGTTCTCACCTGGACATGTCGCTGTTTCAGCAAAGTGTCGTACCGGTTGGAAGTTGGTGGAGAAATATTAGCTCCTAGGTTTTTACAATCTGTTCGTAATCGTTTCTCTAAAAGAAGACTGCAAGACATGAGGTACATAAGCACATTGTCCACTAAACTTATTTAAACATTTATGAATACATTTCACTGTTTTAATACGTACCTGCCAGCTACAATTTTATACTGAGCAAATATTTGGTCCGCTAGTTTGTAGACAAACTGGTCAAAGCACAGGTTGACCTGCAGAAGACAGAAACCAGAGATTAAATGCCACTAGGTAGAATGGATTGTCTTATCTGGTAAATGAATAGTCAAAGAGTTACTCCAACCAAAAAACAGTGTTTTTGTTAGACTAACCCTTGCTGTTCTGGTTTTCCCCCCTCAAACTTTAAAAATAAAGCATCGTCTTACCTCTGGTCAAGTTATCAACTCAGGACAATCCTGCAGTACCACCACAGGACGCTTACCGTGAGCATATTGTGCGTGCTAATATCAGACATCTAATATGCACAAAATTGACAGTGACCAGTTTAGGACTGTTATTCCCAGGCTGTGTAATGACTCTGCTGGACGATGAGTTACACCTCTGAGAGTAGAGAGGTTAAATTCTGTATGTGCAGCGTATCATAGCAAAATGCTGCACATACAAACAGCAGACACCATGATCACTTCAAAACACTGAAGTGGACATGATGCTTGAAGGAACCCTTTAACCGCTGGCTTACCAAAGACATATAATCTGATTATCCAAGTGCTAAGCCAGACAAAGATAGTCTCTACCAATCTGATATTTACTTTTGGATCTCCAATTAATGTTAAGCTTCCTCCAATTACAAAGGTCTATCAGGTTCATCTTTCATGTATCTTTGTTTCTGCGCCTTTTTTCAAAACAAGGTGAAAAAGAAAAAAATAATAATTTGAAGGTCACAAAATATGAAAAAATCCTTCATGACAATATGGCCCACAGATTTCTACATACCATATATACTCAAGTATAAGTCTAGTTTTTCAGCACATTATTTGTGCTGAAAAACCCCCACTCGACTTATACTCGAGTCAGTGTCTGCATTATGGCAACTTACATTGCCATAATACAGACCAGGACCGCCGGGCTCATTACAAGCCCGGCAGTCCTGTTGGGGGCTGGCAGAGAGCTGCTCTGGTCAGCTCCCTTCTCCTCCACTGTAAGTCTCGCGCTCTGACCCCGCGGCTCTCGCGAGACTTACAGTGGAGCTGACCGGACCGGAGGAGAAGGGAGCTGACAGGGGCTGCAGGAAAGGTAAGTAACAGCTCTCTGTTACTTATATAATGCAGAGTGTGTGTTTGTATGAGTGTGTGTGTATAATGCAGTTTGTATGAGTGTGTGTGTGTATAATGCAGAATTTGTGTATGAGTGTGTGTGTATAATGCAGAGTGTGTGTTTGTATGAGTGTGTGTGTGTATAATGCAGAGTGTGTGTTTGTATGAGTGTGTGTGTGTATAATGCAGTGTGTGTGTTTGTATGAGTGTGCGTATATATAATTATAAAAATCACAGACTTTCATAGCCCCAAGTTTTACCCTCAACTTATCCACGAGGCACAGCATATTTCACAATTGTTGGTCACAAAACTGCACTCGACTTATACATGAGATCGACTTATACACGAGTATATACGGTAATTTAACAAGCTTTTACCCTACACATGAAAGGAACACTGCAAGCACCATAACCACTGCCAAGTGCTACAGTGGTGCGAGGAGTGTCCCTGTGTACCTCCTTTCCCTATGGAAAGAACCAGGAAGTTTTAGAACAGTTTGACATCTTACCCGACATCCAATGGACACCACTCGTACCTCTTAACTCATTGATGACAGCATACGGCTCTCACTGAGCAGTAGTGGAGGTGGGGAGAGGTGCCCAGTGGGCCACAGGTAAGAAGTCAAACCTTTTAACTTTTGATAATGAGTTGGCTACTTTGGCCTTAAATTTGAAATTCACTTTGAAATCCCAACCGTTCTAACTTTAGTGAATAACTGTGTCTTTAATGAAATCAGACTTACCTCAGCCTCAATTTCATCATAAAGGAACTGCTTCTTGAACTTTGTAAGAGCATAATGTGCACTGTCATTGTACAGATCCAGAGAATACAGCACATATCTAGAATAGTAATAGACACCAAAAATAATGCATTATCAATCCGATTATGGCTCCAACCGTCCTACATACAATTTGTATATTAGTAGGATAACTGACAAACTAATACTAAATAAGAGGAACTAATAGAAATGTAGACCATTAGGGAAGTTTCATGAGTCAAGATTACATCTAAACACAAAATATATGCAGTGCTGAACGGTCACATACAGCTGTACAGAGACTCACAAAGCAATGCTTGTGTTGTAGATCTAGATTTCTTACCTATGTCCCTTTTAACTGTGTGTCCTGTGTCTGCTTGCTTTGTACCAAAAGATTGTTTGTTTACTCTATAGTTTTAATCCCCTCTTTCCTGCCCATCAGCATGCACCTCCCAAACTTCCACTACATGCCAAGGTTCTTTCTACAGAGCCAAACGCTCACACACTCTCTACCTTTGTAAAACTTCCAATGAGCAAAAGAATATACAAAGCAATGATTTCATATAGTTCAGATTGTTATGCATGCATTAAGTTTGTGAGTGTAGAAAAATACACAATGCGTGTAGGCAGCTGAAGGAAGAGTTAAAATAATAAATGAGTGTAGATCAATTGTTCCATTTGGTAAACATTATAGCACCGCACATATAACTAGAAAAGCCAAAAGAGTCATGAGCATGCTTACTCCATCATGGATGCTTCCTTGGTCTCCAGAATATGGTCAGTCAGAATCCAGGGCATAGACATCTCAATAGGAAACTGAATTCTGCGGCCCATAGTCAACTCCAAAAAGAACTCCCTGAACCACAGCTGGGACAGGTCACAGCACTGCTGTAAGGTTTCTTTAAGAGGAAACAAGACAGTGACAAAGACGCAGGCACATACAATATGAAAATATAAGCAAGCACAAGCACCGAAGGCACCGAAAAACAATATGCAGAGGAGAACCAGAAGGGCATGGCTTACAGACTCAAGAAGGACCTTCAGTTAAATAGCTATGTGAATTACTTTTTTACTGCATAAGGAAAACACTGATCTACAACTCTTATTTAATTTTCAACATAATGGTGAACATGGCATGCGAGGGATTGCTTTATGATAATTTTACTGATGCAGCAAGTGACTTCCAAAAAGGAAGTTGAATTCTTGACTGAATCAGACCACACTTAATACAGATATGTAAATATTTTGTTCTTTTGGTATTCTAATCAAATAATATCATCCCATGTCTGCTGTTCAGCTATCAGAGCATTTTTGAGAATGGTTCATCAATAGCTGTAATTTAAAATGTTGGTCAATATTAGTTAATGTGAATTATTAAAGCTAGCTTTAACCCCCTTTTTGGTAAAGCCGGATACAAAAACAAACATTACAATTTTGGGGGAGATACTATAAAAGTAAATAAGGAATATATGGAGCTATTGGGTAACACAGTGTGAATAGGCCACACCACCTGTGGCACAATAGGTGAACCTGCAGTTAGAAATAGAATGCCAGCCAGCACGAAGGTAGGGACTGCAGCCACATCCCCGGTCATCTGGATTGGTGCTTGTTGTGGTAGGATGCAAAAAGAATTCCAATTCGAACGCTGGTGCTTCCACTGTAAAGACCATCTTCAGTATCACTCGGTTACATTCCACTAATAGGAACCAGGGTTTTACAACTGATATGAGATTACCTTGTCAAGGAGTAGCTGGGTTACATGTCTCTTCAAGACCCTCCATCTCAGAATGGTTTGGGATAGATCACGGTAAAAGGACAAGGAGTTGCCCTCAAAGTTATAAGAGGGTATACTTCTGGCAGCTTTCATTATGGCTAACTTATGTGCGCTATCACATCACAGGAGCCTTTGGACTTCGCTCCAAGTAAGCTCTGAAGAGCCCATCTATCAGAATGGCAGAGGCCTTGCGCAACGGCATTGCAGTGAATAAACAGCTGATCTAAGATGGCAAGTTAGCCACTGTGATTGAGTCAGGAATGCCACGGATCTAAATGTGTTTGTGGCGACTACCATCATCCAAGGCCACCTTTCTGAATTGCATAGCCTCACATGTCCCCTGAGGGCCAGTTACGGTGTCAGTCGTTTCAGTGTGGTACCAATTAAGATCCACACTTCCTTCTTCACTGCTTCCAAGGTTGTGTAGCTCTTCCTGGACATTTCCCACCGCTAATAGTTGCTTCAGCTCCCTAAGAAGAGCCTTAATGTCTCTCTTCATAGAGGGGATTGTATCTTCCTCGTCTCAGTAATGGTGGTATAAGCAAATGAAAAGAAGTCCGAGAACAAAGAGTCTTGGGCAGACACAGACTCCATCTTAGGAGCATGCCTGCTCAGGGCTTGGGCCAAATAGTCTCCAATATCACAAGAACATGCAGCTGGTGGGGTCTGCAACTTCTTAGAATGTCTACCCATGATGGTAAGTATCGGATTATATAAATTAAGTGGCCAGTACTTCAATAAGAAAAGGCTTTTGGAAACCAGTAAGCCGGAGCTCGCTCGTGGCATATCTAGCAGCTCCAGGGCTCCACCCCACAGATTTTTTTTAATATCACTATTAGTCTTTCTTGTGGAGGTAGAATTCTCACCAATATTTCCTTTCAAACTTACCTATATTAACAAGCAAAAATAGTTTTATAGTATGTCTAATTTAAAATGGTATTAGCTGTATTTTTTGTAATTTTAACTATTTTAGCCATGGATACATGGTAGAACCATACAAATCATTAGAAATGTTTTCGAAATGAGAATACCTTTTTATTTCTCTGTGTGACCTTACGTAGATCAGTGTTTTTTTGCAGTACTTTAGAAGATGCTAAACATTAAATAAACATACAAAGCAGGTAAAGGGACACTACACTCAGACCTTTACATCCTTTACAGATGCATCATGGAAAGAACATATACAAAATTAGTGAGGGCAATAAGCACAGTTTTCTAGAATAACTCTGTTTACAGAAAATCTAGGATTCTGCCACCAATGTACTGCTTCTGCAATGAGCAGTCAATCCAGGGCCTAGCCCAGCAGGGGTTTTCTGGGATATTTTGTGGAGCACTTAGTTCTGAGGGTATATGGCCAATTACTGCAAGCATGTTGATTCATGAAAAATATGGGTGCAACTACTAGCCCAAGGTCATGGCCAGTAATTTGCATTCATGTTTTTACATGCATTTACACAGTCACACACTTTTTTGGGATGCTCAATGCTGATATACCTACAGTGGTGTCAATGAAAATGACAACCACTACAATAAAAATTCAATTTAAAAAGAAAACAAAAACTAGCATATGGCATAAAGCAAAAACAAAAAAAAAAACAACATTTATTAACGCAGGATGCTTTTTCAGATATATGGCAGCATATTCGCAGATTAGTTTGTCCCTCTGTCCCATGAGATGACGGCCTTCATATCCAAAGTTGAACAGCAGCCCCCATTAGTTTCATTTTTGTTCACAGGCATTACACTACATAAGGTTTCAGATGAGAGAGAGAAAAAAAAAAAAGGTCCGAAAAGGTAATTGTGTAGGGAAAGCTACACTAAATCTTTTAATGTATATTTCATTTTCCAAGTCCTATTAAGAAATTAAAAGCAGCAATGACATTATTTTTGGCTGTGTGGTTAGATGTGTTAGGACATACCAGCAGCACACTGATCACACCACAATCTTACCACTGAAATTAAGCAAATGTATGTAGAAGAAAGATTCTCGGTGGAATTTTTCTATGTCCAATATGGTGGGACCTTCTAGGCTACTCCGTAGTGTTTTCTTGGAACCGCTTTTTTCAGCAATGAGTGACTCTAGCATGGTTCTCACCATGTAAAGCTTTGTCATTAAAAGGGAGAGGTATTCACAGGAGGGCAGGTGCAAGTAAGGGGGGAAAAAAACAACACACAGCACATTAATGTACAGAGATTGGTATCAAAAACACTAGCTACACTGTTCAAAATGACATTCACATGGATGAGAGCTGTGAAACGTATAAACTACATTCCCACAAAGGTACAAAGACTCTGCAGGGATGTGTTGCAACACGTGCATGCATTGTTTATGTACACAAACAGCCGTTTCATTTAGGATAGAAACAGCAGCGTCTTGAGCATTTCAAAGCAGTGCAAATGGGAGTATCGTCTTACCACCAAAGTTTAAAAGAGTTGGATAGGAGTAGGACTCCCTCAGAAATCGCTTTATCACATGCAATAACTTTTCCATTCCCAGAGACTTGAGCTGCTTGAACAGCTCTGCAGAGTTCAAGGACTCCGCCATTGTGCGCACCATGAAGAGCTGAAAACCAACGTGAAAGAGAGATAGGCAGGAGAGGGAGAGCGGCCAAAGTCAAGGAGGAGAAAGTGTTGGTAAAAAGAAGGAAGGAAAAAAAAACAGACAGAAAGAAAACATTAGTACGTTAGGAAGGCCAAGCGACATTTATTTCCACTACCATCCTTCCTTTTTGCTATACAGATATTTATTTGATAAAATTTTGCTTAAAAAAAATAAATAATTTTCAAACAGGAGCACCTTAGATCCTCAACACGTCTATCACAAACAAGGATATCAACAGAATATATATGGTTTGGGATATAGATTTTATGGACAGAGCTTAGTGGCTTTTTTTTTTTTTTAACTTCTGGAATGGTTTTTGTTTTTGGATTTAGTCTGGAAGAAGTTCTTGAACTTGATCCATTGTTATAAAAACTTTCAAATGGTTCAAAAGGAGTCTACTGTAGACAAAGGAAAACCTAGTAGCATGAGACATTGTTTTGTAATGGCAATACATCTTGTTAGTGGCAATCACGCCACAGCTTTGATTAGAGATTTCATATAGAACTGCTGTAGTGGATATTAATGATGCACTGACATGCACAGGGTTGCTTAGTATAGTTACCAGAGACAAACAAGAGCTTATGTGTCCTTAACAGGAAAGCAATATATTGACGACTGTAGAACTGTACCAAGGATTACAGAAGACGTAACACACCCCTCCTAGCAACCAACAGCAAGCCAAAGAAAGACAGAGAAAGAGAAAACATTGGTGGTAATCGATTTTGTATCCAGATTAAAACATTAAATTTTTTTATTTCATTTTTTTTTTTTAAAGATTTAAGGAACTAAAATCATCTTACTCCCACCTCCCTGCGTTTTATAATTAATGAAATTATGTAACATTAATTACAACAAAATCACATTTGATTAAGAAACAATTATGCAATAAAAAAAAAAAATCAAGTGCAAGCATGACCATTAATTCAGCATGGTGATGGACTGCATCTCAGATATTTTAAACCACTTTCATTTAGGCAGGTCAAGCAACAGGGGAATGTAGTTCCCACACATCTAGATTGCCATGGTGAGCCATCATTCACCTAAGGGTTCCTGCTGCATTATTTACAAAAATTCCCTATGCCATCCTAATTTACACAAAATTCATCTATCTAAATCATCAAATACATTCTCTGAAGACCTAACATTTGAACGTTCACATATAGATTATACTAAACTCATATATATATATATATATATATATATATATATATATATATAGTGAAATCTTACTAAGTACATGGAGCTAGAAACTTGCAGAGTCACAAAGAAAGATCAGCATGTAAAAATTGAATTTCAGCCTGCATTCACAGTTCCTGGACTATAATAAACCTGGTATATAAAGTTTTGCTTTGCTTGCATTCCTTACTAAGAATTTCAAAGTAAACCAGTTGCTAAAAAACTTATGGGAAGGTTAGCTTAGAAGTACCTGAGTGCTGGATGGCCCAACAGCACGTCTTGGAACCTTGATATCAAATCCAGTTTTAGGGTCTTTTTCCCCTTTTAGGGCAGGATCATTGAATGGTTCATGTCCTTCCTCCCAGTCACAAACGGTCTTTCTAATTGCTTGGAGCACACTGTTGCAGGGATAAAATGTGTCTGCTCAGATTTGCTGCATTTAAGACACTCTAAAGCTGTTTATTGACATATAAATATCAATGTATTGAAAAGTTACCTTAATATCGTGAACACACAACCTACAAATTGTCAACTTTAATACACTATATGATTTGTTTGTGAACCTTTACCATTAATAACACTCTGATACTCATATATTACATAGTTACATGGCTACACAGCTGAAAAGAGACATGCATTAATTAAGTCCAGCCTCTCTCACATTTATTTTTGCCTTTGATCCAAAAGAAAGCAAAAAAGAAAAAACTAGTCTGAAAAACTTAAAATTTTGCAACAAACTAGGACAACTAATAAATATATATATATATATATATATATATATATATATATATATATATTCTCACCCTTCCTAGGTGGTATGTTGATTCCTCATGCTCAGATCCTCTACCAGAGGCCTAGGAGTTTGAGGGTTCTGAGTAGTATCTTAGCTGTTCCTAGAACTGCACTCTTCTGGACAGCGATCTCAGATGTCCCACCTGGAATCTGTTGAAGCCACTCCCCCAACTTGGGTGTCACAGCCCCGAGTGCTCCTATCACAACTGGGACTACTACTGCCTTCACTTTCCACATCCTTTCAGGTTCTTCTTTTAGTCCTTAGTATTTCTCCACCTTCTCATGTTCCTTCTTCCTGATGTTATAGTCACTGGGTATTGCCATGTTCACCATGACTGCAGTCTTCCGTTCCTGGTCTACCACCACGATGTCGAGTTGGTTGGCCAGCACTTGCTTGTCTGTCTGGATCTTGAAGTCCCACCGGATCTTCGTCCTGTCATTCTCAACTAGCCTTTGTGGTATGTCCCATCTGGACTTAAACAGGTCCAATCCATATTCTGTGCAGATGTTTCGGTACACAATCCCATCTCAGTGTATGCTAACATCTTGAATCCGGCTACTAGGTGCTGGATTGTCTCAGAGATAGATTTTTTCTAGTTTGTTGCAA
The DNA here is from genome assembly GCA_933207985.1 of Pelobates cultripes. Classification (NCBI taxonomy): domain Eukaryota; kingdom Metazoa; phylum Chordata; class Amphibia; order Anura; family Pelobatidae; genus Pelobates; species Pelobates cultripes. The sequence goes on from OW240912.1 coordinate 270,164,456, forward strand.
AATTGGAAGTGTTTCAGACTAGGTTTTTTGCTTTCTTTTGGATTATAATATATACACATACACACACACGATATTTTCCATATGATTTCTTATTTGCATTTTAGATGAACTATAGCCAGCTATTCTTTTGACAAAAAAAAACAAAAAAAACCACAAGCAATATAATCAAAATGGGTGTGTTCCTCTTACCTATGAATTACATTCTTCTTTTTCTTGATAGCTTGTCTCAATGGCTCGCGCAAGGTAATTTGAGCAAAGTCTTGAAGAGCAGCATATATAGTATGGCGAATGGCATGGTTAAACACACTTTCCATCCTACCCATAAGGACTTGAAGACCTTTAATCATGGCAATCACCTAAGTGGATGAAGGAAGATGTAAAACACACAAAAACAAATGCATAATTGTACACCATCTTAGTGTTGTAAATGCACAGCGTCGTCAATTGGCAGAGGTGAATAGACACATTCAGACAAAAAGAATCCCAATCTAGATGGACTAACTACCTTTTATCTACTTGATAAAACTAGGTTTATTTTCACGGCTTATAAACCAAACAAGGGAATTATCTGTTTTTTTAGAGATACATTTGGGATTTTTAGTTTTTTTTATGCCAATGACAACTTTTACTTCCCAAATAAACCTCACAGTCATCATTTTTTTTATTTGGTATAACTCAACATATAGAAAGCACCTTCAATGTCATAAAACTGGCAACAGTTGCAATTATTTTGTTATGGGCAAATGTAAATATTACAAGTTTTAGAATGAAATGGTGTATTTCTTAAACTGTGTACTTTGTCTTTAAGAGATATTGCAAACGGACAAGGTGTTAGAAATGGAACATATTTTTCATAACTGTTTCATTAAGCAATAACCTCAGTGCATAATATGTTTGCTCCATTTTGTCCCAGACGAATTACAATAACAATAATGCATAAACAAGCTTCAAGGCTATACTACGACTCTTTCAGTACACAATATACGGTTGTAACCCCAAGTTAATGGAACGTCCCCCAATCCGGGAATCTCCCACGACTGTACACTTACGACTTAGTATAAACAACAGATAACCTATTCAGACTTTAAGATGCCATCTTGAACTAAGTCAGGAAAATTTCCATGACGTATACACCCTTTAGTTATGGCCTTGTATGTTTGCCAAATTAAGGGAGGTCCTAAAATGAATAAAGTAAAAGAAGTGTTACTTTTTCACATATGAACTATGGTAACCCTAAAATGGAGACACCTAAGGTATAAATAGGGGTACTTTTAAATGTTAAGACACAGAGGAGAGACTTGGAGACAGACGCTGCTCCATCTTAAAATGACAGAGAGGCTGACATGATGACATGTTCAGAAGGGTATGTTAAGCTATTAATGATATTTGCAAGCATGTAATTTAATCTTATAAACTCTGCTATAATGGATTTTATATTTATATTTTTATATAATATCCAAAAAGACAAAACTATTGCTTCCAAGACAATCCTTATTTTATATTGTATTCTCAATTATTTATATATGTTAAATAGAGGATCTCTTACACTATATAAAATTATGGCTAAGATATCTGTATGGTTAGCCCTACTAAGTTCTATGCTTTAAGACATTATAGTGGTAAATAAGGAATAAACACAGAAGGTAGTGTACCTAAAAAATGGGAGAAAAAGTCTAGTGCTGGACTTCTGAATAGAGGATTGAAAATATAAAGCACATTTAAAAAGACCACAGGGTCTTAAAACAAAAAATAACTTTATTTGAGATTCTTAAAGGACCACTATAGTGCCAGGAAAACATACTCGTTTTCCTGGCACTATAGTGCCCTGAGGGTGCCCCCACCCTCAGGGACCCCCTCCCGCCCGGCTCTGGAAAGGGGAAAGGGGTAAAAACTTACCTTTTTCCAGCGCTGGGCAGGGAGCTCTCCTCCTTCTCTCCTCCTCCGATCCTCCTCCTGGGCTGAATGCGCACGCGCGGCAAGAGCTGCGTGCGCATTCAGCCGGTCACATAGGAAAGCATTCATAATGCTTTCCTATGGACGCTGGCGTGCTCTCACTGTGAAAATCACAGTGAGAAGCACGCAAGCGCCTCTAGTGGCTGTCAATGAGACAGCCACTAGAAGATGGGGAAAGGCTTAACCCATTCATAAACATAGCAGTTTCTCTGAAACTGCTATGTTTATAAAAAAATGGGTTAACCCTAGAAGGACCTGGCACTCAGACCACTTAATTAGGCTGAAGTGGTCTGGGTGCCTAGAGAGGTCCTTTAATGTCAAAATAATAAAAAATGGGAATGGATCCAAAAAAATTAAAAACAACAAGAAAAATACATACTGATGGTATAGGATGAATACTGATGTCTTGGAATATAACTACACTCAGCCACAGCACATATCTGTGCTGTATTGGAAAAGGGGGTTTAAATATAGTTGTGCATAAGTAAAGGGGTAATAGAATGAATATATACTAGGACCATTGAACAAAAAAAATCAAATCTGCATCACCTAATAATAATCCAAAGACTTGGAATAATAGTAGAGTGAAATATAGATGAAAATATAGCAATATCATAAAGAAGCAAACTGAGTAGAAACGGAAAAAGGTGGTTAAAGATATAACCCTAAGATTGCCATTAGATACTGAAATTTCTGACAGGAGTTACAGATAGGATTAGTAACAGTCAGAATCAATAACTGATTATCAGTAGAGGCCTGGGATATCAGAATAGGAGAAGACTAAACGTATTAGAACTAGATGAGAAAATAGATTGTAAGATTGTTATTATGCTGACTGTACATCAAAGTCTACAGATGTAAAGTAGTTACAGAAAAAGAGTAGATACTATGTTACCAGCACGTTGCCAATATGTACTGAATACTGAAAATAAATAAGCGTCCTAGATAATAAAGCTTGATGAGCAGAGAATAAAAAAAAAAAAAGAAAAAAAAAAAGGAAATAGATTGGTCCTACAAACTGACTACCCCCGTGCCTTCGGGGGCACCTGAGTCTAACCCCGTGGAAAAGTGAAAAGGTCCCTAAAAGATCATAAGAAAAAATAATAAACAAGTATGATAAGGAGAGACGGCTTAATAACGCCCTAAGCCCCTGACGCGCGCGTTTCGCCCACTAAGCTCGTCAGAGGGGAGATTAGTTATATTCCAAGACATCAGTATTCATCCTATACCATCAGTATGTATTTTTCTTGTTGTTTTTAATTTTTTTGGGATCCATTCCCATTATTTATTATTTTGACATTAAGAATATCGAATAAAGTTATTTTTTGTTTTAAGACCCTGTGGTCTTTTTAAATGTGCTTTATATCTTCAATCCTCTATTCAGAAGTCTAGCACTAGTCTTTTTCTCCCATTTTTTAGGTACACTACCTTCTGTGTTTATTATTTATTTCCACTAGGGGTTACCCCCCTGTTTTTAGTGTACCTTGGCTGCATGTGAGTAGTTTTTAAGTGGTAAATAAGGGAACCACCTGCGATTACAATTTTAGCCGGCAGGTTAGTCTGTTCACATTAATAAAAAGACAAGAAAGGTACCTACTTCAACCAGAGCAAACTTCTCCTCGCTTGTGTAGTTGTACCGCGTGGCTCTCTCGTATTCTTCGGCATTGTCTGGACAATCTTTGTTGGAATATTTATCCGTTGGATGCACGAGCTTCCAAGAGTACTATTTAACAAAATCAAACAAAAAATGTCATGACCTTTTTATAACCGAGCACTATAAATAGATAGTATATACATGAATACATGGGATATATACAATTAATGGATCTGACAGATGAGGAACATTCTAAATTTACTTGTGGAGGGAAGATTACTGATCAAATGATGGCCTCCAAGCCTGCTTGTCAATACTGAAATATGACAGTTTGTACATAACAATATTGTTTTCAAGAACATGATTACTCTAACTGATATAGGAAGAGAAATACCATACTAATTTGCAGAATATTTCAGGACTTAATCCTAATCGAGCACTAATAGACTGTGACACCCTCCACAGCCACCTTAGAGAAATGGACACTTTCTGTTTTTAGCAGCTTACCAGTGATTTCCAGTGTTCCTGAGCAAATATTACTTTCAAATATTACTTCTGCAAAGTGACATACCACTTCCATGACGTGAGCACTCCACTGAGACAAAAGCTGCAGTCCTTGCAAGGACAAATCAAATAGCTTCCTATATTCTCCATCTGTCTTCTGGGCTTCCTGGCGGCCAGATCCAGTCACCACCTTAGGCAAAATTAATAATAAGAATCAAAACAAGTTTTTTTAAGTCCTAAATTATACACAACTCCTAAAATATCAAGCAAGGGACACAACATCCTTTACTCTCCCTTCAACCTTACAATTAGGTAGACCTATTTGGTTCTTTAAATAAATAAATAAATAAATAAATATATATGAGAATGATATAGGTTTTTATTAACCCTAGACTTAATTGATCTCACTGTATTCACATGTACTGTAATTTTTGTTGTAAGTCTATCATTCAGTAAAACAGAAGGAGAAAGTCAAGCTGAACTCACTTCATTATTGCTGTAACGGGCCAGCTCTGAGATGAAGCGCATGTGGTCATCCCTTATCGGAACCATTTGTTCACAGATGTTGTACTGTGGACTGCTGCTGGATGAGGTACAGGTCCACCTGTTTCAGAATACCCATGAGAACAATATTTAGGCAATGCAGACTAATTATTTCTTGTAATCTCTTTCACACATCTTTTCACAATGATTTTCGTTTTGGTAGAGCAATTGCCATGAGCATGCACAATGGTTCAAAAACCAGGTGTTTCTCACACAAATCCTTAGTCCCTTATAGGACAATGATCTATATATTAGCAAGCATACTTTTTTGTTTTCTAAAAGGAAGGCTACCCAAAACAACCACAACCCACCATATATACACATAAACAGGATTATCGAGAACTGTTTAAAAAAAGTGATCCCACTATTCGTATTAAAGTCAAGGGGTGATTCATGGGAGCTGTAACTCCGGCTACTTACCCTATTACATAAAACATTTGCTAAAACACATTTTAGGGACAGAGTCTTTTACCATCTCTGAAAATGACTGTCCAAGGCCAATTTTGTCATATCAAATGTAATACCATCTTCAATGCTCAATCCCCATTTCTTTGCATCATTTTTTACATTTAAATATCCTTAGGGAAGTTCTATGGGGAAGAGCACATCATGACATATAAAATAAAAAAGCTAAAATAGATCTACTGGTCTCAGCCTTTAACCCCTTAAGGACACATGACATGTGTGACATGTCATGATTCCCTTTTATTCCAGAAGTTTGGTCCTAAAGGGGTTAATGCCAATAGAGTGGTCAATTCGTCTCTCAATCCATGCCAAGGGACTGAATAATAAAAGCAGCAGTTTACTTTAATCTCAGGAATGTCAAACATGGGGTCAATTAAACCTTCCAATAAAATATCATCCCTGGTGGCACACAAGCATTCGTTCATACACCTGCTTCAATATATTAAATAGAGAATAAAAGCTACACTCACCTGGACTTGTTCTCCTCATAATGTGCACTGGTTTTAATGTATCTCGCCAGTTCTATTTGCATGTCTCCAAACAGTGGGACCACCTGCAATTGCTGTGCAAAAAGACAGGATAAAAACAGGTTAGATCATTAGAGATTTTGTTTTGCCTGAAACTGCAGGAAGCAAGGTGAATTGTTAGTGTAGGACCAGAGATTTGCCTTGACGTGGCAGATGAGCTTACATCTAATGGCCATTGGAGTGGAACTAAAAACCTCCATTTGCATAAATAGGATAGGGATTTGGAATAGTGCGCAAGTAACTTTTTTTCCTTTGTTTTTTTATTGGATGTATTGGGGCTGATTTGTACTATGGTTATTGCTGCTGATAAGGAGTAGTGGGAGTCACAGCGCAGGACTTATTATTGTGTATTTGTATCACATGAGAATAGCCCTCATACCTGACTGAATTGGTTTCTTTGGTAAAAACTCGCTGTACCCTTAGTCTGTCTGACTAATTAGGAGTTCGTGGAAATAATAGTCATAAACAGCAGTTATTGTATTTTCACAAATGTTGACAGCAACAGGACGTTTCCATTTTCACTAGGGCATTGATCAAACTACAGCCTGGGAAGATTGAGACTATAATGCTTTGTTTTAACGGTTTGTAATTTGTGTCCATGTTAAATCCAGGCATCATTAAAGGAATAACAGGATTGCTCCATGTTATTGGTACACGAACACAAAAGGTATCGAACGACGAAAGTAAGGGAACAACAGAAGAGGCACAGGGCAAGGTCTTGATGTCATTGTCTGACTTGAAGACTACACGTCCCATACCCTATGATATTTTGACATGGGATGTGTCAAGTTTCATAATGAATCTCCAACACTCTGCTTTCCTAAATATGAAGATCATACCAGTTTGCTTTGTTTATAATTGTAAAGGTCTCACTTTCTGGGTTGTTAGGTAATCAGGTTGGATGGGACAAGATCTTTATGCATAGATGTAAATACAAAATATTGTTCACTACAGAGGTAGTGCAAATGGAAATAGAGCTTTCACGGTGAACCTCACAACACCACAAACAAAGTTAATGTTTGTTAAAGAGATGTAAATACATTTTAAGATACTTCCCTATTTATGAAGGAGTTTCTTTTCATCATACACCTTTGATCTTAGTACTAAATGAATGCATTAACTAGTAGACTTTAAATCCATATACTTCTACCCACTGTAGAGATGGTTTTCAAATAAGAACCAGTAGAGGCCCCCAATTAGTCTTATTTTGGCAACGGAAACATAATCCACAGCATTTTCAATTCTATGCACGTTAAAAAAAAATCTTTATTCTATTTATATATTGTTGTTTTAATACAGTTGCTTAGAGTGTCGCCTATGATCCATCCTACACATTGTATAAGTAATACAGCATCATGTTTGAACACAACTAAGTTATCACTCTGCCCAGCTACCTTGAAGAACTTATCTATCTTGGTCAGGTTTATTCTTTTCTTGGCATCCAGTTTATAGATGTTGCTCACACTCCCATCCATAAGGTACAATCCGAAGCCCATCACCTAGAACAAAGCAATATTAAATTATGTCAAAAGAAACTAGTATACAAATATGTACAAAGAAAAAAGTGAGATCTGAGCATTACCATCTGGCAACTATTCTAAGAATTGTATCTATTGGAGACTATAGTAGGGAAAAGAAAACATATATTACAGATCCCTTTCAAAATAAATATTGGTCTGCTAAGGTCTTTGTACGAAGGCAAACCTGTTCATTCTCACAAAAGCTGATTTAGATGTTATTACATTATTAGTTTAACTAGCTGCAGATCAGCGTGAAATGAAAGAATTTTGCTCTGTATTTAAGCATCCCCTCTGCATGTGCTTTATATCTGCAGAGTTAAATAACTAATTTCCACTAACAAGCTGTCCATGCTAAACTGATAACAGTGGATGGAAATGGTTTAAAGTAGACATGCAAAACAAATGTACTTATTTGTATTATTATTAGCTTGTGAAATCAATAAATATGTTTTACAAAAACTATAGTGTGTGTCATCAGTCTCGGTGTTGGATGGGGACATCTGGATTAAACGGACATCTTTGTATATGCACATTTTATTACTGATGCATGAGACGTGCATAGTGGTTGATTTACAGACAGGATTCACACAGTTAAGAGAGACAATTCTAGGCAAATGCAGCAAATAAAAAAGGGGGTATATACACATTCACTGCTAGCTTATCATCCCTGTACAAATGTGGATAACAATGTAATAGAGCAGCAGGACATGCTAGCAGAATGCTTGGTTGTATAGGGAGAGGTATTAGCAGTAGAAAGAGGGAAGTGCTCATGCCATTGTACAGAACACTGGTGAGACCTCACTTGGAGTATTGTACACAGTACTGGAGACCGTATCTTCAGAAGGATATTGATACCTTAGAGAGGGTTCAGAGAAGGGCTACTAAACTGGTTCATGGATTGCGGGATAAAACTTACCAGGAAAGGTTAAAGGATCTTAACATGTATAGCTTGGAGGAAAGACGAGACAGGGGGGATATGATAGAAACATTTAAATATATAAAGGGAATCAACACAGTAAAGGAGGAGACTATATTTAAAAGAAGAAAAACTACCACAACAAGAGGACATAGTCTTAAATTAGAGGGACAAAGGTTTAAAAATAATATCAGGAAGTATTACTTTACTGAGAGGGTAGTGGATGCATGGAATAGCCTTCCAGCTGAAGTGGTAGAGGTTAACACAGTAAAGGAGTTTAAGCATGCGTGGGATAGGCATAAGACTATCCTAACTATAAGATAAGGCCAGGGACTAATGAAAGTATTTAGAAAATTGGGCAGACTAGATGGGCCGAATGGGTCTTATCTGCCGTCACATTCTATGTTTCTATATGTATTACTAGTGCAGAAGTGCCATGGATTGTAGTGTCTATGGTGCTTAGACTGCCCCTAAGAAAATTGTATCTAGTATAATGGAACTGTACCCTAATCTAGACATTTTCCTATACTTGTGGGATCGGAGACTAAAACAAAACAAAAAAATGTAAAATAAATGCTCTAAACCGGCTTTAAAAACAGCGCTGTAAAATAAAAGTGTTTGGCATAACTTTCCCTTCAGTGCAGTACAAATCAGCTACTATGTTTCATCTTCTGTAATATTCAGTTATCCAAGTAGAACAATACAAGCTGGAATCAATACCCAAGGCTCTGTGTAGGTACCATAGCACACAATAAATAAAGTTACAGTTCTAGTAAAGAAAAACAAACTCTTTCCCTAATTACCCCCACAATAATAAGAAGCCATATGGTCCCTTACCTTCAGAAGCATGTGTTTCTCTCCAGGCGTCAGGTACATTTTATTGTCATAGTAGTCAACACACAAATTCACTATGTCAGCAAGAAGCTCTTCATAGCCTGGAATGACTTCCAGCTGTTGCTGCAATGACTAGATACAAGAGTAAAAGAAAATTAGGATGTTTTGTTAACACCAATATAGCGGATGTACTAAAAGGCAAAAAGTGGCTATGTGAATAACAGTGGGTCTTTTTGGGATTCTGTTTAAAGGGACACCATAAGTGCCAAGAATGCAAAGCTGCATTCCTGGCACTATAGCTCCCTCTGCCTCCCCCCTCTGTTCCACCACCCCCGCCGTGGTAAATTAAGGGTTAAAAACCCTTTATTTATTTACTTACCTTACCCGAGCGCCAATGTCCCTCGGACGAGCAGGCGCTAATGCGCATGCACGGCAAATGCAGCTCGCACATTAAACCAGGTCATAGAAGAGCATCGAATCAATGCTTTCCTAAGGTGAAAAATTGACGCTGGATGTCCTCATGCAGAGCGTGAGGACGTCCAGCATCAGTTACCGGTCCAAATGTCTGTTTGGATGCAGGAAGTGCCCCCACTGGGGGCAGACTTCGTGCTGAAATGTAAACATTGCAGTTTTTCTTGAACTGCAATGTAACAGTACAATGGAACTGCACTAAGTGCAATTCAGACACTGCACCCAAACCACTTCAAAGGAAACTATATTCACCAAAACAACTTAATGAAGCAGTTTTGTGTTCATTAAGCTAAAGTTATTTTGGGGACTATAATGTCCCTTGAAAAATGCATTACCTCCTAGATGCAGTACAGCCATCCACTAGAAAGAAAGCATGTTATTGGCACAGTGAGCAAGATGTATTGGATTCCATATACACCACCCTGTACTTCTTTCAGTATTCCATAGCTTACACAGGACAGATAATGAACACACAATGTGATTGTATGTACTTTTTTGTCTTGCTTAAAAACAACTATATCCTTAAAAGAAATTTAAACACTGCAACCTTTCCTGCAACATCTCCACGCAAGAGTGATTCACTTCAGATGGGGGACACCGCAAGCTATACTGTCCACGTACAACAGACTTTATACAGAGCACAGGGCTCTCAAGAGCTGGAATCGCACCTAAAATCTGCGGATATACTGCAACCCTCAATGACACCTGGAACAAGCCTGTCCCAGCTGAACCCGCCACCATTTGGGAAGTCACTCCTAGAGCACTTTAGCAAGCCTCGATTACCAGACCACCCACCTGAGGAAACCGAGGCTGACCCTCTAAAGGAGACTTATTTCCACCATTATCACTCACCATAAACACCACAGTGAGAAATTGCTTTGTTTTTCCGTTTTATTTTCTTTTCTCATTCGCTTACTTTCCTTTCAGTGTTTATTAGAATGCAATCTCATTTATTCATACTGTCTCTTATGCAAGTATCATGAATACAGAGGCTCACTGTAAGCCTTAAGACACTGCGACACATACCCAACGCATCTAAATGCCGATCAGCCACACTCGATTGATGTTTTCATACCCCCCTCCCCCCCCCATGGCTATCTAATGGTTGGCTCCACTTATAAGTACACCTACCCCTCAGTGGACATAACTTAATCTGGCAATTGACACCCTTATTACATCCACATAGGGCACACTGGTTGTTTTTCACTTATATCTCTTATAATCTAAATAGGTTACAAAATACATGCTGCATGTGCTATGTCCTAATGTTTTTTTTGATGTTATACCGTCCCACAGGGACATCTCATTGTATCGTGTTTGTTATGCCAATGTATATTGAATACCACACATGCAGTGTGACAAAAATAAATAAAATTTAAAAAAAATATTTAAAAAAACACCATGCATAAAAAGAAGCAATAAGCCAAAAAACAAACCTGAGTGATCTTGTTGTGATTGGCAAGAAACATGGAGAGGTTCTGAGATTCCTGAATAGACTGCGGGTCTGCCATTTTTCGTAAAAACTGCGCCGCTCTATGTTATAGAAATCAAACAAATTACACTAAAATTACAGGATTAAACAAACAACAATCTTAATAGCCAATAAAATTTGGTTGGAGATGTTGAGCTGTGTTAATAAATATTGATCATTCATGGTTTAGAGGTGGATGGACCAGGTAAGGTAAATCATATGTGTTATATTATGTATAGAGAAGGCATAAAATGTCAAGTCCTATACTACTAGCCAGACCTTTAAAATTACTATCCACTACAAGCCTGGTTAGTGTAAAACCATTGTTTCCTTAGTCCAAAGCCCACCATCAACTTGGCCACAATAATAATACATAATTAACACATCCACATTATCAATATCAACTTAAATAACCTAGCAGTGGTTGACAGAATGTTGCCTCTCAACTAATTAATGCCATGTATGACATGAACATTTATAATGTGCCAAGGAGGGAGCAGTCTCCAGGAAGGGCCACTGTTTATGTCAAAATGCTACGAAATAATCTAGTATGGTGCCAGGACACTGTATAAAACATAACCAATACAACTTGCTGTACTGGTTATGCTGCTTTGCATGTTTCTTTACCCCTCTCAAGCACTGCTTTATAGGCAAAACAAGGGTTTTGGGAGATGTAGTTCAATTGCCCGCTTCATCCTGTAAAAGCTAACCGGGGTTTATCAGCAGTGTTCTAGTCATCAGCCTATGAGTAAGCCCATGTAATATAAGGCAACATTCACTTCTCATCTTTTTTCATTTGGTTTTAGATCTTTAGACTTTCATTTCTAAACCATACTACTCAAGGAGAAATTAAAATCCTACCTTTTATAGGCTGAATGATCATTTTTCACACTGCACTTCATGTTTTTTAGCTCATCCAAGACCGCAAACATATTGATGAATTTGCCAAGAGTCAGAAGATAGGCTTCAGATACAAAGTCCTTCCTTCGTTCCGCATGACATAGTCGCTTTACTTCTGTGCAAAACCGTTCAGTGGCACTCCTCTGTAAGGAATAAATATACAATATATACCTCCTCTGTAGAGGCTCCCGACCGGTAAGAGACTGGAAGGGGGCATTCAGAGGAGTCTGCACCCAGCCAGTGGATCACATCTTACTAGCAGCTAACAAGGAAAACTAGCAGGCATTTCTGCTGCAATTACAGAATCAGATTGTTATTCAATCAAATGCTTCACATAGAGAGCAGTTGATTGGTGCAAGGTGGTGTTTTGCCTCGCATGTGCATTATTCTTTCCTGTGGGGCAACCCAAAACATTGTGCCAAGTACCTGAAAGTACATGAAGTTCATCAGCTTTGTAACTTCTGGTTCCAGTACTTCTACTGTCTTCTCATAGATTTCCACCCGATTTGGTTGCTCATTGCATTTAACCTGCAAAGAGGTAAAGAGAAGCATAAAGCAGTGTTGAACACAGGACAACAAAGGGGGGATACTAGAGGTTCTGTGGCAGACATCCGCAGTCCTTGAGGTAGAAAAAAAATATTTCACAAGCACAACAGTGTAGTGTGAAATGAAACAAATGATTAAACCATAAGGATAAATATAGAATGCTTCGGCTGCTAAGCCTTAATTGTGTACATGGCTACGGCCCAGAAGTCGAAACGTTGTATATTTGTTTCTTTGCCCCAATGGTTTAATGCCTGTGGAATATTTTTTCTAGCTAAACAGAATATTCAATGCTTTTTAAGCCTTTTATTTTAAAGGTTAACACTACTGGAGAAAATCAGGCTAAAGTTTAAATTTTCTACTCTTAGCAGTTACAAGAACAGACATTTTAGCAGCAGTGCCAGCCCTTTACCTAAACAGAAGTACATATATGTTATGAAACTCAAATTTCTGGTTGTTACAGCAAAGTCAGCTTTTCTGAAAGCAGAAGCTCATTCAGGTCCAAGAAAGTCGCAAAGAAAGCAGTTGACATGGCAGTTTCTATGAAGATTACAACAAGGATGATGATGTGCCATAAGTATATGAAAAACACTGCAATTCTCATCGCCAGCCCTTGAGGCACCAACATTAGCTTATTTACAACACAGCAGAGAGAGACAGAAAAAAAAAAAAGCAATTATCACAATTCATTGTTAATATAGATCAACAACAACAACAACCCAACATAATTTAAAGGATCACTAGAAGCATCATAAGCACTACGGTGTTGCAGTGGTTATGGTGCCGGTGCTTATGGTGCCAGTTCCCCAAATGTAACTAGTTAAACCAATTTAGATCAGTCAGATGTCTTTCTAGTGGCGGTCCGCCTGGTGCTTGAGGTAAGCCCATTTGTGCAGGGCTTAGCTCACTGGCCGAGAGCACCATAACGACTACAGTGTGCTGTAGTGGTTATGGTGCCTGGATTGTTCATTAACTTCCATGGAAAATGCAAAAAAGGTTACTAATAACTATAATAATTTGCATGATTCATCTGTTATTTTCCACTTTTAAAATTGTCCGTAGACGGTCTATCACATCATGCTGTTAGAAACTATGTCAGAAAGAGGAAGTGGCAATTTTGCAGACAGCCACAAGGAAACCCGCATGGAGATGCAGTCTTTATGGACAGCAACTTTAATTGAAAACCACTTAAGCGTAAAGTAAACCTAATTACATTACCTGCGGAATGGCTCTGGAGCAGCTTCTCCATGTGTACAGCATGACTGCATATTCATGTCCCTCTTCCAGCATCACATTCTGTTTTAAATAAGAAAAGGTTTAAGTTAGGACATTTGATTGCAAATCCCAACATCAAAAATGCAGCTTACATAGAGTTGTATACTGCCTTTATATTTCAGGAGATGGCTAATAGTACTTATCAGCCCAAAATATGATCCTTTCTGGTAATGAAATAGGTTGGTAGAAAAGTATTCACTGAGAATTTGGGTTATTTTTGCCAGTTGCAGGAGAGGAGAGTCAATAAAAAAGCTGGACCCATTTCCAAATATAGTTTCTGTCAACATTCACTTTCCTATTTCAATATGAGTATTATGATGTGAAACCTAAAATACTGTACTTATTCTCACAGATAATGTCTACTCTGTCACTCTGGGATGTTGCGTTCTGTTTTTGTTGGCCCATCCTTTTTGTTTTCAAAATTACAGATATTTTGTTGTCCTGCAGTTTTACTTCTTTCTCGCTGTTACTTGCAAAATGCTTTTCTTAAAGGAACATTATAGGGCCAGGACAGAGGCATTAATAGAAACCAGGGGCGTAACTAGAAACACACACATTGATGGCAACTACCTAATTACAGGGCAAAGCTCTGTGAGAAGGTGTTAACTGGAGAATAACACAGAATAAATTAATGTTCATCAATTGTACACTACACCTCACACCACATGTGTAAATGATCAGAAAAGTAATCCAAAGCCAAATGGCTATACCTCTATCTACTCAGATAAATATATAGTGTATAAATTGCCCTGTAATTAGGTAGTTGCCATCACTTTGTTAACAATTAGGGGTCAAGCCCCAAGACATCACTGGAGTGTCTTTTTGGTGTTTCAGTTTCAGAGTAGGGGAGTCTGTACTAACAGACCTCCCTACCCTGTTCACGGTTCCTCTAAATACAGACACACATACCTTTCCCTGGGGTCCAGTGGCTCAGCCTGATGGGAGTCAGAATTCCCACTCTGACTCCCTCCTCTCCTTCCTACCGTGCGGCTCCAGGTGGTTGCTGGAAGGAAGTGACCAGGCAGTCACTTCCTCACAGCTTCTGACATCATCAGAGGGGGCCCGGTCGCACCGGGGGCTGGGTCGCGCTGGATATACATAGCATTGGGTGGCCCTATCAGCATGGGCCACCCAATGGGCCCCTTCAATGCGGCCCGACAGTTTCACCGTGCGGGCCGGGGCCGCGTTACTTAGTCTGTGGTTACATGTGCATTATCTTTATGTAGTAATGTGTGTAATTAGTATTACAATAAAATATTAATAAAAACACGTCAGAATTTGAAAAGCATATAAATGCATAGTAAGTTAAAGTGCATTCCATAATAAAGTAAATAATAAAGTAAGGCAACCATATGTAACTGTATGGTACAACTCCAATGTAAAGATTGCATACAATGTTAACTTACCATCTTGGAATGATCGTCTGCTTGTTCAATGTATCTTGCAATGCCCGTGACAAATGCATTTCGATCTTCAAAATTAGTGTTAAAATTAGGCTGTGGGAGAAATGAGGAAAACACAATAATAATCATATATTCTTCTGAAAAAGACTAGGGCTACTCAGGACAAGGTGAAAACTTTTGAATATGACAGGGAATTGCATATTTAAAGGAGCACTATAGTGCCAGGAAAACTTAGGTCCTCCCCCCTCCCTTAAAACCCCTTCAGCCACTTATCTTAATTCAGCGCTGGGCTCCCTCTGTGCTGGTGACCTCTCCTCCCCCTGCCGACGTCAGTTCAGAATGCACATTCAAACCGCCCATAGGAAAGCATAACTCAGTGCTTTGCTATGGACGCCCAGCGTGTCCTCAATGCGATTTTTAGCACTGGGGATCGCGGAAGCGCCTCTACTGGCTGTCTGGGAGAAAGCCACTAGAGGCTGGATTAACCCTCAATGTAAACATAGAACTTTCTCTGAAACTGCTATGTTTACAGCTGCAGGGTTAAAACTGGGGGGACCTGGCACCCAGACCACTTAATTGAGTGCTTATAATGGTCCTTTAAGGTCAAAAGAGTTACACTGGAAATTCTTACTTAAAAAAATATATATATTTATTCTTAAAAGTGTTACATGAAACCAGAGAGTTTATTTGGTGATCCTTAAAACACTGTGCTGGATAGAAGGATAGTGGTACCTAAATATGTGTATTTTGTATACAGTCTTATATACTATATAAACAGTCTTGAGTGAAAGCTGATGAGGTAGGTTGCATTTAATTTCAACATCATTGGAAATGTCAAATTTAAGTACTTTTTTTTTTTTTTTAAATGCCGCCAAATAAATGGGCATACAATACATACCTGGTACAAAAGTGAAGATGGAGGGGGTTCAATACAAGGCTGTTGGTCAGGTAATGGCAACTCCTCCAAAAGATCTACATTGGACAAAGCATCCTCCAGCGTCACTTGAGTCGTCATTGTGAACCTGTGAATGAAAGCCAGTTATTGAGCTGAAATGTTTATAGGTGTAATTCTCTATAGCAGTTTCCCTTCAAAGACTGCATAAACTGTAACAAAGTAATTGGCAAAGCTAAACAGGTGTCAACCCAATAGTACATTTCGGATCAGGGAGATAAAAAAAGCCACAATAAAAGAAACCATTTCACTAAATCTAATCTTAGCAGGAGGGTACTTTAACTATTAGCAAAAGGCACAGGAATGCTACTACAGGGGATAACTGTAATGAGCAACCGCGGTCAAAGTTCTAAAGGCAGAACAAACAGCAGAACATTGTATTGTTCACAGTGATGGTTCCACCATAATACATTTTCCCTGTACTGCCCTTTATACCAAATCCCTGATATATGTTAATACAGAATGAGAGCACCAAAAACAATGGCCTTTAAAATGATACATGATAATCAGCTCACATTTTAAAAGTTGCAGTATACCATGAAACAAGGTTTTCTCCTATACGTACACATAGTTACAACTGCAGTGCAAGATATGAAAAGGAATATACAAATGTTAGTACACTATGCTCTGGCAAAAACAATGCTTAAAGTGGCACGTACTGCAGGTGTTTCCTGTATATTAAGATGCTAGACTTATATTTACTTAAGATCTTTTTGCCATATGCGAGTTATAAATCGAGAAAGTATCGTGCAGGCAGGTACACTTTTAAAAATCTTTTTTTTTTTTTTTTAAATATCACGATGGGAGAGTTACACTCCAAACAACAACTCAAGCGTTATGGCACTAATACATCCAGTTCACACCCTGTGCAGAAGAAACCAAAAACGGAACCAGAAGCTTCCTGTTACATATGTTTACTATTTATACATAGCATGCTAATCTTCAGCTCTTTTTACTGACGCGGAAACAATTAACTGTATGAACTTTCTGGGTTCAGCTGACCAACTACATATATGAGCCATATTAGTTCATCTCTTCAAGAAAGTATATTAAAATTGCTCTGTAATCAGAAAGTCTACACGCCAACATATAATTCTTTAAAAACTGTTGCATGTGAATGTGTTACTTTTATTCCATCTATACAGCTTTTGTTTTTTTATTTAATACATACATAAAATCGTTGGATACTTTGGTCACAGCTGTTTCAACAGAGTGAAGAGCGCGGAATCCAAACTGAAGTGGGTCAAGCAGAGAGTTGGATTTGAGAAAGTCTGTCAATCTCGCATACACAACTCTCTCAAGGATCTTGTTGGCAAACAGCACTAGCAATATAGGGCGGTAATTGGATGGGGAGTTTGGGTTTAAGGTTGGGCTTTTTCAGAATTGGCGTTATGGTTGCATGCTTGGAGGAAATGCGCCGGAGGAAAGGGAGAGATTGAAAATTTTAGTGAGAGGAAGAGCAAGAGAGGGAGCCTGGGTGTGGATGAGATATGAGGGAACAGGATCGAGGGGACAGATAGTGGGGCGGGAGGACCGGAGCAGAGCAGAGACCTCTTCCATTGTAGTAGGTGCGAATGAGCATAGAACAGTGGATTGAGTGGGGTTGGGTGATGTATTGGAAGAGAGAGGTTAGAGATCTCTTCCCTGATTGTAAAAATCTTCTCAGTGAAGTGAGTTGCTAATTCTGAGGCGGACAGGGTGGTAGGAGGAAGGGGAGCAACAGGGCGAAGGAGAGCATTAAAAGTTTGAAATAGGCATTTGTGTTGGCGGGACAGTGTGCATATGATGGTGTTGAAGTAATTTACTTTTGCAGAGGAAAGAGCCAGAGTGTACGAGCACAGCATAAATTTTTAGTGGAGGAAGTCAGGTGCATAGTGAGACTTTCTCCAACATCATTAAGCAGTTCTAGGACATTTTTGGAGATATCGGGTCAGCTTGGTGTGCCAGGGTTGTAATTGGGAGCGCTTGTTTGCGTTTAATGTAGAAGGTGAAGCTACAATGTAAAATTCTCATATCTGGGTAATTCTTTACTTCAAATATTGTATAAAGAATGTCAATCTTGTAAAACTGATTTAATAACTAAAGTTTCTAAGCTCTCCCAAGCTAAGCCCTGCAAAGTTTCAAATATACTACACTATAACCTGTTTTTATCTTTAGCATTATAACACAGAAAAGTGAGATTTTTACTTAAAGCTATCCCTAATTAGAAACCACCATCTTAATTTCAAGCTCTAACTTCATCTCACTATTGTAATCTTGCGCATGCAGAGTAAAAATCAGAGGTCTATGGGAGATTCAGCAAGACTGAGGGGGATCCTGCATAGAACCACTTTATCTCAGTTTACTGGTATGGGGAGGCATGCCACACTACCCAGTTTAACTCTGAAGCTTAAAACATTGCCGTTCTGCAGAGGTGACATGTCTATAGTGGCTGTCATTCAGATAGTCACTGGAGGTGCTTCCAACTAGAGTAAAACATGTGCATGTGCACTACTCCCTGAATGCGTTCCTATGGGAAAGCAATGGATTGGCTGAGATCATCGATCTCTGTGATCTCAGCCAAGAAGGCATGCCAGAAGGACAGAGAGCTGCAAAGGGAGACAAACTAAGTAAAAAATACTTTTTCCCCTCACATTGTAGTGAACTGAAAACAGAACTGCAAAATCAGGCTGCAGTAGACAAGCTATAAAAATATTAGATCTGATTAATCTTTCCATATCAACCATTTTTGCCTAAATTTTGCATTGCACTTTTTAATTCAAAATAATTTGATGAATAAATCCCAATGAAAATATTGAAGATTACCATCTAGCAGTCACACACAGGATCATACCAACAATATACATCAACATGGCTCTTTCAAATGCTTATATACATAACAAAAAGAAAGGTGGGGGAAAGTTAATAAAGTAAATCTTAAAAATGACACTTTGTGTGGTGAAAATGATAGTGTGGTCAAAAATCACTCAGAGAAGGTAATTTTAAGCAGAAACCGCATGTCGTACAGAGTGCAGCCATGGAAAGGAAATTGTGGTAGTTGAACACGAGGCCTCAAACAAATGGCAGTCACATTAATGGTATCTTAGGTTCTAGTACTTGCCGCAGGTTTGAAACTCTAAGTTGCCTCACGGTGAACTTTTACAATATATTACAAAAAGTATACTAAAAATACAACACGGTCTAATTAGAGAGGTTTTTAATGGCAAGATTGTTTTTAAAACGGTCTTTTTTTCTTTCTATATGTTTAAATTTGACATGTCACCAACAATGTATATATTACAGTTGCCCAGCATGCAGCTCTGTGAAAAATATATTGGCAGAGTAAATACAGTTACTAAAATAAAAATTATAATATTATGAGTGTATAATATACGGGAAATAATATATTGCAACCGCATGCATTAGGCAAGGTTTACATTTTACACTCGCCTCCAAATCTCTGGAGAATAAAAATGTAACACTGGCGAGTAGAAATGTATCCGTAATGTGAACACCATGGCATAGGACTTCAAATTTTAAAGTCTTGCGCAAGGTAAAAATAATGGCATACAGAAACTACATTTGCTTTAACAAATAGTACTAGTCACTAAAGCGTTAATTACTGAATACTCAAAGAAGTCAATTTCAATTTAGTACAAACATAAGTTTTGCTAGAAGGAACATTATAGTATTAGGAATACAAATACGCATTAGTGCCCTATAGTGTTTACTTACTTTTCAGCCCTCGCTGAGCAGGTTTCCTCTGAGAAGCTTTGCTTCTTTGGCTCAGATTATCAACATCAGCCAATCCAAAACCTTCCCATAGGAAAGCATTGACAGGCTAGTGTGCATGTATGAAAAAAAAGCAGCACTGCGCCAATCAGGTGGTCTTTCTGCTATTTCGCACAAGCCCCGCTTACAGCTGTCAATATGACTGCCACTAGAGGCAGTTTAACCCTGCAAAGAAAGCATTGTTTCCGTAGAATGGCAATGTTTTCAACTCCAGGGTAAAAACACAGGGGACTTGGAACCCTGACCACTTCATTGAGATTAAAGGGACACTGTAGGCACCCAGATCACTTCAGCTCATTGAAGTGGTCTGGGTTCAAACTCCACTCACCCTTAACCCTGCAGTGGTAATTATTGACATTTTATCAACTGCAATAATTATCTCTGAGGGTAACTCCTCCTCTAGTGGCTGTCTATAAGACAGTCACTAGAGGGAGTTCCGGAACTGAAACTGACTTTTGGTCCGTTATCTGACGCTGGACATCCTCACGCTCTGCATGAAGACTTGCAGCGTCAGATTTTCCTTAAAGGAAAACATTGAGGAGTGTGGGCGAAGCTGAGCCATGGGGACATCGGCGCTGGACCCAGGTAAGTGACTGAAGGGGTTATTAACCTCTTCAGCGCTGCGGCACAGGGCCTTGACAGTGGGGGATGCTATAGTGCCAGGAAAACGAGTTTGTTTTCCTGGCACCATAGTTTCCTTTTAAGCAGTCTGGGTGCCTATAGTATTCCTTTAACAATTGTCTGTTTAGGCAATATCATTGATTCAATTTAATTAATCTGGTCATAAAAATGATGTGTGCACATCTATGGAAAGGGACCCATTACTTCTGTGTATGCCTGGTAGGGCACTATTGGCCACCTAAACATTTACATCAGAATCTAGAACAGTTTTGTATGGTTTCTAAACATTTTTAGAGTAGCAACAAAAAAATATGTTCACAGTAAAAATGTATCAGTTGTTTTAAATGCAATTGATTTATATATGGTTCATTTTAATTTGTTCTGAAATATATTTGGTGCATTTCTTACACTAGCACTTTTCTTCATGTAAGACCAGTTGGCTGCTGCATTCAGTTGTCACGTGATCATTTAGTGCCTTATAAAAGACCTTGTACACCTGTGTAGACCTAGAATTGTCAGAGACCAGGTCCAATTTTTGGGATATTTAAAATAAATAAATAAATAAATAATAATAATAATAAAAATAATAATTGAACAATTAGAATTGTGAGGTCATTTTTTCAGCCTCTAGAACAGGAGTGTGTTCTAACAACCAGTCATGGCCAATGAGGGACACCCATGTAAAAGGTATAACTTAAGGAATAGTCAAGGAATAGGACTGTTCTGAGATAATTTTTTTTCAGTT
Source organism: Pelobates cultripes (assembly GCA_933207985.1). Classification (NCBI taxonomy): domain Eukaryota; kingdom Metazoa; phylum Chordata; class Amphibia; order Anura; family Pelobatidae; genus Pelobates; species Pelobates cultripes. The sequence continues at coordinate 270,185,464 of OW240912.1, forward strand.
TTATGACCAACAAGTATTTTTGTGTTATTGGTTGCAAGATGTTACCATCTAGAACTGAATAAGACATACAATAGAAGGGAAAAAAAGAAAAAGAGAGGGGGAAAAGCAATTCACAAATACTAGCTGACCAACAAGTTTACTGCAGTTTAGCATACGCCACAAATCTAAAATACACCATATTATTCTGTAAAGCTCTGTGCTACATGAATACAAACATACCTACAAGGGTGACCTCAAGTAGAAGAGAGATATCGATATGGATCAAAACAAGGGAACAATCGTGAAAGCACTCCACAAGCAGTTTTTATCCAGTGAAGTACTCCTAAAGTGACACGTATTAAAATAAAAGCACCTGAAACATCATTAGTCTTTGTGATGCCACAAAATTCTAAATTAACAGCGATGTAAAACTGGCTGCTTAAAAAAAAAAATACTAAAAGGGATGTTACACAGCACACTAACCTTTAGACAAGGTAAAACATTTCACTCCCAAAGTGTAAATATAAGTTTATCATCAAATTAAATGTATACCTGTCATGGTACACATGGTACAAATGAAAATACTTCACCAATACACCGTGCTAGCAGAATGGCTACCAGATGTACACATTGGAAGGGGGGAAATAAATCTATTAAAAAAATAGATCTCTCACCTGCCAGTCCTCAATGCCAAAGATCTGACTAATCTCCTAAAGGCATTTAGCATGCTCTCCAGGCATAGCAAACACAGAGCTAGAAGCATTGGCTAGAGAGTATAGAAACAGGGTAGCTCCAACGAAGCCTACATGTGGGCATCATGAAAGCTGAATTGCCCTGCCTGGGAAATGCAGGAGTGACCGGAAGCATATGTTACAGTATTTTGGCCATGGTTTGTAGTTGCTAGAGCTTATATTGAATACATAATTTACAGCTATGAAAAGTGCTGTATTTAGTGTCTATTGGGGGGAGACAGATGTCAGTTAAAGTGAACCTATCCAGTAATGAGAGGGTCACTTTAATATGCATCATGGAACTTCCACAACAGAATGACATCACCGAAAAGCAAATGAGGAACTGTGCTTTCCCAGAATACTTTATATATTTAATTGTATATTTCGAACCCTAGTCCCATCCCCCACATACCCACACACACTTATATGTGTTTCGGAGGTCTTAAAAATCTAAACTGTTGCTTTTACCTCGTCTGGAAATAAGTGCCTCCATCTTGACTCCCTAGCAATATTTGTTATATGCTCTGTCCTACGCATGTAGGTAAGCATAACGAGAAAGAGAAACAGTAACAGTAGGTTTATGTATAAAGAACAATTCTGGGGCAAGGTTCTAAAAAGTGGAATAATTACTATGGAAACCAATGGAATTTTCCTGCTTCCAGGCTCACTTTTAAAATACTGCCCCAGAAAAAATCTTTATACATAACCACAAATTTTGCAGTTTCTCCTGCCACAATGCAGATCAGCATTTGAAAAAGGTTGGTGTAAGCTATAGGTGCTTTTACATGTTTTATTCAATGGTGAAAAAATTCCAGAAAAATTATTGTTCCCCTTTAAAAGGTTACATAAATTATATAATTCTTCAGAAATGTATCTTCCCACTGCATGCTATCAACACAAAAAGCAAAAAAATGGGAATTTCAGAGAACAAGTGAGTTTTACATTAGTCCGTGCTGACAGGACATGTAAAATGGACTCACGGTTCACTGGACAAACACAGTGTTGGCACTGTACATTAGAAAAAGGTCAGCAGCTGTATTTGTAGCTATTGACAACAGTGCCAATCAACCAAAAGCACATCCTGTTCTTTTTGGTTTTTACTTCTCTGCATTCTATTTGATTTATCAATAAGGATTTGGATAAATTGGGGGACTGGGCAGATAGATGGTAGATAAGATCCAATACAGGAACCCACAAGCTACTTATGCATTAAATGTAGTTGAGTTAGGGATACCATCAAATGAAAAGGACTTGATAACAATTATAGATCACAAACAAGGCAACAGCACGCGATGTCAGTGTGCCATTGCAAAAGATAGTAAGGTACTGTCATGTATAAAAAGGGGTTTAATTCACATGCTGCCTAAATCACATGTGCCAGAGGTTCAACTAGTTCTCGGCACAAAAGCGCAATTTTCTCTGAATGTGCTGCTTTTCAAACTGAAACACTGCACATACAAACTCCTACAACCATAACTAGGGATCGACCAATATTGATTTTTTTTTTTGAGCCAATACCGATAATCTGTGAACTTTCAGGCTAATAACTTACCGATACCATTATTCTGTACATTTACCATTTTGAAAAATTAAACTATTTCTAAACAAATCTACTGTTAACTGAACATGTTTATTATTTTTTTTGCAAAACTTTTTTTTCATTAAGGTAAATGCACAAAATATACATGCCAGTCAGAATTGTTTATGTTTTCAAGATTATGTGTGTAGTGGATGCAGTGAGTGTGTTTGATTAGTGGAGGCAGTGTGTGTGTGTTTGTGTAGTGGAGGCAGTGTGTGTGTGTTTGTGTAGTGGATGCAGTGTGTGTGTGTTTTTGTAGTGGAGGCAGTGGATGTTTGTGTAGTGTGTATAGTGAATGCAATGAGTGTTTGTGTAGTGTGTATAGTGGATGCAGTGAGTGTGTAGTGTGTATATAGTGGATGCAGTGTGTGTGTGTAGTGTGTATAGTGAATATATAATGAATGCAGTGTGTGTATAGTGAATGCAGTGTGTTTGTGTAGTGTGTGTGTATATAATGAATGCAGAGTGTTTGTGTAGTGTGTGTGTATATAATGAATGCAGAGTGTATGTGTATAGTGAATGCAGTGTGTTTGTGTAGTGTGCGTATATAATACATGCAGAGTGTATGTGTTTGTGTAGTGTGTGTATAGTGAATGCAGTGTATATAGGTTTGTGTAGTGTGTGTATAGTGAATGCAGTGTGTATAGGTTTGTCTAGTGTGTGTATAGTGAATGCAGTGTGTATAGTGAATGCAGAGTATGTGTGTGTGTGTAGTGTGTTTGTGTAGTGTGTATAGTGAATGCAGTGTGTATAGTGAATGCAGTGTGTGTGTGTGTGTAGTGTGTGCATATAATGAATGCAGAGTGTGTTTGTGTAGTGTGTGTATAGTGAATGCAGTGTGTATAGTGAATGCAGAATGTGTGTGTGTGTAGTGTGTGTATATAATGAATGCAGAGTGTGTGTTTGTGTAGTGTGTGTATAGTGAATGCAGTGTGTATAGTGAATGCAGAGTGTGTATAGTGAATGCAGAGTGTGTATAGTGTGTGCAGTGTGTGTATAATTAATGCAGAGTGTGTGTGTAGTGTGTGTATAGTGAATGCAATGTGTAGTGTGTGTATAGTGAATGCAGTATGTTTGTGTAGTGTGTGTAAATAATAAATGCAGTGTGTGTGTGTGTGTTTGTGTAGTGAGTGTTTGTGTAAAATAGAGGGGACATTTTTATTTTTTTTACATTTCGTTTTAGTCCCCTCCCTGCTTCTGCAATGGGGGACCCGGAGTGGTCAAGGGGGGGCCCAGCACACTCTTATTTACCTTAACAGCAGCTCCCTTCAGCTCCCCTGTGTGTGTGCCACTCGGAGCGCTGCCATGGTAACGCTCTGACGGCCGCGAGACTCGCGAGAGTTAGACAGGGAAGCTGAAGGGAGCTGCTGGGAAGGTAAGTAAGAGTGTACTGGGGCCCCCAGGACCCTGATGTCAGTCCTGGTCTGCATTATTGGCAATATCGGTATCTTTGTAGGCTGATTCCGATATTGCTGAAAATTGATCCCTAACCATAACCACTTCTAAAAGCAGCAATGGTCGTAGTGGTTGGAGAAGCCCTTAAATAAAAGCGATAGAAAACAGGAAGAAAGGTTGGAAAAACTGCATTTGGGGAGGGATGTGATAACACTATACAAATATAAACAATGCCAGTACAAACCAGTATGTGCTTGCCTATTTGTTAGCATAATATAAAATAGACAAGAGCTCTTTTGTGAGCACTCAGACGAGGAGCTTATGTCTTTCATTTGAAAGTAGAGGAGGCAGAGAGTGGTGCCTGTGGAATCCCAGGTAAGAAATCAACCCATTCTAAAACAGTTTGACTCCTAACAATGGCGAGGGGGCACTTCAGGAAGTATAACCACTACAGTGTTACGGTGCTTGAAATGTTACTTTAAACAATGGGCCTATCTGGTGGCATCAAAAGGCACAATCTAAACAGTTGACCCTAAATGGTTTGTGGGGGGCAGGTTGCAGTTTTCGAGTATGTTTCTGGTTTGTTTGTTTTTTTTAACAGCACATTGCTAAATTTATTTACGTAAAATCATTATGATAAGCATCAAAACATTCTGCGGCTTGTAAATAAGATTTAATAGAAATAGCATCTAGCACATACAGCAAAGCTTTGGTATGCAGTACAAAAAGAAATACTACAGTTAATGGTAAATACTACAGAGTGCTAATTAAACTCAAATGAAATAAAGCTTTTGAATAGTTTTAAGCCTTTCACCACACTATCAAAACATTTGCTGCTAGATGTTCCTACAGCCTGGGCTCTAGAATCCCTTTCTTTTGTACATATTTACTAAGTCACAATCATGCCTGGCTTTTGGGGGCACACTTAAAGGGAAACTAAAGTGCTAGGACCACAAAACTATCCTGCAGTGCAGAGATGGTTAAAAACATTGGATTCCAGCGTTGATTGTCCCTCCACTCCTCTTCCTAACGCCAGAATCAAATTAGGATAACTACATAGAAAAGGTCTTAGGCGACGCTGGATGTCCTCATGCAGAGCGTGAGGAAGTCCTGCGACAGTTAGGCGACCTAATGACCAGGAAGCAGTAGCGGTCTGGTAAACAGCCACAAGAGGTGGAGTTAACCCTGCAAAATAAATATTGCAGTTTATCAATAACTGCAATAATTACAATTGCAGGGTTAAACGGACAGCAGTACTGCAATGAGCTGAAGTGGTCTGCTTGCCTACAGTGTCCCTTTAAACTAAAGGAATACTATAGTGTTAGGAATACAAATCTGTATTCCTAATGCTATAGTGTCCCTGTCGCTACCCTTTTTCAGGTCCCTCCCGCGTTTGCCATATAAGATAATCAAATGAATGATTTTACTTACCTTTTCCAGCGCTGAGGAGCCCTCGGCATGCTTACCTTTCCACATCCAGCAAAATAATGGAGGAGCCATGGCCTGAATGTCACAGAGGAGGCATTTCTTTTTAAATCATATTTAAATTTACCTGTAACCCAGCACTGAAGCAGGCTCCGCACTACACTACACGCACTGATAACTTTTGTCCAATCAATGCTTCTAATACGGCGCACGCAAGGCTATCGCAGTGTTCCCCCCATTTTAATGGTTTGGGACACGCACCTAATTAGCATGCTAATGCTGAACATCAGATTCAATTATTGAATAGATTTTAGCTTGATGCCCCTAAAGGAGTGCACTGTTTGCAACAGTGACTGAGCAGGGGCAGCATCTATGTCCCAAAAATCACTGTTTCAAGCTGAAGAGATTTTTATGAAATTCCATCCCAGAGCTGCTGGTCCTTTAAATTTGATGTCAGGTGCAGGTAATCATTGTGACAATATAAAGAAAGCATAAACATAGAGGAGGGGCAAATTAAGTTTTCCAAAATTCTCAATCGAACACTGAAATGCAACAATAAGTTCTACCAGATGATTTCTCAAAAACAAAACAAAGCTCTGCTGATTGGAACACTGAAACAACATGTGAATCATAGATCAACAATGCCATGCTCTATACTAGTTATTACACAGTTACAAAGATATATGGAATTGTAACATGTCTCCCAACATTGATGTATATGAAATCAGAACAGATAATGATGAGAGACTGCTAGAAAGGGTACAGGAGTGTACTTATACCAGGTATTCCTGCAGACAAGGTAACAAGGCCTGCTGACCTTCATTGTACTGCTGATTCACTCTGGCATGGGGAGAAATGTCTTGCACTGGGTGAACATGTTTAAGGACAAGCTTGGTCTGCACTTTTCTCTTTTCTTTCCTGAGGATAAACATCGGACAGCATAAAAGTGTCCAAATGTGGATGACCGCTTGATCTGCAACAGTTGGTTCACCTATTGCACATAGCAGGTCCCATTGCGCACAGGGATTGATGGAAGCACCATATATCAAATATTATCAATATCAAGATCTGAACTTATTAAACACCCATAATGGGTGAGAGTAAGGGGCTGTCATAAATTAGATACTTGTAGAAGTCTGGTCTGCAATTATTTTTTTTCTGCTTCAGTTTATATACTGTTGGGAATTATTTTACACTATACAATTAAAGTAAAACATTAAAATAAATATGCAATTGAGGGTTGTATAAACCAGCCATGCGTGACCCTTTATGTCAAACTGATTTAAAGAACAGATTTCGCACATGAGGAGAGTATTTAACCCATATCCAGCTGTGCTGAGGTCATCTTTTAGCACAACTTAGAAACATTACAGAATACTGGGATGAAAACTAACAATAGCCCATATGTCCAGGACAATTTCCCAAAGGAAAACACTTTTGTAAAGAAATCAATTAAAAACATGACTTGAAATCAGTAATTAAAATATGAATGCGTTAATAACTTTATTATGCTCAAACATGCTGGGATTTAATTTTGATGGGTGGGGGTTCACAGATTTTTGGGTGGAGCTCCCCAAATTATACAAGTCATCACCACCTAGAAGTCAATGTGATGAACTCCCAGTACATTTTAGCTTGCTCTTTTGCTAAGGCAACTCCTGGATAAGGAAGTCTGTCAATTTCAAAACAAATTACAACTGATTAAAGAAAAGTGTGAAATATGCATATGGTCACAAAATCATGGTGTGCATTTGCAGAAATTAACACTTTTCTTTTTGGCAGCATAACCCAAACAGACAGTAATACTGGAGGTAGTGGCACCATACAATAACACTATACAGGGGAAAACGTGTCATTGCATGTAAACAGAAAATGTGTGCCTACAAATAAAGCAATGACCTCCAGGGTTATACACTACAGTCAGAATTCAAAGTGAATTTTATTTTTTTTTAGGACAGAGTAGCTGAGCTGGAAGCGTGGCTAAAGTACATAATTTGAAATTCACGTTGACTTCTCACTGTAATGAATTACCCTGTAAGGCTTGTTTGTATGGGTAGCACACTTCGGTAAATCTGGATCCAGGTCCCTACATGAAAGCAATCACAAGGCTATAGGGTAATAAAGGGGCTTTTCCATACAAAGTGTGGCTAATTAGAGCCCATTTGCTGCTCACTTCCCCTACATTTAGACCCTGGGGTTGTGATGGCCAAGCTAGGGGGTTGGGGGTATTGGGAGCAGAGGACAGGGGGACAAAGTTGAAAGCTGCGATTAGAGACTGTCTAACTATCCTACAGCACACAGCCACCACTGGACTGCAACCCCCACTATCCTCAGACAGATTAGAGGGCGGGGAGCTGCGGCCCAGTGCAGCCCAAGGGAAGCAGATTGCGGAGCCCCGGAGTGTCTCTCTCACCCGGGATGTATGAGGTTTACCCGGCCCGGCCAGCAGCTAGAGCTCTCGTTGTCTCCGTTGTCCGCTCACACACAGCCTGTCCCTGGCATTGGCCACAGCGGGCACCGGGCTGGCTGTAACCCTTCACGGCCAACACAGCCACAAATCCGGGGCTGCAACTTCCTACTGAGAGCAGGGAAAAAGTCAAGAGGAAACACCCTTCCTCCCAGGCCAGAGAGGAGGCAGGAACCGAGCTCCAACAGGGGCCCCTCCTCCAGATCCAGCCGAACACAGACCACTCCTACCCGGCCATGTAACCTCACATCCTCCCTCCCAACCAGGACAACATCCCTGCTCAATCACTATGATGGAGTAATAGTGTAGCTCCCAGGGGCCCCACTGCCTAGCACGGTAATACCAGGCTGGCTCCCAGGAGCCCCACTGCTGGAGCACGGTAATACCAGGCTGGCTCCCAGGGGCCCCACTGCTGGAGCACGGTAATACCAAGCTTGCTCCCAGGGGCCCCACTGCCCAGCACGGTAATACCAGGCTGGCTCCCAGGGACCCCACTGCTGGAGCACGGTAATACCAGGCTGGCTCCCAGGAGCCCCACTGCCCAGCACGGTAATACCAGGCTGGCTCCCAGGGGCCCAACTGCTGGAGCACGGTAATACCAGGCTGGCTCCCAGGGGCCCCACTGCTGGAGCACGGTAATACCAAGCTTGCTCCCAGGGGCCCCACTGCCCAGCACGGTAATACCAGGCTGGCTCCCAGGGGCCCAACTGCTGGAGCACGGTAATACCAGGCTGGCTCCCAGGGGCCCCACTGCTGGAGCACGGTAATACCAGGCTGGCTCCCAGGGGCCGCACTGCCCAGCACGGTAATACCAGGCTGGCTCCCAGGGGCCCCACTGCCTAGCACGGTAATACCAGGCTGGCTCCCAGGGACCCCACTGCTGGAGCACGGTAATACTAGGCTGGCTCCCAGGGGCCCCACTGCTGGGGCATGATAATACCAGGCTAGCTCCCAGGGCCTCACTGCCGAGCACGTTAATACCAGGCTGGCTCCCAAGGGCCCACTGCTGGAGCATTATAATAATAAGTTGGCTCCCAGGGGCCCTACTGCCGAATACGGTAATACTAGGCTGGCTGCCAGGGGCCCCACTGCTGGAGCATGATACCAGGCTGGCTCACAGCCTTGAGACATTCCTGACCACAAATACGATTGTTTTAGAGCAGTAAAATGTATGACCATGATATCATCAGTGAAAGTGCTGTTTTTGTGTGAAACATGCAAAACTAAATATAAAAGCTAAGATTGGCCACAGAGTGCTACAAAGCGGCTATTAAAAAAAAGACTGGACAAGCCCCATTTGAATAGCCTGGGTTGTGTACTTTTGCAAATGTTATGCCATGATGGGGTACATTTTTATTTCTGGGCTGCAATAAGGCTTCAAGGGCAACATAGGCCTCGCAAACCAATCTGGCAAATTTCAATGTGTAAAAACTGAAAAGGGGGAAAGCCCTATATTTGACCCTGTAACTTTCCAAAACCCAATAAAACCTGCACATGGGGGCTACTGTTGTATCTGTGAGACATCTCTGAACACAAATATGTGAAATGTATTAAAGTAAACGCTAACAATAGTATAATATTCACAGTTAAAATGCCATGCAGAACTTGAGAAATATACACATTTCTTAATTTCTCAAAGTTTTTAGATAGAAACATAGAATGTGACGGCAGATAAGAACAATTCGGCCCATCTAGTCTGCCCAATTTTCTAAATACTTTCATTAGTCCCTGGCCTTATCTTATAGTTAGGATAGCCTTATGCCTATCCCACGCATGCTTAAACTCCTTTACTGTGTTAACCTCTACCACTTCAGCTGGAAGGCTATTCCATGCATCCACTACCCTCTCAGTAAAGTAATACTTTCTGATATTATTTTTAAACCTTTGTCCCTCTAATTTAAGACTATGTCCTCTTGTTGTGGTAGTTTTTCTTCTTTTGAATATAGTCTCCTCCTTTACTGTGTTGATTCCCTTTATATATTTAAATGTTTCTATCATATCCCCCCTGTCTCGTCTTTCCTCCAAGCTATACATGTTAAGATCCTTTAACCTTTCCTGGTAAGTTTTATCCCGCAATCCATGAACCAGTTTAGTCCCTTCTCTGAACCCTCTCTAAGGTATCACTATGCTTCTGAAGATACAGTCTCCAGTACTGTGTACAATACTCCAAGTGAGGTCTCACCAGTGTTCTGTACAATGGCATGAGCACTTCCCTCTTTCTACTGCTAATACCTCTCCCTATACAACCAAGCATTCTGCTAGCATTTCCTGCTGCTCTATTACATTGTCTGCCTACCTTTAAGTCATCAGAAATAATCACCCCTAAATCCCTTTCTTCATATGTTGAGGTTAGGACTCTATCAAATATTCTGTACTCTGCCCTTGGATTTTTACATCCAAGATGCATTATCTTGCACTTATCCACATTAAATGTCAGTTGCCACAATTCTGACCATTTTTTTAGTTTACCTAAATCATTTGCCATTTGGCTTATCCCTCCTGGAACATCAACTCTGTTACATATCTTAGTATCATCAGCAAAAAGACATACCTTACCATCAAGACCTTCTGCAATATCACTAATAAAAATAAAGAGAATGGGTCCAAGTACAGATCCCTGAGGTACCCCACTGGTGACAAGTCCAAGCTTAAGTATTCATATTATATTATGTTTATATATAAATTTCTGATGTGACATGAAAGCCCTGTTTATCCTGAACAAAATGATATATAAGTGTGGGTGTATTTAAAATGAAAGAGGTGAATTATAGTTGAACAGACAGTGCAAATTCTAGGTTTTGTTTACATTTTGTTTTGATCAGAACTTGTACAATTGCCTCCGTACTTAAAGGATCTCTTAGTAATGCCCAATAGGACATTTTAACTTAATATCTGAGAAGGATTACAGTAACCATTTAATGGAACACTATAGTGTTAGGAACACAGAACTGTATTGCTAACACTATAGTATCCTTGTTCCCCCGTGGCCCCCAGTTACACACGCTGGCACATACTCTCAGCTATACAGTGACACATACACTCAGATTAACACACTGATACATACACATTTATTAATTGGGAGTACAGTATATCTTAAAAAAGAAAAAAAAAAAGCTTGCAAAAGCTGCAAATCTCTTGTCAGCAACCTTCTCGAGCCTTCCCCTTTCTGTGGCTGTCCAATCAAAGATCCAATGTAGATCAAAGAGAGGTCTTTGCAAGGCAGGGGTTTTGAGAAAGTGTCTACCTCTTGAGTTTTGATCCACTGAGCTAAACTACTAGAAGTAACAGAACTGATTAATTGCCAGCCAAGAGGTTGTAACAAGTACCAATTTCTATTGTAATCTGCACTTTTTGTAAAATGAAAAAAAGAGTACACACGCTTCCCACAAAAAGTGCTTCAGCTTTAGGGGTGCTAAAATACAGTACTAAATACAGATTAGTACTAAAAATAGCACACACACACAAATACAGTTTTATATTTTACAAGGCTAAATATCACCTCTCAGCAGGGGCGTACCTAGAGCATTTGGCACCCGGGGCGGATCCTGTGCTTGGCAACCCCCACCCCCCCACCCCTCTCCCCCAAAAAAGAAAACTTTATAAAATGTTAAAGGTTTTCTTTCTTTTTTTTTTACAAGTAAAGTTTGCCGCCCCCCCCATGTTACATCACAATGCCCCACCCATATGATTTGCCATGTTAACTAACGCCAGTGCTGCAGTGCCACCGTGTTTACATTGAAAGGCCTGCAGGGACAGACTATAGACACCAGAACCACTACATTAAGCTGAAATGGTTCTGGGGACTATAGTGTTTCTTTAATGTGAGGTAAATTAGAGCTTAGTGCCACGAATAATATACTAGATTGCCTACTTACAACCAGATGAGGATGATGATGGGCTCTAGCTGCAGTCTGGCTCCACTGGTCGGGTGCAGAACAGGCTCTCTGGAGGCGGTTTGTAACTGTGGTCACAAAATCAATGTTCTGGGAGAACGGGAAGCAGCTCCATTTTTTGGGGGTCCTTTACACAGCTGGGTCCCAGGGTCCACCTTCATGTTCCACCAATGAGTTTGTTTACAGGGGGTGGAGTGTGTAAGGGATGTCCTGATATGTGTGTAAGGAATGCATTGTGTGAAATTGTGTTTGTATGTGTAAGGGCTGCAA
>OW240912.1:270197302-270259561 GCA_933207985.1 Pelobates cultripes
CTAAGGGAGAGAGGGGGAGTGAGAAGACCACCAAGGGGGGACTGCAGAGGGACAGGGGGCCAAGGGAGAGCACTAAGCGACAGAAGGGGTAGAACATGGAGGGACAGGAGGGAAGGGGAAATCAATAATTGACAGGAGGGGAGAGCACTATGAAAATGTTTAAAAAAAATAAAGAGCTGTTCCCCTCTCAGTCCCTATCCTACCCCACAAACCCTCTCTTTTACACTACACACAAACACAATGCATCCCCCCCCTACACACACAGAAACATACAATGCATTCCTACTCACACACAGACACACCCGAAACACACAATGCATCCCTTACGTTCACACAAACACTCATTCTCTTACACACATTCTCTTACACACAGAAACAAAATGCATCTCTTACACAATCAATGCACCCCTTACAGACACACACTGCATTCAATTACATACACAGAAACACACCTTGCACCCCTTACACACACAGAAACATACAATGCATTCCTTACGCGTAAACACACACTGCATCCCCTATAAACACACTACATCCCTTATACAAATTGGTATCCCTATACACTACATTCTATAAGAACACACACACATTGCATCCTCTACAATAACACATAAAACATCCCCTACACACATACACTACACTTCCTGTGAGAGAACTCATGGGTGGGCCATGTAGGTATTTATGGGTGGGCATTGTAGGCATACTCATGGTCAAGCCCTGGGGGCCCAGACCTTGAGCTGTGTAAGGGGCCCTAAAAAATGGAGCTGCTTCCTGTTCGTTAATTGTTGTGAGCACTGTTAAAAACAGTCTCCAGAGAGCCTCTTCTACACCAGACCTGTGGAGCCAGACAGAGCCCATCATCAGCCTCTTGTCCTCATCTGGTGGTAAGTAGGCAATCCAATATATTATTAGTGGCACTAATCTCACATTAAATGGATACTATAGTCACCAGAAGCACTACTGCATAATGTAGTGGTTCTGGTGTCTATAGCCTGTGCCTGTAGGCTTTTTAATGTAAACACACTGTCTTTTCAGATAAAAGACACTTTGTGAAGACTGGCGTTGGCCCATATGGGCGGGGCATTGTGATATTACATGGTGGGCAGGACATGGGGGGGGGGAGGCGGCAAATTTTTATTTGCCTAGGGCGGCAAAAATCCTTGCACCGGCCCTGGCTCAAGTCAATTCTGTGCATAATTTATGTCTGTCATCAGCACGCATTGCATGCTGCAACAAACATAACAGCATCTCCCAGGAAACTCTAGTCTGCCCATCGCTCCCACACTGATTGTATCCCTCACTGTTTCCCTATTCCCACCACTCTATTTCTTTTCTCACTCCTTCCTCCTTTTGTGGGATAATTTCATATCAAAAGGACACTATAGTAACCAGAACTATAACTCATTGTAGTTCTTCTGGGGAGTATAGACCATCCATGCAGGCTTTTTGTAATAAACACTGTATTTTCAGAGAAAATTAAAGCCTATGAAAATTAAAGCCAGATTACATTAAAGCCTACGAAACTCCCAGTGGCCACTCCTCAGATGGCTACTAAAGGTGCTTCCTAGGGCAGTGGTGCACAGACATTCAATGTCTCCACCCTCTGAAGATACTGAACTTTCCTCAAAGAGATGCATTGATTCAATGCATCTTTATGAGGAGATGCTGATTTCTCAGAAATGGAGATGATTTTTTTTTCTCTCAGGGATCCATAAAACTCTCTGGACCATGACATAATTTGTCCGGTTTCAAATAATATCTTCCTGATTAAGTCACGTAGCATTGACTTATAGGTTAATTCCTCCCCTTGCATCAGAAAGAGGAAATAGAACTGTGAAATTAGTATAAATAGTAGCACCCACTCCATGTTACACTGCTTTTTCATGTTAAAGAGCTTGCTTTAGCAGGTCTAAATTTTATTTAATGCTTGCCAGGCCGATTTTTGTACAACAAGAACTTGCTGGCATTTCAGTTCTGGACTACCCTTATGTGTGGGATCACTCTGATATGTAATGGAACAGGTTCTCTCTGTCATGGCACAAGTAAGCAAAAACTATTTTGAGACCTGAGCAAGGATTCCTCTTAACTTTTGTCTCACATTCTCTCAGTTTTTCCCCATTTTTGCAGACCTGGCCACTGTTCAGCCTTTTGACCCTGAAGACCCAGTAACTTCCTGGGTGTACCGCTTTCGATGTCCTAAAAACTCTCCCCCTAAGAGAGAGATGATAATGGTTTATGGGGTGCATAAGGAAGCCTCTAGTTTGAGCAGATTTGGCTTTAAAGATATGAACTCCACTTCCTTGTTAATCATAAATGTATTATACATATCACCTGACACATGTATAGACATAGTTCTGAGCACCAGCAGTTAATTTTCTCAAATATATATATATACACACACACACACACATTATATATATATATATGTATATATATATATATATATATACACACATACATACATACACACACACACACACACACACACTGGGGGGATGGGGCAAAGTATGTGATCTTCGCACAGCAAGTCAGCTCACAGTCACTGGGATTCCCAGCATATGGGTAAACGGGTCCCATTGTGTGATTGTTAAACGCCAGCTTGTGGATCTTAAAGAGCAAGGCACATACCTTACTGCAAACCACTCATGACTCCTGGCCAGTTTTTCTCATGTACATTCATTATACACATAGAATGATATACCATGCAAGGAAGGGAATGGCATTCTACTGTGCCAGTGAAACAACTGTAATGATACTCTCGTGGCCCAGGAAATAGTGGTCCTTGTGCTCCCTGTGACAGTAAATGGTATGTGCTTGAACCATAACTATAGAAACAGAGGGTAATACCCTGCCACTCAGCTTGTACTGTTCAGTATTCAGTTCTAATATTTATGTTAATGGAGACTCTAGTAGTACAGAGTTCAACACAGCACTGCTTATTTTGCCAGTCTACGATAAAACCATTTTTGGGGCAGTTTATTTTTTCCTTTAGCCCTCATGCTAATTGAGTCAGGGAGCATTTACTGCTATTCTGAGTCTGTGCTCTGAGTTACTAAGCGGAAGACTAATGTTATTTTTCAGAAGCTTATGCTTGATTTCCTGAAAATGATTTAAAATAAATTAACATTTTAAAAATGCAAGGAGATTCTGCTATCAGCACATCTCCTGGCAAATTAATGCTTAACATAGGCAATACGTATTCTGCACTTAGATCTAGTCCAAAACCAAACATCAATCCACTGTGGCAATATGAATTAAAAAGAGCAAATGAATGTCTGCATGCTGCAGCATGTGTATGACTCAAACCACCCCACCACCCCATATAATAAAGACACTAAAAGTATATATGGTTTGAGTTTAATGCAACTGTACATGATAATTAGCTGTCTGCACAGGCACATCTGCATGGATCTTCATAAAACAATATGGTTGCTGCAGTTGCTAGTAATTTCTTAGAACACAGCACTTTACAAAATGAGAAAAAAAAATACATATGTACACACAGAGGTACAGTGAAAGTTAATATAGTGCATAAAAAAGGTTAATTTCATCCGGTGTATTTCATAGCACATCCTGAAGTACATATTTCAAGTTAAAAAAAAAAAAAAAAATAGAAAAAAAAAATATAAATTAAAATGCTTAATTTCATCCGGTGTATATTTCCTTCCGATGTAATCCTGGAAGAAACATCTAGCGTGCTATTGCTAGCTCTTCTCCATGCCAGCCATTAGTGATAAAGCCAGTGACTCCACTGTGGGGAAAGCATAAAAAAAAGAAAAAAGAAATACTTGGGTAAAAGAAGTAGTTGTTCATTTCCACATGATAAGAAAAGTTGTTGAAGGTTTCTAATGTAGTGTGACATCTGGAAAGTTTAGTTCAATGTTAAAGACCACCCTAAGCATTATTGCGTGCTATAATGGTCATGATGTCAGTAGGCACCATCCCACTTTTAAGAATCAAACTGTTTTCGAACAGTTTGACATTTATCTGGGTCCCCTGGGTGTACACTCTCGAGCCGCATTCACAAATATCACTACACCAGGAGTGTCAGTCAATTAATTCAATCCAAAGAAAACCAGAACTGAAAATGTTCAACTTTCACATTATCTGTGAAGAATGGCCAGAGCAATGGCACCAAGGCAAGTGTCAAACCATCCAAAAACCAATTGGACTTTTAACAGTGAGGTGAAGTCATGACAAATTCCTGGCATCTAAGCCACTGAGGTGTTTATGGTGCCTAGACTACTGCTTTAAGGGCAAGGGAGCTGCAGTTCCCTCAGTAATATATAATGAAACAATAGGCATTCTGTGCAAATCTTTCTCTAGTTTGAGGACAATTATATCTATTGGACCTGGACATTTTATTGGTATTTAACCTAATTTCAGGATCTCTACTTCACAACCAGAACAAGGCATGTGAAACAATGAGAATTCTCTGAAAATATTTGTGGTAATTGTCTATGTTAAAAAGATAGCTATAATGGAGGAGAATTGGGATGGTGAGAGACTCGGGTGAAGGGTGCTAAAAAAACTAAAATGTTAACCAGCTTTAAAAAGGGCTCACATGACTAAATATGGAAACAAAAGTGAAGGAAGGCGATAGAATAAAAAAAAATAAAAAAAAATAAAAAATGTTTGAGTGGGAATATTGAACTGACGAGTAGTGGGCTTAGTGGTGTAATCTGCTAATCAGTTCACTATTCCCAACTAAACCCTGCCCCTTTATTATTCGCTCTCCTTCACTCCTCCCATCTCCTAGTTACAGGGGAAATGCAGCGATACCTTTTTATTAGATTATTTTATTGGACTAATAATACAGGTTTTAAAAAAAGAATTTTAATTTCCTTTCTTCTTCAGGACTTAAGCAATGTCGATCAATATATTGGAATCTATCATTTGTAGCTTTAGTCAGCATATCACTTGTACCTTGAGAAAGGGAGAATCCAAGGTTGTAAGTAGCAGAATATAGTTCTAAAAATGAGAGTTAAAGAGAGGCTGGGAGTTATTTAATCCCAGGGGCTCAATCTGCAAACATTAACAATGATTTTATATAAAAGTATCTGAACTGACAATACAGAGGACTAGAGTAATGTTGTATGAATTTATACTTTGGTGAATAACCCTGTTCAGGTGAATATCCCATTGTTATGCCAACACAATGCACACCCACTCAGTCTAGAATGATGTTGTTTCAGTACCTCTTGTGGTTGGAGAGATTGGCCATTTCCTACTTCTAGGACTCTGTGGATCTATTCTGTGTGAAGTTTTCACCTAATGTTTGCAATGCTGACTCTGCACATGGCAGCAACCGTTAAAGCAACAGAAATTTGCCTTTTAGAGAATAAGGTAACAGAATGTACTTACAGTGTGGGAAAGATCCCCTGCACACAGCTTTGTTTAATACTTTCACAAGAAATTTGTGACAATTTGTGAAGTCAGATTCCATCTTTACAATAGATTCCAGCCTGCAAGTAAACAAACATATATAAACCTGCTCAAAAAAGAAAACATTACAGTATTAACTCCATACACTTCAATTGTTACACTTTGCAGTCACCATGAAATGGTCCCGAAGGGCAGCATTATGTAAGCATGGATTATCCTGCTTATTTATCTTATGCTTGGTTTATCTGGCCACGCGTTTCTCATTTCATAACAGTTTCTTTAAAGGACACTTTGTTAAGAAGCTCACTAACAGTAAGTAATCCTTTATATGTTAGAGTATGCAGAATATTTCTAAAGCTTTTGGATCACAGATACTTTTTACAGATTGGAACTTTACTAAATTATTGCAAAGGGACTGCATACACAAAATCCCTAAAGTTATTAGTAGTAGTAGTAGTAGTACTGGGATCAAATAGGAAGTAAATGAATAGGCTTTGTTTTTCCTTATGGCTACTTTAACAGCTCAGTAACACACAAACTGTAAAACCTGCTAGTTCCCCAATCACATTCTCTTTCTTGTAGAACCAAACTAGATTGTCATCCTTGCAGTATCTCTGGTGCAAAGAGAACTTGCCGGTATTTCTGTTCTGGTCTGTCTTTAATGGTGGGATCAGTATGATGTGCAAATGGTATAGGTTCTTTGTAATGGAACAAGTGAGCAAAGAAAATTTTGAAACATGAACAGGGACTACTTGAAGGGCAAGCTACTACAAATTATTTCTAATATAAATATTACAGAGTGAATTACCGTTTTAAAGCTAAAACTATGAAATTTGCATGATGACATTAAAACTTGTATAGTAGTCACATAATCCAAACCTGCTCCACAAAGGTATACATTTGTAGAAGCTACATCCCCCAGGCTATTTAACTAAGAGCATATTGACACTTTTCATTTAACCATTTAGTCATAAACCAAGGCCAAAATAGTTAAGTGTATTTGTTTCCCCACACATTTTATTTTGGGTAAATTCACAGATCACATGTGTCCCACTACTGTAAGCACAACATATTTGTATTCTGGTAGTGTTCTCTATTACAATGATAGCCCACATGTATAATCATTCCCCTAATCAAACCCACACTACTCCCATAATGCTACTTCCAATCCTGCCCCATAAACCCACCCAGAGGGATTACCTCTACTGACATCAGCAGAGGGATTTTCCAGCTCACACAGTAGAGGACACTGTAAGCACTCTGTACTGTGTGATTGCAGCATGAGAGAGAGACCACTTGGAAGGGGGCAAGCCAGGAGACCTCTTTTCAGACCCTGATGCTGGGTGCAATTTAAAATCAAAGTACGTGCTCAGCCGTGGTATTTCAATTAATTTAAATGGCCATGTGCAGCACTCACTTAGAGGGCTGCACTTAGCTCATTTGTCAGTCAGGGGCCATTAATAGTGGCATGGCTGGCAGTGGGGACCCTCATGTATCAAAAACACCTGTGGCTCGCTTTTTTTTGGCATGAGTGAGACTCAGAATTACTGCGGCTGTGAGTGATAGCTAAGCTTGACATTTAAACGGCATGTGTAGTGCTCACTTAGAGTGCTGCATATAGCTTAGCTGGCAGTCTGGGGCCAATAATTGTGGCCTCACCTGACAAAGCGTACCCTCAGGTATTTAATGATGCCTGGGGCTCCTTAGTACTAGCAAGGATTTAATCCGACTGGTACTCTTATTGCATTACAGCATATAATACATAGATTAGAATCACATAGCATGGTTAAACACGAAGAAAAGCAAGTTATCAAGAGATATCTTATATTAGTAAAATGCTGATGGTGAAAATGTAAAACTATGTCACAATGCCTATTTAGTATCATTTTTTTGTGTGTGTGTGTGTGTGTGTGTGTGTGTGTGTGTGTGTGTGTGTGTGTGTGTGTGTGTGTGTGTGTGTGTGTGTGTGTGTGTGTGTGTGTATGTGTGTGTATGTGTGTGTGAGTGTTTTTGTAACTAAGATCTTCAAGTGGCTCTCTCACACAAGGATTTGTCAATGTCAACTTTTGGAGACAAGGCTACTGAATCATAGTTGCAGTTCCTTTTTATTTATTTTTAATATGATTTTCTTAGAGTCAGGATCCTCTTTTCGTTTTTGTGAAGCAAGCCTGCTTCTGGTAAACCTTCAGCTACTGAACCATATTCCTTCCCCATAGACACAGGACCCATTTAGTTAACTATAACCACAAAACCAAGCTAAATTAAACAATACACGCACAGACATGCAAACTTGGGAGTGAATAGAATTTAAGTTTTCAGTGTTTTACTTACTTCCATGCTCCTAATCCAGCATGCCAGCGTTCAGCAAACATCAGTACAACATTCATCACTTTCATTATGGCTTCCTTAACTGAACTCACCTAAAAAGTTACCGTTAAAGGATTACATCACAAATACTAAAAGGACAGCAATCAAGACAACTTGCAGAACTTTATTATTTAGTTAGCTATTACAAGGCTAATTAACTGTTTGTAGTGCATGTAAACCTCTCCCTTTACTATAAGCATGATGAGAACATACAAACTGTGTCCTTAGTGATGTATGTACATCGTTTTAATTTCTGTTCTTTCTGAAAAACCATTGAAATGCTCAAAATTAAGAAAAAATTATTTTGAGAAAACCAAACAAGGATAAATAAATGTGTACGGTACCATTTCCCTGAATACATTCTAAAACATTCCTATTATAATCCCTTACCTTAACCTTCAATAACTACTCACTAGCAGAAGACTGATCTCTCCCTAACACAGTTTTTCCTCCCCCCACAACCCCGATGCAGTTTCTCTCCCACATTAAATATTATCCTCACTTTTTTATCCTACTTCCTAGCTCAAGTTCTCTTTATCCCCTTCTCATCTAGCTGCCCCCAGTGATCCCTTTATTCACATTTAGACATCTTCATGAAGGCACTAACAAAATTTGTCTCTCTCCTTTTGTCATGCGTCCATGTCTCTCATAAATGTTACACTATTTTAACCAAGCAAGTTGCACTTGTGGCTATGTTAACCCCCATTTTTCAATTCAAGTTTCCAGTCAAACTATATATTTTATATAATATATTTTTTTTTGTCAAGGACATGGTTTAAATTTCTCCGTCAATAAACAACCATATTAGTTGACATAGTATGCCTACTCTGCAGTTCAGCAGGTTGCTTGTTTTCAGACAATGAAATCAAGGTGAATCAAAAGTCAGCACCACTTAAATACCTGGACATGTACTGTTAATGCATTCAAGATGGCATATAAGAAGTGATGTATGTTATATCCACCTACTGGTCTATTACATAATGACATGATAATTAAACAAGATGCATCTTATAGATGTTTGGATAGACCCTGACTTTTCTCTTGTTTGTCCAAAAAAAAAAAAAAAAGATAGGAATTATATTTATTATTATTAATTATTATTATTATTATTATTATTATTAAGAATAGAAAATAGAACAAAAAAAACCCCATGATTTTCTTTATACAGCAAACTCACCAATAGGTTAAAAATAGGTGCAAATTAACAATCTGCCTTGAAGCATTATTAGGGGATTATTAGGACTGTGAAACAGACAAAGAAACAATTTAAGCCAAAACACCCAAGTGTAAAAAATTTAAATGGATACATTTCCAACTAGGCCCCTTTAAATTACATTTATAAATGTGGTTCTTAGCAAAGTGCACAGTTTAATGAATACATTCTGAATTGTTGATAATCCTGCTACAAATTCATACTGGCATACCTTCTCTCTTAAAAGACACCGGTCATGAATGGTAGAAAGGTATCTGTAGTGAATTTTGATAAGTTGATCTAGATCTTTTGCGTCCTCCACCTGATGCTGAAACTCTAAACCAGTACTGTGCAGGATCTGTTTCACAAAGAGAAAATGCTATTTAAATTCCAATCCGAATTGATTTCTAAAATTATTGTATAAAATCATTATGTAAACCAATTTAAAAACCAATTATATTTAAAACAGAAAAAGAAACCGATCTAGAAGGAACACTAGATTTGGCAAAATTTCTACTGATCAAAATTGGCACTGAAGCTTTTCTTGTAACTTTAACAAATTCTTACCGAGAACACAAACTAGTGCCATGCAGTACATTTCCCCATAGTTTAAAACATGGTCCATTGTCCCCTCCTCCCCCAAGCTTGCATGCTAGCCTTGTGGACTATGTACCCCTCTCCATAGATGATAAAAGGCAATAACATTTCTGTACTAAGTGGTGTATAGAGATGCAGAGAAAACTCAGTGTAGTTTTGTACAAACAAGCATTGAGAGATGCTACCAGTTCCTTAAGGGATGTATCACCCAGCTGCAAATGCACAGTTGGATGTCAGTGCTGTTTCTCACTGGACTCGTATTGACATTTAATTCGCATATGCTGTGATTTTATGTATGTTATACTTTCTGTATTATGGAGCATTCTGTACTATTTATATCTTATTATTTTCAGTTATCTGGGATATCATGTACCCAATTGATCATCTACCATGGTTTTATTGACCCAAATCTGAAGGTCCCATTCTAGGCTTCTATTTTTTGTGAGTGCATTACTCTTTACCCTGTACCAATGCAATACTACTTTACATAGAATGTGACGGCAGATAAGAACCATTCGGCCCATCTAGTCTGCCCAATTTTCTAAAAACTTTCATTAGTCCCTAGCCTTATCTTATAGTTAGGATAGCCTTATGCCTATCCATGCATGCTTAAACTCCTTTACTGTGTTAACCTCTACCACTTCAGCTGGAAGGCTATTCCATGCATCCACTACCCTCTCAGTAAAGTAATACTTCCTGATATTATTTTTTAAACCTTTGTCCCTCTAATTTAAGACTATGTCCTCTTGTTGTGGTAGTTTTTCTTCTTTTAAATATAGTCTCCTCCTTTACTGTGTTGATTCCCTTTATATATTTAAATGTTTCTATCATATCCCCCTGTCTCGTCTTTCCTCCAAGCTATACATGTTAAGATCCTTTAACCTTTCCTGGTAAGTTTTATCCCACAATCCATGAACCAGTTTAGTAGCCCTTCTCTGAACCCTCTCTAAGGGATCAATATCCTTCTGAAGATACGGTCTCCAGTACTGTGTACAATACTCCAAGTGAGGTCTCACCAGTGTTCTGTACAATGGCATGAGCACTTCCCTCTTTCTACTGCTAATACCTCTCCCTATACAACCAAGCATTCTGCTAGCATTTCCTGCTGCTCTATTACATTGTCTGCCTACCTTTAAGTCATCAGAAATAATAACTACTTTATGTAGTCTCTGTCCCTTATAGGTCTGCTACATCTCCATTTTTGTCCTACAAATGCACAGTTGGGTAGACATGCACTGATTAACTAGAAAGATATGTGCAACTTGGTATGAGTCACTTTTAAAATGTTCACAATTTATTAATTTTGCAAAATATCTTCCTAGATAACAGCAATACTGGAGTCCTACAGAGAGAATCCGCTCTTAAATCAGAACTATTCCACTGTAACCTAGGTAGATTTAAAGTTGTACCCCTTTGAAAATGTAACTATATGAATAAACACTGGTGCTTTGACAAGATGAGCGTTACAAAACAGACAATTTACACAATGAACAATAATCAGAATTCGTTTTATGCAAATTGAGATTTATCAATATACTATTCTGCTACCTAATTTAAAGTTATTTTGATTAATAAGAGATGGTATTAGACTCAAAGCATAGATAGTGGCTCTTGTCTGAAGCAGAGGTATTGGCTCTTGTCTGTATGTTTGTGTGTTCATAAAGTAAAATCCAGTGAAAAGCAAGCCATCAGTAACGAACCCTTGTCATCATGTAGTTATGTAAGCTGTTAACAAAGTGCATCAGCTTGACACGAAGAAGAAACATGCGGTGAATCTGTTGCCCTTTGGGTTCTTCTATTGAGGTTACAGAAATCAGAAGGGGTGGTTCAACACCTCCCGGTGAAGATTCATTTTCCTCAGCCTTAACCAGTTCTAAAAAAACAAAACAAAAAAACAACATAATATAAAAAGAAGGTTGTATCCGATCACTGGAGTGGCAGATTCATATTTAGGTTTTGAAGCACCTAAATGGCAATGTCTCTATCACAAACCTTTAATACATGCCCTGTCAACACATTCAAACTCCCTGCTCATATACACTTAAATAATTCACATTTTAGGTTAAAATAGCCAATACTGAAAGCAAAGTTAACATTGAAATGTTTTCCAAATTCAGTTTTAACTCTTAACATTCTGATTTCAACAAATAACCCTTTGTTATTGCAAAATTTTAGACATTGCTTTTAGTGCCCTCTTCAAACACAAGGGTATGCTGGGTCAGAGCGTATTAATACTTATTACATATACACTCAATGTCACAATATTCATCAACATTGAATTGTCTATTCTGTAACTTTTTTTTTCCTGTGTCCATAAAAGTTACATCAATTTGGCTTTTAAAACCACGCAGCATACATGTTACCTTTTATAGAAGGTTTCAGAAAACAAAAACCTAACAAAACTGCAATACATTTAAGTTTATTAATTAAATTGAGAATTGTGGATGAATTAAATCAACAAAATTTAGGCCAAAATAGCTGAATTGAGGTTATCCAACTAGTTTGGCATAAAGTCCGCGACCCCCATGTCAGTCCTTCACAAACCCCTTTTTAGTGAATAACTTTTATTCATGTGGACCTTTGTCACCTCTTATGCTTTTGTCTAGACTTGTGTGGCTATTTTAGTTACATTGCATATATTCTTACCATTGAATTGCAAGACATCCAAGCTGTATTTAGCCCACTTAATCAACAGCAGGAGAAGAAAGATCTGATTATAAATCTTTTGACACTCTAAACTTATTACAATATCAACTGGCCACGGAACCTAATATAAAAAGAAAGAAAACAGTATTGTCACAATGAATAGAGATCAATATGCAATCTTTATTAACCCATGCTCTTATTTACCTTGTAGCTAAGTATCAGACCATCTAATGTATGTACAGGAAGCTTCTTTTTGGCCAAGTCAACACTTTCAAAAGAAATGGATAACCTGCAGAGATAAAAATGTAAGTATTAATACAAATATCCAAAATGCCTGCTGGATCACACACTTGCTATGGAGTAAGAACATCACGCTAGTGAGAGGCTGCATACCATAGGTATTCATCATTTTACATTAAAGATCAAGAAACAATATAATGTAAATCACAAATTGTAGGTTTTGATCAGCCATTTAAGACTAGATTTTTCAATCTGAAATAACCATTTTATGCCACGTTTATGAACGCTCCTTCCAGATGCCTCAGAAGCTAAAAATAGATTTAAACTTCTATATTTAAAAGGACATTTATCTCACCATGTAAATAGGTGTAGGCATACCATCACTCAAGCCAGGCATTGTGTTGTGTATTTCTGTATATGTGTACCCCCAACACTGAAAGTATAATACACCAGGATAAAAATAAATGTTTGTGCCATCCTAAGGGATATATGCATGTCGATGAAACAAACCCCATCGGTATTTGATGAAGTACTTAAAATATACACCTTATTATTATGATAATCATTATGATTTATATTGTGCCAACATTCTGCAGTGCTTTACAATTACAGAAAGGGGTCGAGGAATTAGAACCAGGGTTTCATAGTTCTAATGCAGTAATGTTACCACTGCTCTAACCGGCAGAGCTCAATAGCATTATAACTTATTTTACATTTCAAACTGTTTATTAATAGCAGTAATACACTGGAAGGTCACAGAAAGCACACGTTAAAATTACAGCTACCACAAATGTGATTAGAAATATTATATTAAACACGGAAAAGCTAGGTGCTCTGTACAGAAACAAATCCTGCCTAAGCCCTACAGTAAAGGAAAAGATTATACAGCAAATGCTGATGACAATCATTAATTATGGGAATGTAGTATATGCACCTGCACTGCAAACCCACCTTAATAAACGTAATACATTGTATAACTCGTTCTGCCGATTTGTGCTACAATTACATGACCCACCATTGTGACATGCTAAAAGAACTAAACTGGCTGCCGCTGGAATCCCGACACGCTCTTCATCTTTCCAGCCTTGTGTTTAAGAGCTTTTATAGGAGCAAAATGCTCTCCCTGGCTGTTCCCACCTCCTATAATCTCCAAT
Source organism: Pelobates cultripes (assembly GCA_933207985.1). Taxonomy (NCBI): domain Eukaryota; kingdom Metazoa; phylum Chordata; class Amphibia; order Anura; family Pelobatidae; genus Pelobates; species Pelobates cultripes. The sequence continues at coordinate 270,210,884 of OW240912.1, forward strand.
CCAGTACCAGCACTTTATTTAGTCTACCTCAACACAAAAAGAAAGAGGCCCGATCCTCTTTTTCTTACAGAGCACCGCAATTATGGAACGACCTCCGCACACTTTCAAATCTTCCCCAAGCGTAAAGTCCTTTAAGAGATCTCTATCTACATACCTCAAAACAGAATGCACGTGTCATGGTTGATTATATATTTCCTACCTGTTCTATGGTAAATTTTGTATTTAATGTGTATTAATATTGTTTTTGTATTTTATTGTGCCCTATTGTATCAATGCAATGTTTTGTGGACCCAGGACATCTCAACGTATCCTTCCTGGTAAAATATTTTATAAATAAATAATTGTACAGATAAGGCCATTCACTACGTTGCGAAATGCAGGGATTTCAAAGTGTATTCTAAAATGATTACTTATTGAGGTAGGATTTTTTAGGTTAAGTGAATCCAAAATGAGTTTCAAATTTAAGGCCAGGCGGGGCCGGGCCGCCGAGCTGGATGGCAGCCATGAGCTTTAGCTCTGTCCCACGATCCCCAAAAAACGACTTCAAAAGTGGTCATGCAGCATCAAAAAGGGGACACCCCGGTAACCGAACGATAATGCACGCACCCTGCACCAGTAGGATACCTACATGGGGCCAATCCCGCACCAAGAGAGCAAAAAGCAGGCAAACATGGCAAACACGGCCGCACATGGAGGGAGGCAGGAAAGGCGAAGCGGCCCGGCGGGGCAAACGTTGAAAAAGAGACCTGGATCCGAAGCTGAACGGATGGGCCCGGCGGGCGGCACGGCCCCGCTCCCCCCCCAGGCCGGTGGGGGTTATCCCGGCCACATGGTGATGATCTCCGCGGCGACGGAGGCCCGTGCGGGTCGATCACCTACACTGGCAAAGGCTCCCAGGAACAGCCCGCCAGCAGATAAGGGCAGATGGAATACAAGCACGCACGAAGTGAACTACCCACCTTTATGTGGAGGCTTCTGTATGAGGCTCGAGGGGCCCCGACGGCTGTCGGCCCACGGACGGACACCCCGGAGGGCCTACCCCCTGGTGACGATACTGGACCCTGCATCTGGGTTTCTGGGTGGCTCGGAGAAGGATGTCCCCGACGCAGTGAGTCCTGTGGGGCCAGAGGGCTCTGAACCCCTCCGGTTTACCGGTGGCCGGGAGGGAGGAGGCGCACCGGCTCTAAGTGTGAGGCCTGCGCCGGGTGAGACTCGTGGGCCCAGATGTTATCTGGCAGCGCAAACGACGCTGGGGAGGTGCAGGGGACGGAGAGTGCTGGGACTTTTGTGGGGGGTCTCATGGACTGACCCGGACCCCGAGTGCCCACGGCATCGCAGAGCGCCCCGCGGGGGCCTGAGTCCAAGGGGTGGACAGACGGAAGACCGACACCCTGAGGGACCGCACCGATCCGGTATGCAGATAGCTTACAGCTCTATAATTCAGCTCAACATGCACCGCTGACAACCACGGGACTATACCTATAAGCAAGCTCACGTGCAATTCTGGACACTTGAGCAGTTTCTCAACTGAGCTTCGATACATATAAAGAATACTTAGGGGCTTTTATACATGTTCTCAGTTAATACCAGTTCAATGCGAACAAAATTTTTTTTTTTTTTTTTTTTTTTTAAGGAATAGCCCGCAACCTATGCTTTAACAGCTGCATGCAGTCCGCATCTATTCCGCTTACATGATGCTGTATCAAAATTACCAATTGAATGTGCAGTAAATGCTAAAATGCCCATAAGGGCCAAAGGTAGACACTGATAAATATTTATTCACTGACTGCCGCACGAGAGTCGGGACAGTCGCCTATAACTGCATACCTGATATCCAAATAGCTTAAGTATTGATTAAGGCAACAAATTGCAAACAAATATGCTCTTTGTGCTAGCTAATCCATTTGCCTCTGTATGGGAGACAATCTGCATTTACCAATTAGCACACACGCAACACTGGTATACACCAGATAACATAAAACACTTACTTAACGCTACAATCGAAATAATAAGGCAACACAGTACATAAGAGTATAAAACATAAAGCAACCACATACGAACACAAACACATGACAGGACGATATCGCCGATACACAGGCAACCAAATGTATACGCAGTGTCAAACCATTGTCTGTCAACATAAAACACTTACTTAACGCTAGAATCGAAATAATATAGCAACACGGCACATGAGAGTATAAAACACAATGCAACCACATGTGAACACAAACACAAGACAAGACAATTTCGCCTCCACGCGGGCAACTAAATGTATATGTAAAACAGGATAAGCTAAACAAGCTAAGACGGATTCGCCTCTGTGTAGGCAACCAAAATTATATACTGTGTTGAACCAATGCTTGAGCCCCTGCGTGGACAACCACTTGCTTTGTTACAAATCAGTTTGACGTATGAACCTATGTTATGCATACAATAAAAATATTCAAAACAAATTTAAGGCCAAAAGTAGCTGAACTGGAATTTGAAATTTACTTTGGATTCAAGACCATTCCCACTTTAGTAAATAATCCTGCATGTGTGTTTCCAAATTTTATTACACAGTAGCCATACTGAACAATAAGGAACAATTATCCAAGTAAACTGTTTCAGTTCAGCTATTTTGGCCAAATATGTAAAGTTCACTTTTTATTCCTGACAATTCATACTTTAGTGAACAACACTTTAATAGTTGCCACTGCTAAATTATACAAAATTACACTGGATTTGTGAGATTAAATGGTCTTTGGGTTGCACTCTTTACCGTGTGCTGTCCTCAGGGTATCGCTGACCAACTGCCTCCTGGAGCTGAACATTCAGAAAAGCTACATTTTGCCATGGTTCTTTTTCTCTTATTTTATCAAAAATGGAAGTGTAGAAATCATACATAGTGTCTCCAGCTTCAAGAAGAAAAAAATTCCTCATGGCTTGCAAATATTCTACCAACCTAAAGTAAATAATAAAAAAAAATTATAAAGAGTAACGTGAAAGGGAATAATTAATAAAATAGATACAATATGTTTTAATTAAAAAAATTACCACCATTCTTAATATTTTTATAAATTTCTTTAAAGACTGGTGATTTAAAATTAGTGCTGCAACAACAATGCATTCTTCTACTTTTTTCTCACAAGTTTTATTACATTTATTTTAAACTGAAGAATAATGGCAGCTGGAAAGAACAGTGGTTTACAAAGTCTACATAACTTCGAGGTGGCCTTAAAAGGACACTGACCACCAAAACAACAGCAGCTCATTATAGTTTTGGGGGTGTAACAATTCTTTTGATGCCTTCTCTCTAATTTGAGTCAGTTTTCATGTGGTTTGGAAGAGTGTGCTTCACCCTTGCTCATAAAGCCCAGGCCTCTGCTGCCACTTGGCTAACATGCAAGTTTAAACGTCAATATCATCCATACAATTTTAAATGGCACTGAAAGGCTGTGAGTGATGGATTGGAGCCATGTTAGCCCAGCACTCTGAGCAGCTGAAACTGTTCAAAAACATAAATTGGTGGGGCAATGCACTAAGACTCTTTTGCATAATAACTACAGAGAGCTGTTGTGCCAATGGTGTTTAAACTACCCATTTAAATCCTTGGGGGCTTAAGCACATTTCCAGGTAAGTGAACATTACCGTTTCTCACCTATAATCCTCCTTTAAGGTTTGCATGAGGTTGCCACAGCACTGTAGATACTGCTTATCAATATGAGGATACAGACAAGATCGAAGGGTCAATTCAAACGACTGGCATGTTACAGATTCTGAAGACCTATCAACACTGACATCTCCACAGGTAAACGTCTCCAGAAAGTCACTTTGTTCCAAATACAGCCTGGAGACAAAATTGGAAATATGGACAACATAGGCATTTATATCTTACAATATGCTTTCTCAATAGAGCACTGTTGCATGTTGAAGTGTCTATTTAAACATCAAGAGAACTCTAAAATGTTGTAATGATTTTTATACATCTGACCAGGTATGAATTCACTGGTCCAGGCACGCTCTCATCCTGCAAACATAACTTTACACAGCAACAAAACTGCCTTATACAAGGCGCAGATAAGACCGTATAATCCCATAAAATTCAGAGCTCTCTAAGGCAGTGCCCTAGCGACTAGAATGCCTTTAATGACGTCTGTACCCCTCATGTGCCCTCTGTCTATATATGAGCTAATAAACATTGGTGTCTCCGCTGATCCATTTGTAAGTCCCATGGAAGGGATCCAGTTTTCACAATCTAAAGTGGTGTAGGATTTGGTATGAAAGGGGTTAAAGAAAATAAATCTACAAAGTATATAAACTCCCTATAAAAGCAGGGCAAACCTGGGTCCCATTTCAGATGGACACAGCTTTTAAATATAAAAGCCTTTTCAAACTGTGGTATTTTGTGTTGCAACAAATTGATTACAAATTGCCTGCATTTCATGCAAGTACCAGAATCATTTATTAGCACCTTGGCTCATTCTTATTTTATACAGGCACTAGACAGATTATTCAATATGGTACAAAATTATCATGTTGTACTTGGTAATTGATTTTTCTTCAACTCTACTATGTAATCACCTTGCAAAGTTTATTGCCAGGAGGGGATCATGAACATCATCTAATTCTAGATGTCTGGCCACTATAGACTGCATTTTTATCAGACTCTGCTTGTTAACTTGCTGTTCTGTGATGATGTCAGGAGCGGAATCTTTCCCATGACGAAGACGGGATTGCACAGATTCTAAAAATAATGTATACAGGCTTTTCCTATCGGCATCTAGAAAAAGAGAAGCAAATAAAAATATAAACAAACAATAAGTTAGTTTGCAATTTCCTCATTTGTTTATACAAGAAAAAGGTTTGTATTTGTGGGTACTTTTAGATTTTGAATAGCATACTTTTAATCTTTCATAATGGGCTGTACTCTGTATACAAATACACTGCAGCCAGGTGAGTGAAGGAGTGTGTGTGTGTATATATATATATATACACACACACATACATACACACACACACACACACACACACACAGATATTTATACACATATATATATCACATCGCCTTTCATTTTTACTTGTGCTGACAAGACACATTGTATACGTCACAATCAAATCCCATCTCTATTCCCTGTTTGGGTTTAGCACAATGCAAAACAGAACTATATTTAAAAAAACAGAATATTAAATACAATTTAAATAAAAACCTGTTGAAATGTATCTCATATTATACATTGCAGACGCCTTCCACTCACTGCTCATTGTTCAATCACAGCAATAAGTGAAAGGAATAGGCTCTTGTAACAGAGAGCTGAAGTACCGTAGTTGTTTGGGCAGATTCATCACTTCAAACACAGACTGTTATTTATGTGATCTTATGCCCCGGCACTCTGACTACTCAAAGATAGAAAGATGCAATATCCTGTAAGGTTGTCTGTTTCAATCAGGACCTTTGAAATGGAACAAATGATCTAATAATACTCAAGTATGGACAGTGGATTTTCACCCAGTCAGGGTTCATCATCATTACACTGGCTTTGGTTGATACTGGAAATCTCTGCTATAGTTCTAAGATGTAGTGAGATGAAAAAGTGCACCTACATTTATCTATGGAAGAAATATGGAGGAAAACGAGGCTGGTGAGATTCCTTCCATCTATGGAATAAATTTAGGATGGTAAGGGATTAAGTTGAAGTGTCTAAAACAGACGTTATAATTACCCCATCAAGTGGTATAGTGGTGGAAGCTAGCATTTAAAGGCCTCTGACTAGGTCCAGATGCTAATTCGTGTGCATGTATGTATATTTTGGGGACACATAAGTATGTATGCCGCTCTAAAGAGGTAAACAGTGAGTTGAGGACCAAATCAATATTTAATTTAAATCAAGGCTAAAATAGCAATGCTGTGACTATGGCTGAGTAGTAGAATCTTTCCAAATTTTAACCTAGATTTAAAAATGTGGTTTTCTAATCAATGCTCAGAGACTAAATAAAGATTTCTTCTGGTTTATGGACAACGGTCTGTTTAAACATTATAAATAACAAAAACAGATAGCCCCCTCCATTTGTTTCCCTTTGTGGAAATATAACAAACCTCTTCTGGAATTCTGGTGTGAGGTCACTTTGCACTTTAAATTCTTCAGTAGTTGCATAGACTTTCCAGCCATTATGATCTGCTTTAGCACAGGTTTCAGGAAGGAGACCATGGTGTGCTGCCTGCTTGCTGGGGCCTGGTCACTTCCTGAACTGGCACTAGCATTGTCGCTCATTTTATCCTCATTCTCAGTCTTTTCTGAAATACTGTATAATGTGTATGTAGCATACCAAAAATCACGATGATTAACAGGAACATCTTTATTTCTACAGAAAAAAAGAAAGACACGAAGATGTTTCTTTGTTTTATATCACAAAAAAACATTAGTTTACAAGGAGAAAACAAATATGGCTGGAATACATATCTCACTTATAGGAACAGACTATGCAACCATAACCAGTACACAGCAATACAGTAGCGATAGTGTCATTAGGCTGTAGGCTCCATCCACATATTGGCATCTGCAGCCCAATGACGCTGTCGCCACTGTATTGCTATGTACTGGTTATAGTTGCCTAAACTGCATAAACAGAGATCCTGGTGACCGGCTCCCTGATTGGCAGCTGTTCCTCTTCCTCCATATTACAAATATAAATTTCATCCATATTTTTAATGGTATTTAAATCGTGACGGTCTCCCCCTGGCTGGCCCTGCCAAAATGGCTGGGATGTGCACCTATAGAAAAGCATTGAGAGGCTATTGCGCACGAGTGGCATATCGCTGCACCAATCAGCTTGTCCTCTTAGAGATGCACTGAATCATTGCATCTCTATGGAGAACATTCAGCGTCTCCATGCAAAGCGTATAGACGCTGTACGTAGGTGCTGAGCACTGTGCAGCACTGAGATAGGAAGCACCTCTCGTGGCCAACTGAGTGACTGTAAACACTGCCTAGTAAAACCTCTAGTGACAAACAAAAACTGAAGTTAAGCTATGCCAAGATGTAGTGGTTCTGGCAACTATAGTGTCCTTTTACAATAATTTTTGTTCAATTAGATGCTTCTCAGAGGGCATTTTGGTCATAATGAACATGTGCAGCAATCTCAGACAGACATTCTCGGAAGCATACCTAGCATCCGTCATCAGCCTACTTTGCATATAAAGGTAAGTTGTAAAATAGATACAGATTTTTAGTCTGAAGCCTGTGTGACAGCCACTATAGGAGAGGAAATTGTAAAATGTAAACAATGCCTTTTCCCAGAAAAGACACTGCTTTTATTTGAAAGGCTGGAGGTTCAGCATTCATGCCCTAAACAGTATAAGTAGCATAACAAGGAAATCATGTGGTTGCAATGGAATGTTTGTGAACATGGATCAAGATTTTAGACCAGTTAATAATCCAATTACATACATGTGTATAGAGAACCCAAAAAACAGCACTGAAAATGGGTTTTTGAATGTTTAGAAATGACAGTATAACATTGTTAAAGAGAATATAGTGACAATGTTTCAATGATTACTCTGTGCTACAATAAAATGTTGAGGATTCAAGGCAAGAGTCTTCATTGTTTTCCACATAAATCTGTAAATCTATTGTATTGTGCAGTTCTGCAAACTATTTATAATGGTGAATGCCTTCCATTCTTTAAAAAACAAAAACAAAAAAAAACAAAAAAAAATTATATATATATATATATATATATATATATATATATATATATATATATATATATATATATATATATATATATATATATATCTCTCTTTTCAGTAGGCTGACATTACAGTTATAGACTCAGCAATGCAAAATAACATCAGCTTTTCTTCAACATGCTGCAAAACCAAGGAGGCCTGTTAAACTGCTATTTAGAGGATTGGAAATGCAATACTGACCTTGCTTTGTAAGTGACCAACTCTATCCTGAACCAATACCACCAAAATGTGCTTCAATGAGTGAAAGAAACGTTCTTGCAAATGACCAATGTGCACCTAAATATTCACTACAGCCCAAGAGATCACTTGCTGCGATAATTCTAGAATGCCAATACCAATTGCAAAGGCTGGTATATACACTAAATAACATTTAATCTGGCAAGCATAATGACAGACAGCTTGTCCAATCAGAAGTTTCAATGTTCCTTGCCAATTGGTTTGATTTAGCAAGTTTTCGTTATGATAAGATCCTGGTCAATTACATTTCCACCACAACCATACAGGAAGGCTGATAACCTTTAGATCTAGTAAGTGTGGCCCAAACAGCTCCCATAAATGGTACATGTAACAAAATCCCTTGTTAAACCAACTATGCAAACCAGCCTGCTCGGTTATTTAGACGTGTGTGGGGTGATTTCGTGCAAATAGCAATGAAACGAATAAACTGCCGAATCACCCGACCTCCTACTGAGGTCGTGTGGCACCCATTAACCACCCAGACTTTGCGGTTAACCACAGCGTAATTGGGGAACAGCTTGGTGGTCCGCGTTCGTCTGCCGAACACGTGGCAGTCGCCATTTTAAATCGAACGCCCAGCGGTAAATGGCGGCGATGCCCTGGAACTCTTTTTCGGATACTTACCAAGGTCCTCGTTCGTACGGTTGAAAACACACGAATACCGGAGACATTGCACCGTTCGGGACTTGGATTTATGCGAAAGAGACCGACCCCAGATAGCTACAGTGTGGAACTCTTTGTCGGATACAAACATGCAAACGGCCGGTAAAGTCCAAACTTCATTCGACGTTATTGAGAACTGTGTTCGTGGGATCTGAGCGCTATTCGCCTAGAACAGTGATGGCGAACCTATGGCACGCGTGCCACAGGTGGCACGCCGAGCCCCCTCTGTGGGCACGCGGCCATAGGTCGCCGGAGGGAGGGTGCGCTCCGCCGGCGCATCCATAAGGCGGCACAAGTGGCCGCCTTAGGGTGCACCGGCTCGGCGGGCGCAAAGCCGGAGTGACCGGCAGGAGGTGAGCGCATAGCGCAGAGCGCTCCCTCCTGCCAGGCGCTCTGTGTAGCGTGGCCGAGCGCACCGCGGTACAGGAACTTATGTTTCCTGTACCCGGGCGGACGGAAATGAAGTGCTCACAGAGAGAGCACTTCCTGTCCGCCGGGTACAGGAAACTGAGCTCCGCGGCGCTCGGCCACGCTACAAGGTAGCAGACTGAGGGAGAGATGGGGGGGAGGGAGAAGGAGACTGAGGGAGAGATGGGGGGAGGGAGAAGGAGACTGAGGGAGAGATGGGGGGAGGGAGAAGGAGACTGAGGGAGAGATGGGGGAGGGGAAGGAGACTGAGGGAGAGATGGGGGAGGGGAGGGAGAAAACTGAGTGTGGGATGGGAGAAAAAAATGAGGGAGGGATGGGGGGAAAGAAAACAGAGGGGGTAGAGGGGGGACGACATACACACAGCACCCCTGCCCTACACATATCACCCCACAAAAAGACACACACACACACACATCACCTCACACACACACCACCCCCCACACACAAACACACCACCCCACACACATCCCCCCACACACACATCACTCCACACACAAACACATACACTGTACCCCTCAATGCAGTGTGTGTATTTAGCAGTCTGTGTGTGTGTGTGTGTGTGTGTGTATTTAGCAGACTGTGTACTCAGCAGTCTGTGTGTATTCAGCAGTCTGCTAAATACACATACAGACAGAATGCCGAGCACACACACAAACTGCTTAATACACACACAGAGATGTTAATTAGTTCGGACAACTGTATGAGTTGTTTTTTCTAAACTTAAACCTCAATATTCAGGTTTAATTGCCGTTTTGGCACTTTGAGGGGAAAAAAAATTGGCATGTATTACGGTTTGGGCACTCGGGCTCAAAAAGGTTCGCCATCACTGGCCTAGAATATGCACTCAGATCCAAGCTATCTGGGGGTATGTGGGACCTAAAGTTTATGTTCAGTAAAATATAAGTTATAGATTTTTATGCTGTTTTGTGAATATGGGAAAAGCCATGTTTCTTTCTACCTGGAGATAATTAAGGCTCTCTTTACTACCTTAAGTTAATTATCTTCAGGATGGAAAGGAGGGAGTGACCTATGTAAAAGGGGAGTGCTTATGTTATAGCCACTGCGATTGGCTACTGTAATTCTTTTGTCCCAGTCTTCCATCTGGTCCCCTAGGGGAGTGTCCACCAGGTGGTAGACCTGCATAAATACCGGGCAGGTAGCCCCCATTAAATCAGATTGTTTTACCCCTTCATGAAGTCTCGACTCATGTTTGGGGGATTGGAAGCTATAATCACTCTGTTTCAGCGGGATTTCGGGAGAAGCTACAAGGAATAGAATACACTGCACGAATAGAAGGATCCTTTACAGTACAAAAAGATGAACAACTGTGATTTACCACCAAAAGCTGCTCATGTTTCATACGCAAACAGAAACAGGTGATATTTGATCTAGAGCCATATGTGCATTTATTGCGAAATAAAAATATCCACTGTGACTTGCCTGTATTTACCTCTGAATAATGAATTCTTTTGCTGGGTCGAAGAGATTTCCATGAACAATCCATTCATCCACAATTTCTAAATATGGTCTCACAGTTTCAACCCAAAGGAAAAAAAGTAGAGACACCTACAATACATAATATATCAATAGAGTTCACTGAAGTTCATGATATTTATCTCTATTCTAAGTACAATAAATTATTATTTTTATAAAGTGCCAACAAATTCTGCAGCGCTGTACAAGGGGAAATGCTATTTTAAGGATTTTATTCATAGTTATGAGGGTTGTAGTTGTTTTCTTAGTATAAAAAATGTCAATTACACAAAACAGATTATACTTAAAGTTACTTCTGTCAAACAGAATCAGCTGATTTCTTCTTAATATTTTGCTAATAAAGAAAACATCTATGAATTGTCATGAGTGTGGATAGTACCCACCGTTTGCTCTGAAGCTTCTCCTACATTGTCGTATTCCAGAATTGCTTTGTATAAAGTGTTTAGAAGATGAGAGGCTCTCACCACATTCCTTGTGTCTGGTGGTACCTCTGCTATCCCAGTGCTGAAAACCTTGTGTAGTACTTTAAGCTGTGCAAGTCGAGGTGCCAACTTGTCAATCACCATTGACAAAGTCATGGTTTGATCTAATACAAACATTTCAACAACAAAAAAATGAAGGAGAAAAGATCAAAACAAAAAAAACAACATGTTTTGGAGATATGGATATATAAACATTGTTCAATACACAGTTTATATTATACCTTTATTGATGATACACTTTTCAATCTCTGTTAGTTCTTCTTTAAAACTGGTGAAATACTTGTACAAAACCCACACAAAAGCCTGGTATGTACGAAATTGAGCTTCAGTATTCTTCTTGGCAGTTGGAAGGGTCCCTGGCAGTGTACTCTCAGATCCATGCCCGGTGACTTCATCAATGAATTTCTGCAGCCTGAAAACCACTTGTCCATACGCTGCTAACTGCTCAAGCACTGACCTCAGACAATTCTTTAAATAAAATAAATAAATAAAAAAAATAAACAAGAATTACGTGTCTCATTTCAAAGAGGCTGATATGGTTGGATGTATCAATTAATTACATTCCATTGCAGAGTTAGCAATTTTCGAACATGGAAATCTGCTTTCATCATAACACAACAAATGTCATTTATCCACACAAGAATTACTCATTTGTAACCAACATACCTGAGTCATGTGAGTCACAACAATGTCATTCCTCACTGTCACTTTCCCATCATTCAGATGAAAAATTAACAGCTTTTTTACACCCGAGAGTAACCTAGAATATAGAGTAACAATAGCATATAGAGCAACAAGTAATATAACATTAACATTTGTTTACGTTTTCTAATGAAAAATTACTATCCATCTTTAAGGAACAGACAATACATGAAAATAATAAATGAAATAAATATTCCTATTAACTTTTCCTTATACCCATGAATCTAATCTTTTTCTAAGAAACACTGCACAGACCTATTCTTTTCAAATTCGGACAGATGGATTTTATTTTTTTGCTAAATGGATTCATGTTCCATCCATCTGAACTGTGCCTAGTTCCAACATGAATTCAGTTGACCTATCAGGTATTTCTTTACTTGCCAATACTCTGTCTTATGAATAATGCTTCATTATCATATTTGACTATGATTATTACACTTTGTTATTTGCTATGCATTTTAATAATGTGGTTCTATGACTGAATATTTTTTGTAATAATCACAGACATATATGTAAAAATATTATAATGATTTACTGTGGCTTTATTTTTTTATCAATAGGATTCATTTATTTGTAGAAAGAGCCTCCAGACAGAATTGCAACAGAAAAAAATAAACAGCGTATATACACTATACCATTTTGACTTGCTCAGAATATCGACTTACCAAAGAGTTTCTCGAATCACCTGGGTTTCAGTAACAACTGTTTTCTCATCGGGTGTATAAAGAGGATCTGTGGAGTATAAGTGCTTGTCCCTAAAAAAAAAAAAAATATATATATATATATAGATAAATAAATAAATAAATCTAGAATATGTACATGGTACAGGGCAACTTCACTTCCCCTTCTGATGTAGTCAATATTAACTTCTCTGGCTTTCAAAAATAATCCATAATGTCTGCAAGGGAGCAGTAGCATTATTTAGGAAAGGGCCGGCTGTATAGTCTTTTTATAATACAGTGAGCTGGGGTGACTTTAATAAGAATTTAAAAATTAAGGTAGCAGATTTGCAATAAATAAATAAAAGAACAGTTTGGCTGAACTGGAGATTTAATCAATTTTACACATTAGCTCTCAACTCACTTCAACAGTTTGGTGAATAAAGCTCCTATATTTCAACAGAAATCCAGACATGAATACTATGAATGTCATTTACTAATGTGAGAATTTAAAGTGAATTTCATATTTAAGGCCAGAGTAGCTGAACTGAAAGAATAGCTGCTTTTCTGTTCAGATATATTGACCTTAAATTTGAAATTCACTCTGAATTCACCTTGTACTCTCACTTAAGTGAATAATCCTGTATATCTCCAGAATATTGAAGATGAAGAAAATAAAGAAAACGGTCTATGCTCTATATAACAAATGTAAATGCACGGTAGAAGACTTAAGAGTGTATTATAAATGCATTTCTCACAGTGGACCATTAAGTTAGACATTAAAGGAAAAGTGGGAGTGAGAGAAACCAATACTAGTTCTCATGTAACTTAATCAAGCTCCAAGCTGGGAAAATGAAAACTCTTATCAGCCCTGTACAGCTGATCTGTAGAACAGAAAACATCTGTGGATAAAGAATTTTTAAAAATATCTTACCAGATAGCTGCCAAATTAGAGTGCAAGTGTGAGCTGTGAGAAAATCTGTGCGCTCTGGATGTCCAGTATTGACATACTACATGCTGCTCCAGCCAAGTCCGTGCATCTGGCTCTCCCACTGCATTAATAGAAAATGACAACCTGGATACATGTAATCGGCCACACAGAATAACTACAGTGTGAACTTGGAGTAGCCTAGCTCTGTTATGAAAGGAATGGCAATCATTTGGAGAACTTGGAGACTTTAGCAGCTCTACTACCTTCTTTGTTCTTCTATCATATACAATGGAGAGATTATATATTGTGGACTCTGGCTGCTTGAATACCTTACCGTATAGCAGCTCTGTCCACTCTATGTTGCCGTCTGCCGGGAATTAGCACTGCTGGACAGAGACACTGTCTTTCAGCTCTCCACAGTGTGGAGTAGATTAAGAAGCACAGTTAACTACATTGACAAAAAACACGCAAGGCTACAAGCCAAAATCTGTCACAGAAGTTAAAAAAATTGCACAAATATATACACTTTTTCAGCACAAAGCATTGACAAACAGCCTACAGTTTAATTCATGTAAGTTAAAAAATGAATTTAAAAAAATAAAAAAAGCTGAGAGTTATACTACATTGTTTGGAAGATCCAGGAGAGGCTGATACGTTTTAGTCACTGTCTGGTCTTTCTGAATGTCACTTTTAATGGATTGGAATGTATGAATTTCCCCACGTGAGGGACATTCTGTGGGAGAATTTATTTTTTTTTACATTTTTACTGCATTAAAATTTCATCATACTTGATACTAGGTAGTGAAAGGCGTCATGACGTGGTAACGCTCTGGTGGAAGAGGAGGGGCTACCGTGGTGGAGTGTGGCAGAGCTCCGGTAGGACGGCCGACTAATGACAGACGCATGGGCTTGTTCGCATTAAAATGGGGGCTCCCAACACGACTCTTTGCTCGGCTGAAAGGAGGGAATAAATTGCTGATACGAGAGATTCCAGAGTACCAGCTACAATTCCTACCTCGAACAGCATTTATAAAAACCTGCGCGAACCACCTATATGGGATAGATTGGATTTGAATAAGCCGGACATGAGAAGTCCACAAACATAAAACAACAAAGGTTTGGTTGGCTACTGCAAAAAAAAAAAAAAAAAGAAAAGAAACCGGAGCTGGCAAAGGGAAATACACTCCCTCAGATAAATTTTACATTTCTTGTTATCTTTATGACTGGTTTAAAATTGTAATTTATTCTGAATAATAATAATAATAATAATAATAATAATAATAATATCAGCAATCTGAAAAAGAAAGACAAAAGTAAGATTGAGAGGAGAGGAGAGAAAGGAAAAGCAAAGGAAAATCAGAAAAACTGAGGTGTGGTGCTGGGTAAAGAGCAAAGAAGGGAGAGGAGAAAAATCTTTATTTGGAAATAAAGTAAAGCTCCCAAATTTAAAGGGGACTACGTGAAAGACTAAGTGAACGAGAGAAGACTCTGTAACAAAATGGCAAATAGAAAACCTCAAGAATCAAAAGGAACATTAACCCCTTAAGGACACGACGGAAATAAACCATCATGATTCCCTTTTATTCCAGAAGTTGTGTCCTTAAGGGGTTAAAAAAAAGATAAACAGCAACATGATAAGAGTGTAACAAATTATTTCTCTCCCCAACAACAGAAGGACCAACAAAGGGTTAATACCCAACAGAATTTGGATATATCTAATACCGGTTCAGATCATTTGGAACCAGAAGCTAAAAGAATGAGAGAATCGCTTATAACAGAGCAACTCAATATGAGCTTACAAAACAATTTGGTAGAAATAGAAAACGAAATAGCTACTAACACACAAGAAATTAAACAAGAGATTAAACATGAAATTAACCAATTGATTATAAAAGTTCAACATTTTGAAGATAAATTTGTTGAAACGGATTTTCAGATAAATAAACTAAAAGAAGTCAATGATAAAATTAAAAAACAAGTTACATCCCTGGAATCAAAGATAGATGACTTGGAAGATAGATCAAGAAGAAAAAAACCTCAGTTTCAGAAATTTAGAGGAGTTAAATGATCAGCAAGATCTAAAAGAAACTTTGAGGAATTCGGACTAACACTTAAAGAAAATGAGGATATAATAGAAAGATGTCAGAGTCTTTAAACCCCAAAACATTGAAAAATCCTTTCCTAGAGATGTGATCGCTCGTTTCTATTCCTTTGACTTTAAAGAAAAAGTATTGAAGGCGTTGAGACAGAAAGCAAATAAAACAGGACGCTTCCTAAATGTAATAATAATGCCAGACATATCATACAATACCTGTATGAAAAGAAGAGCCTTCAATCCAGCAATTCAGATCTTAGGAAAGCATGAGATGAGATATAAAAGTGATCTTTTCCATTGAAATTAATCCTTACTTATGATAGCCGTTCTGAAGTGTTTGAGACACATGAGAAATTAACAAATTGGCTAACACTTAAGAATTTGGTTTAACCAAATCTATGTATCAATTAAGCTTTTTTTTTTTTTTTCACAAAATGAGAGATAAACATATAAAACATAGAAGGGTATTTTCTGGCACGGTAAATGCACTATTGATGAGGTTGAATTACACTTAAATAATACCTGAAGTAAAAATTGATAAAATTAATGTGATGGAACCAATATATGCGCAGAGTGGTTTGAATTAAAGAATGGTACAAGGCAGGGGTGCCCTTTGTCACCTCTGCTATATATTATCATTGGAACCATTAGCAACTAATATAAGGGATAATTGTAATATTAAAGGCTTTCATACCGCCATAAGGGATAATTGTAATATTAAAAGGCTTTCATACCGCCATAAGGGAAATCAAAATTTCGCTATATGCGGACGATACTACAATTATAATGACTTCTCCTGAACAATCTTTACCAGAATTAATTAAATAAATTAATAAATATGCTTTGGTTTCAAATTATGAATTAAATCCACTAAAATCCACAGCAATGTATAAAAATATGGATAAATCGATAGTAGAAAGTAATAAATTTTTTAGGAGTTTTAATTCCAGCTAGAGTGGAAAATACAATGGAACTAAATGTAATGGAATTATTAAAATATACTAATAAAACACTAAAATCATGGAGAAATGTGCAAACATCATGGTGGGGGAAAATAAATGTTGTAAAAGCATATATAGTACCCAAATTTATTTGCAATGATTCCTCTCAAAATTTTGAAGAGCTGGCTAGATTTGATTCAAGCCAGTTTTTCATCTTATATCTAGAAGAATAAAAAGCCCAGGATCAGATTAAAGACACTTTCTAAAAAGACAAAACAGGGGGGTTTAAAACTTTCCTAATGCAAAACTTATATATTATGCGAATGTAATTAAACATATATACAAATTACAAGAGCAACATGTGAATGTAGACCCTTGGTACATTATTGAAGCAGAAGCAACTAAAACAAGGAATTTGGAGTACTATCTATGGTTAAACTGTGATAAGAAACATATAGAGGCCCTTACAGACACATCATTAATATTATATCAACTTTTACAAGTTTGGGTAGAGATTAAAAAAAAAAGCTCTGGGAATTGCCAAATAAATACCAAAAACCTGTAAATTAACTGTACTAGAACAAAATATGAAAGACTTATCATTAAAGAATTGGCCAAATGGGGAGTGGAGAGGGCGGGGCCTGACAGCGAAGATGGCCAGACGCACTTTTTAGGAGCTCCTGCAACAACGGACCCAAAAGCGAAAATACCTACTGACAGGACAGCATAAGCGGCAAACTGTGATCGGGAGCAGACGCATAACAGCACACGATGATACAAACCCGGCACCGATATGCCGCGGAAAAGCTGCAACAGGCCATGCAGCCTAACCTAGCGCAGAGCATAAGGCCCAAAGAAGACAGCCGACCTTCTTGCACGGTATGAGCTCCTACGCAACAGCCCAAAGCAGCCCTGCTGCCCCCCCTTTGGACCGGTGGGGGACATCTCGGTCCTCGCTGGGGATGATTACCCCCACAAGCACAAGCAGCAAACAAAATCCGCAGGGCCCGGCCAAGATGGCGGGGGGAGGCCCCAGGCCAAGCACATGAGCATCGCACCACCCAAGCACACAAAGGACTTTGTGGACTTGCTACGATTCCACCTCTGGGCAATGCTTAAAGCCAGGAGACAACCCTACCAGAGGGCGATGAGAGCGGTGGCGGTGTGGATTCGCCCGACCACCCGGGGTACCTTGCAATGGACTCCCCCTCACAACTCCAGAGCAGCCTCCAAACGAAACCGGAGCCCAGGCTCAAACAGGCGGGACACGGCGCAGGGCCTTCTGGACGTCAATTCTCACGACCCCGTACCGCAAAAGAAGATCCGACATACTTCTCACTCAGCGACCACAGGAAACAACGAGTAGCAATGCATAAGCCTGCACACAGCGGCCCACAAAGCCTGGTGCGCCGAAGACCGAAAAGAAACAAAGCCAGATCCCGAGAGACGCAACAGGCAGAAAACCCACCCACGACATACCGGAGAGGAGACCCAGAAGGGACTCTTACCCAACTGCACAAGCAAGACTGCCAAAACGGGCATCGGTTGAAACAACGGAACCTCAAGCACCACACGGCCTACAACCCTGCCCATAAAGCAGAAACTGATATTTTCAGCAGACGGAGGCAAGGCATTTATATTGGGCTTAGTGTTAGGCATGTAACCTCTCTACACCTAACTTACTCTCAGATAACAAGCTAAAATTATTATTGTTTACTTCTCTGCACTTTCCTTTAACATCAGAACCGGACTAATTATTAGTGCATGCCAACACAGTGTTGCCCCTGTGGTTCTGAAGTGACAGAATGCCTTGGAAATTTATACTTTTCTCTTATCAGCGGCCTACACGAACTACAGGACTAAATGTGACGCAATTTACTGTTGTCTATATTTTTACTTTTTCTGACTCCTGCTGCTGAGACCAGTTTAGCAAGGGAACAGAATTTGTTAGTAGTCTTTTGCGTTGCTCTTGCGGATACACTAGCTTCTACATTGCATTTGTGTAAAACAGGAGTTTCTCATTCTGTTAACTAATATATATATATATATATATATATATATATATATATATACACACACATACATACATACACACACACTCATGTTATGGTAGCTTAAATGTTCATCACATAGTTAGCAAACCGCCTTAACACTGTACCAGCGGATGTGAAGTTCTAATGTCAAGCCTGAACCAGCAATATATTGTCTAAGCATGTAAACTTTGTTTTGCGTAATAACCCTATGGCTCTCATAAGCACACACTCGCATAGGTATTGCTACCCTACAGGCAACACATCACAACCACACTGCAGCACGTCATACGAAAATATATGTAGTCAACCAAGCGAGAATCTGTCTACTTGCAATGCTGCCCTAGTTATAAACATCTTCCCTTACACGCAAAGCAAAGCAACATACCTTAATGTAACACCAAGCGAGAACAACTTTACTACGTACACACTTAGACCAACATGTTTATCACAAACCACAAAGGTCTTATAGCTGGTTAATTTCATGATGAAAAAAGAAAAAACTGTGCTGTTTAATCTGCCACGCTATGTAATGCTATGCAACTGCTTGCAGCAGCTGTCGTGGCTCTGCATGCTCAATGTCAATCCATGCACAAATAAAATAAAGAATTTATATAAAAAAAAAAAAAGAATTGGCCAAATAAAGATACAATTTCAATTTCACAAATAATGAAAGATGATTCTATTTCAAGAAATGGTGAAAAAGTTTCAAGTCCCAAATAGGGAAATTTTTACTTAATTAAGAATAAAAAATTTCCTAGATATCAATATTTTAAAATCTTCATTTCAGTCAGCAGGTCTTATGGAAAATATATCTGGCAATATTTATGTTATTAAAGTAATTCCTAAAGCAAATCTCCTTCTAGACTTACTTAATGATAACCCAATGAAAACAATAAAATTACTGGGCGTAAGAACTTGAATTAACACTGGAAGAATGGTGTTCCTCTTTGTCACATACTAAAAATATACATTGCTTGAATTTGTTTGAATAAGTTTATTGGTGCATAGGAAAAGCAGTCATCCCACGCAGGGGAGACAAATGTATCATAATAAGCTTTTCGACATAGGCATATGCCACAGAGTGCATTTTATATCGAATGAGAGCAGTCAAAGCCTAGTAAGGCAGAAAGGTTAAATTATGTGAACACAAGTAAAATAACTAAGGTTAAGCAAATGTCATATTGCATATCCGTTCCAACATTAGCAAGAAGAGATCATTCTCTGCATCTTATTTTTCAGTCAGCTTATGTTTGCAGTACAATGTTTAGCTAAATCTGAACCGAGGTATTTGCACTGTTGTCTACGCTGAATTATAACTGGTCCAGTTAAATAATGTTTTATGCCTATTCTCAACTTTATTTGATTAAACAATACGCAGCAACCCATTAGTGAGTCCCCATATGCTGGCAGGGGGAGATTAAACTATGGTATAACACAAGGGCTCATCATTAGGAAATCATAGAAAGGGTTAGTATTTCACTCTGAGATGTTAACATGACATTCATTGATTAGATAATGGGGGATTAGGGGCTTAATTGGTTGCTGTATAACTTCCTCTCCCCACGTTTAACAGGGTAGTATGTTGTAAGTCTTTAATTCGTGCCCTCAGGTAAGAGGTAATCGATGTCCCTAAGATTGGACCCACAAAATCTGTACGTGCGTGGTTACAAACACATCTAGAAAATAAGCAATGAACGGTTAAACTGTAAGCAGGTTGTTCAAAAAAAAATTTTAAAAAAATAAATAAACCCCAACCCTAACCCAATATGCTCTTTGTAAAAGCACAAATTTTTTGTATCAGCTACTGCGCAGACATACGGGTATCCTTAACGTATGTTTTGTCTGCGTGTGCTACTAATATAAGATTATCTAAGAATTTGTGACCTTAAACTGAAGCTCATATTGGCACTGCTGCATGGGCAGTGTATGCAAGACTAGAAAAATATATTAAGCAGGCAGCATTATAGCATGAACATATTACTGATGCTTTTCAGTCCTCAAGGATCATCAAGCATAAGACAGGAGCATAACGTAGATAAGACATGATGCTGCATAATGTACGGCTTTATATGGTGAATAAACGGGAAAAATAAAAAATAAAAAAAAATAAACCATTTACTGCTGCCTGTCAGTAACAGCGTGTATCAACTCAGTCCACAGGCATTGAGGGGCCACGGATACGACCCCTCCGAGCGGGGGGAACCGACTGCAGATGCATTTGCGGCTGATCCCAGGGGCGTCAGGCCTCCGCGGCGTCCCCTCAGGCCGCGCCAAGCCTCCATCCGGGAGATCCGCAGCACAGCGGGCACTCGGGGACTCACCAGTCCACACGACCCACCACCTAAAGTCCGTGTGCCAGTCAGTAATCCCCTGCACCCCCACTGGGCCCCAGATGGTCAGGGTGAAGGCCGTCCTGTGTCTCACCCTTCTCCGGCCACTCGGGGCGGGCGCCAGCCTCCCCACAGCCACCGGTCCGCCGGGGGCCGCCGCGTTCCACTCCACGAGGGCTCACAGCGTCGGGGACAGTTGCCTGCAGGTCCTCCTCAAACCCACAGGTGACGGCACTTCAGTCTCCGCAGGGCACAGTCCAAGGGTCGCGGCATCCGGCCAGTGGGCCCCAAGGACACCGCAGCAGCATCCGGCCTGGCTCCCCCGCCCACGTGCATCGCCTCCGGGGCCCCACTTCATCCGCGGGTGTTGTATCCACAGGACAGCTTCTGATGGCAAGGCAGGGCTGTTGTAGGCCGTTAAGTTCAGGGTGTGCGTTAATCCTGTAGCTTAGGCAATAATCGTCCCTGGATTTCGAGTGTAGATATCTGGCGGGCCGCAGTTTGGCAGCCAGTGCCTGTGCAGGAGGTCAGCGAGCACCCCGGTAATCCCATGTAGCCGGGATTACCCCCTCCGGCCGGGGGGCGGAGGGGGGGCAGGGCCGCAGCTCTCACCCGTGTAAATCTCCCCCAGTGTCCGCATAGCTGGTGTGCTTGTACCTCGGGCCTTGCAATCAGGCGTCTGTTCTCTATCTGCAGCTGTCCTCATGCAGGCTTATGCAGGTGTGTAGGCCGGGTTCATCAGTCTCCGTGTTCCCCGTGAATATTTGGCCGTAGTCTGGTATCATATGGATGCTTGGGTAGTACCCCATTGTAATCCAGCATGTAATCCGGCCCTGGGGCAAGTTTTGAGCAAGTTTTATGCCGTTGTTTAGGGCTTAAGCTCGGAGCCACGGTGTTCTGCTGCCATGCTGCTTGGCGGCCCAGCCCCGCCCCCCCATTGCTTGAATTTGATAGAGTGCCATTTTAAAGTTATAAACAAATGGTATTTAACACCAAATAAATTAGCTAAAATGTATTAGAATTGCGACCCTACGTGTTGGAGATGTGGTAGTAGTTTGGGTTCATATATTCACATATGGTGGTTTTGCCCATGTGTTAATGAAATTTGGTCTTGGGTCTTTAAACTCTATTATGATCTGACAGGTATAAAACTAATATTTTCACCTACAGTTGCATTATTACATGTAAACTGAAATTTAAAAATCACGAAATGATATCTGTATTGCTGTTCATTGTTTCATAGCTATGAAAATTATAATAGCCAGAAATTGGAGATCGTCCTTACCCTTTCAAAAACAACATATACTCTTTCAAATTAAAACACAATTGAATATGGAAAAATTGCTTACGATAAATAATATTTCTCAAATAAAAAAAGTTACGTATGAAAATTGGCTAAACAAATTGTCAACTATGTAAGATCTACCCTGAACTTGAAGTTAAAAGATACTTGATATTCAGAATTTGTAAAAGTTTTATCCTTGGAACCCCCCAGATATGAATGTAGTGCATTTATATGTAATGTGAATCATTATGTATTTGTGGTTGAGTGACTGAATATTTAAATGTAAATTGCTATAAATTGTATTTGTTAAAAAACTTAAAGAAATATTGAGATAAAAAAACAAATTTAAAAAAAAAAAACCATCATACTTTTCACCTTTAATCTCATATACCTTTCCATGATACTATAGGAGCAGCGGATTTCTTTTCTTGGTCCTCTAGAGGTGTCCTATCAACCTGTATTCCCGAATCTTCCCTGCTGAGGGGATCCTGGTCATCTTCTTCCTCACTCAACCATTCCTAAAGGTTCATACAAGCCACAGCTTTATTCTTATTAGCCCTATTGTATTCCACAAAATATAGGACATTTAACTTTGTTACAAAAGAATAAAATAATATTTTTTTTTTATTTTTTTTAAAACAAGCCTTGATTTGTTATTGAGGGAGTAGAAACAAACGTAAATGCATAGCAAGCAAAAAGCTTAAAATTGGGGGCGAAGCCTGAAAGCCTGATGAGCGGACGCCATCTCTAAGAGCTCTCAAACACTTGACTAAATCTAACCAAATATCACGAAAACTATAACCCATCTGACCTCCTTACCGTTCCAGCTGGTCCCCCCCGAGCCACAACGCATCGATAGATGCCTTTCTTCCTCACGCCGAAACACTCCAAACCGCAGCGCAAATCTGCAGCCTACTGCACACCCCTGAGCCTGAGACTGGAGGCACTCCTACGCGGCAACATCACACAACCCCTGCTGGGAACAAAGCCTACCCAATGGAATGTCGCTCCCAAAATCTCAGCCCTGGAAGACAGACAACACAGGAACCACATTAAAATACGTGGCATCCCTGCTGCTGTGACAGCGGACGAACTCCCACCATTATACGTGCAGATTACTTGCATCCATACTACCCCACACAACTGCCCAAAAAAAAATGATCATGGACGGAGTGTATCGCATTACGAGTGCACGTAAAACACCAATTGGAGGAGCACAAGACGTCATTCTTCGCTGCTTAACATCACAAGACAAAAACCAGATGGCACTGAGGAATAAGGCAATTCACTAACATTGTATCAAGACCTCACAAAAAACACTCTGGTCTGGCGGATATAACTGGAGCCAGTCACCTCTCAATTAAGATCTACAGCCATACCCTACCACTGGGGACCACCAGGAACTCTTGTGGTACACCACAACGGAACTAATAATACACTCATGTCGATCGAGGGGGCACTGGCCTTCCTACAAGCACTGGGACTAGCAGAACGCCAACAGGACCCACAGTCGACCACCCCCATGGACACTTGGTACCCTGCCTGTAGCACCCCCTTCGTCCCGAGAGCCGGAGGCTCACAGGCAGCTGACACCTGACAACACTTGGGGACTGAGCCAATACACGCGGCCATGGCACTTGAGCAGAAGTCCCTGGGGCAAACTCACTGAGAGCTGTTATATCTTACATTTGTATATTTGGTTGTTTTTTTCTTTTATCTCTCCTACACACGTTCAAGTTACTGCCCTACAAGAGCGTTAGAATCCGCAGAGACATGAGTCTTGACACATACTGACACATCACCACCCCTCCCCACTCCGCTACCCCCTTGGTCAGGGGTATCACATAGCGAGGAGGACGCACATCTCCCCTTAGGCAATATGGTAGCGCGCCTAGTGAATCTCACCCACGCAATCCAATATCTCAGCCACTAGGCAAAAGACACCCCACACACCAGGAGAACTCACACATCTCACCACAGGAATACACACAATATGCCATTACTGCCCTCAACACAGAAGCTCGAACATATCTCCTACCCACCACACAGGAACACCTGAAGGCTTACCCTCTTGAAACACCTAACACCCACAACTCCTCTCAGATGTGCTCAAATTGTTATATCCAGTTATTGTATTTCAAAAAAATGCTTAGGTCAGATACACCTGTACTGTACGAATCATATGCTTGCTATGCACCGCCAAAATAAAGAATTAAAAAAAAAAAAAATGCTTACCAATACTTGCACCAATATGGAGAGTCCATTCATGATGTCTCAGTAACGAGACAATGAACAGCATGTAAATAATCAGCCCATTCTCATTTCATCATGCTCAATCTCAAGAACAAAATAAATTATTTAATTGTAAAAATATCAAGGTGTACAATGAGCTTACAGTCATATCCTATACACTGGTTTACATTTTTGAGAGACGAGTGGACTGGCATTCTAAGATACAGATGTGGGTCACATGTGAAAATGAATAGGCACAATGAATAAGAAGGCAAAACAAAATGTGGGAGAAATGTCTGAGCAAAGACAAAGAGATGGAAACAAAGTGAAGCTTACAATAGATTTTGATATTTAAATTTGTAAAATAAATAATAAAGTACAATATATACCCCAATTCTAATACTCCCAGTGCTCCAAACAAGTTATCATATTAAACACAAAATGACAATACTGAATTAAAGGGTAAGGAAATATTTAAAATAAAGAAAATGGATTCATATCTTTGTAAGGTTATCTGCATAGCAGCCATATTCGGTTAGGTCTGGAAATATTTGAACAATGACACAAGTTTTGTTATTTCTGCTGTTTACCAAAATAAATACAAGTTACAGTTAAATAATGGATATGGCCAGTCTCTCAGCTTTAATTTGAGGGTATTCACATCCAAATTGGAGGAAGAGTTTAGGAATTACATCACTTTAATATGTAACCCCTTCTTTTTCAAGGGACCAAAAGTAATTGTACAATTGACTCAAAAACGGTTTGATGGACAGGCGTGGGCTATTCCTTTGTTTTTTCATCAATTAAGCCGGTAACAGGTCTGGAGTTGATTCCATGTGTTGCATTCGCATTTGGAAGTGGTTGCTGTGAATCCACAAGATGCGGTCAAAGGTGATCTCAATGCAAGTGAAACAGACCATTATTAGGCTGCAAAAAAAGAATTAAACACCACAGCAATAGCAAAAACATTAGGAGCGGCCAAATCAACAGTTTGATACATTCTGAGGTGAAAAAAAGAAGAAAGCTCTGCAACACAAAAAGTCCTGGATGTCCACAGAAAACGACAGTGGTGGATGATCGTAGGATCCTTTCCATGGTAAACAAAATCCTGTTAACAACATCGAGCCAAGTGAAGCACACCCTCCATTTAGTAGGCACATCATTATCCAAGTATGCCATAATGAGAAGACTTCAAAAGAGCAAATACAAATAGTTCACCACAAGGTACATATCATTTATAAGCCTTAAGAATACAGAGGTCAGATCAGACTTTGCCAAAAACATCTAAAAAAGCCAGCCCAGTTCTGGAACAGCATTCTTTGGGCAAATTAATTAACCTGTTCCAGAATAATGGTAAGAAACAAAAAAGTATGCCACTTAATCTGAAAAACATGGTGGAGAGAGTGTGATGGCAGGGGCATGAATGGATCCCAATGGCACTGGGTCACTAGTGTTTATTGATGATGTAACAGAAGACAGAAACAGCCAGATGAATTCTGGTGTATATCTTGTCTGCTCAGATTCAGCCACATTCAGTGAAGTAGACTGGACAATGACAAACATACTGTGAAAGTAACCCAGGCGTTTAAGGCAAAGAAGTGGAATATTCTGCAATGGCCTAGTCAATCTTCTGATCTTAACCCGATCGAGCATGCATTTCACTTGCTGAAGACGTAACTTAAAGGGAACTACAGTGCCTGAAAAACAAACTTGTTTTCCTGGACCTATAGCTATCCCTTCCCTGTGGAGCAGAAGGAGTTTAAAAAAAACAAAACAAAAAAAAAACAAAAAAAAAAAAAACACTTGCCGCTTACCTGTGTCCAGCGCTGATGTCCCTTGGCATTGGCTCAGGTTCGCCTTCGTTCCTCCCCCATCCCGACGTAAGCCGGCATGGGAGACTTAATGTGCATGCGCGGCCATTGTCGCGCTTGCAGTAGGAATTCCCCATAGCAGAGAATTATACCATGCTTTCCTATCGGGTTTTGGATGATGTTGACGTCACCATGCATAACCCAACATGCAAAAGTCGCCTAACATCCTGGAAGTCCCTCTACTGGCTGTCTGGTAGACAGAGGTGGAGTTAACCCTGAAAGGTAATTATTGCAGTTTCTTAAAAACTGCAGTAATTACCTTTGCAGGGTTAAGGGACCTGGGACAGTGCATCCAGACCACTTGAATCAGCTGAAGTGGTCTGGGTGCCAATAGTGTCCCTTTAAAGCAGAAAGACCCACAAACAACCAAGAACTAAAGACAGCTGCAATAAAGGCATCATGGGCAAACCATCACAGGGGAGGAAACCTAGCATCTGGTGATTTTCCAGAAGTTTCCAGACTTCAAGAAGTCTGCGAAGGATTCTTGACAAAGTATTAAAAATTTACAATTTTATTTATGATTTTTAATTTGTCTAGTTACATTTGAGTCCCAGAAATACATTTCATACAATATTTTTGTTTAATCCCTTGATTTAAAGCTAAAAGTCTGCACTTCAATTTCATCTTGCTTGTTTTGTTTTAAATCCATTGTGGTAGCGTACAGAACCAAAATTAGGAAAATTGTATCAGTGTCCAAATTTTTCCAGGCCTAACTGTATTTTTACAAGGTATATTCCATGTCTCCAAGACAATCAGGTGTTTAGGTTATATAAACAATACATACTGGGGTGTCTGCATCAGGACTTAGTCCAAAATCTTCACCTTCCCTTAGATATTTTCCCCAGTCAAATGGCTCCTTTTCTTCTAAAATACAAATGGTTAACAGTTAATATCTATAAAAAAAAAAAAGTTACACACATCTATCAGTACTGTATAAGCTACCCATTGCATTCCATTTGTTTGTGAATTACATTCTTGTTATCCTCAAACATTTTAGCTGGCTAAGCATCATCAGAAGTGTAGTCTGCAAATACCTGGGATGTATTCCTAACTGCAATGCGTATGCCAATTCAGAGATATGGTCAAAGTTTTCCATCAACTTGAATTATATTATTTAAAAATATATATTTAAATAACAATAAGGTTTTCCACTCTTTGTGCTAAACAAAGTAGTCAGTGCCAGAAGTTCGAGAGTTGGCCCTCTCCCAATCACAAGCTGGAGAGAGAGAGAGAGTGAGTGAGTGAGTGAGTGAGTGAGTGAGTGTGTGTGTGTGTGTAGAAGAGAGTGAATGCTGGGTAAACATATTTACCAGTGGATGAATGCATTTGAAAACAAAACACAATAATAATAAATACCAGGGTGAAGTGCAAAACATACATATTTTAAAAACGGTTTACGTGAGACGGGTGTGGTGAATGGTATCTTATCATCATGGCATCTAGATAGTGAAATATTGGTAAACGTTATATATATATATAGTTCAAACACAACCATGTATGCTCTACTGATTACCTGTTTGTTTTTTCCTTTCCTTTTCAACATAGTCATTGTTAGAAGGTGAATCAGACAAAGTGAGTAGGAGGGCCAAAATAGCATAATGTGCACCAGTCTAAAAAAACAAACAAAAAAACAAGTATTCTAAATGTGTAACCCCTTCTAACAAATCTTTCTCTATCAGTATTCGTATGCACCCTCTTTAAATGTATTTTTTATTTGGTTCATATATCCATGTATACCCAAGATCTCCTAGGCAACATGCAACATTTTCAGAATTCAACTTCAGCCTACTGTATATTATTGGAAAACATTTCTATTCCTCTCTCCTAAAGGGCAGCACTCTACTCTCTCCTCCAACTCTGCAACACTCCCACCTTATTTGATTGCCATTTCCTGTCCTAATGCGTTTTATACCCCACTTCATACAGACAATAAGCTCGTTTGAGCACGGTCCTCTTCAACCTATCGTTCCTGTAAGTTTTCTTGTAATTGTCCTATTTATAGTTTAATCCCACTCTCATAATATTGTAAAGTGCTACTGAATCTGTTGGCGCTATATAAATGGCAATAATAATAATAACCACAGGATAAAGGATGTTCATGTAGTTGTTCAGCAATGCACTACCGGGAGGTATTTGTAAGAGATCTCCACCTCAATTTCTCCAAAGCAGAAAAACTTCTATTCTGTAAATTTCAACAACCTTTGTTTCAAACATCACAAGTGACATACAACATTTTGAAATGTGGCCAGATCACTTGTGGTGGATAACATAACGCTAATATGTGTTTACAGAAAGGAGAACTTTGTCCTTCGTAGGAATAAAAAGGATGAACATCCCTTGGAGCTTCTAGATTACCCAGATGTCTGTTCGTACTTGTCTAATGTACAGAAACAGCTAAATCATAACAATAGGTTTTCTTTGATCCACCCAGATTATGCAGGAATTGCCTTTCATTTTCACAGACTGTAATTCTGAAGGCACGATTTAAAAGTCCATAATAAAGCATCTCATGTGAAACATTTAAAGTAACCCTTCAGTATGAGAAAGCTGAAAATCTAAGTTAGATTTAGTCCTGTCCCCTCCCCACCCCCGGTCAAAAAAAAAAAAAAAAAGGTCACTTACATCTACTTGCATTTAAAGGAACAATAAAGTATTTATTTGTATTCCCAACGCTTTAGTGTCCCTGTCCCTAGTTATATATAGGTCCTCCCTGTATGTGAATTTTTTTTATTTTTTTATTTTTAAAGGAACCCTATTGTGTTACGAATAGACATGTATTTCTAACACTACAGTGTGGTACTCACTATTTAGTTTCAGGTCCCCCTTAAATCTAATATATATTTTATTCTGAAGTAATTTTACGTACTCTTTTTCCAAAGCTGAGACTCACTCTGTGCAGCCAACCATTCACCCTGTCTCCTCTTATCGTCTAACCCAGTGGTTAGAGAAGCATTAGGGGAAAGCCACACTCATCACATCAAATGCTTCCCACAGGGAAATAATAGAGGTATGTTTAGCTCCGCAATGTAAACAGTGCTGTTTTGTAGATGTGGCAATGTTTACATACCATTATTTATATCATGTCATATAATTATATGGTAGAGGTATGTTTAGCTCTGCAATGTAAACATTGCCACAACTACAAAACAGCATGGTTTTACATTGCAGGACTAAAACAGGATCACTTCACCCAGAGCACAAAAAAAGCTACACACTGCTTACATATAATGAAATTCTATTGTTTGGGCAAATTTCTGGCAACACACAGATACATTATAAAATACATTTTGAGTACATTTCCATCAAGATGCCTGCTAGAAGTGGATGAGAGCTGTTGATATAGTTGCCACAAATCCATCCACAAATGGTGTACATGGCATATAATCTCCTAGGTTTTAGTCGATTTTTCTGCTTCAAGGAGTTTGGCACACAAAGTGCACTGGAATGTATACTGTGTGAAAAGTATTTATACATTTGGTTGGAAACCAGATTGAAATCTAAGAATAAATATATCTTAAAATGAGCTGCATATGTTTATGATAACCCAAGCATAAAATATAGACTGTTTGCATAAAGCAATTTCAGGTATATCTGAATTAGCATTTGCTCTATTCATCTAAAATTCACAGCTGGGGTAGACATTATAGGGCTATATATACCTTGGATCCCTCAGTGTTTGGCAGAGGCAGGTTTAGGAATTCTTCTGTCAGTCTCTTCCAGCTTTCTGCTTTACTCAAGTCCGAATGAATTACTAGTTTCTCATATATACTACATGTAAATAAAAACACAACACATGCAGCGTTATTCACAAAAGTGAAGACTATCAGGAATGCAAAGTGAATTTGAAATTTTAGATCAAAGTAGCAAAAAGAATAACTTGGATAAAGTTTAAAATTCAGCCATTTGGCCTTAAATTTGACATTCACTTCAAATGCACATTGAATTCCAGACAATTCTAAGTATATACGATAGCGAATAGAATCTTATAACTGACTGTTGTAAAAATAACCAAATTTAATACAATATAAAACATTACCCTTCCAAAGTCCTGTCAACATTGTGGCTATTAACATCAAGATATTGATGAAATCTGTAAAACACAAATATATAAGTTAACGTTGAAATTAACAGAGTATCGTAGATAACAGCGCCTAATATAGGCCACAATTTAATAATGTTGGTTAAGCTATTCAAATGATTTCATATTTTTGGATAACCTTTTCAAAATATCAGAATATTAAAAATATATCAATATATAAAAACATTTCAAAATATTACAAAACTAAAATAGTTTCATAAAATATTTAAACATTTCAAATGTTTATCCAAAAATATTAAATCCTCTGAAAAACGTATCCAACAATATTAAATCAAAGCCATATGGAGAAAAAATATCAAACAAAACCATGTAGGCAATAGAAAAAAAAAAAAGAGAACAGAATTATTTTAAGTCAAGATGTACTTTTTGTGCTTTTCTTTAGATATCATCACTCATTCCCCAAATGTAATACTAGTGATGTATATTATGCTATATTAAACTTCTACACTCGTCACTACAATGATTCTGAAATACAGAGAGATCCCATAGTGGTCATAAACACAAGCCAAAATAAAGCAGCCATGTAGATGTAGGAAAACAAAGCATATCACCTAAACACTGAGTTATAGGTTCTACGTGAATGACCAACGGCGTGAGGATTTTAACAATGAATGTGTGCAGAGCATAAATGTGTGATTTAATTCTGAGAAATCAGTGATGATTACATTTTGACACACTGGCTGTTGTGTCTGCATTCTACTTCTATTCTAGAGCATCCCTTGGAACTCAGAACACAACTGGAGCATCACAGTGTTGCACTGACCGCCAGTTACTGCTAAAGAGCATCAATCTCCAGCCGCATTGCCGCTAGCCAGGCTTACAGTGGGGATACACTCAGATAAATATATGGAGAGGGTTACTATTAGAGTGATATGTGTTCTGCTAAATGATTACACCTGAAGTTAGACCATGCAAACTGCAGGGCCAGCTGAAAGTTGTTGTCCTGCTCGTCATGCAGCCCGCTCAGACAGGAGATCAGCCGCTTGATATCTGCCTCTTGCTCCCTTTCGAAGCGGGTCCAGTGCGCCATGTTTCCATTCTCTACTGGTAACTGTCAAACAACCCGGCGCAGCACGATGACGACAGAATCGCTCCGCCAATCAACGTCGACTTCTCATCTGGCAACAAATACAAAAAAAATATCGCGCAGCACCCGCTTCATCAGCAGCAGGTCATGTGACAGGAGTGGTCACGTGATACACCTAAGTCAGTTTTGTAAACAGAAGACCAGGGCAGTGATGGAGGAGCTTTTTTGATCGCAAGGGCTAAAACTGCAACAGAAACCAACTTGTTTTACTCAATGTGTCAACACTGCAATTAACCCTTTAGGGACAGAGCTTCAGAAGCTTGTCTTTCACTTAACAGCATTTATTTTCATTTTTTGCTGTTTGCGTTCAACTGCAATTTGCATTTTACTAATTTATTGCACCGACACACATTATATACCGTTTTTTAAAGGACAGAAAGGGCTTTAATTTGATGTAACACATATATATATAAATTCTTATTTATTATAAAAAAAATACAGAAAAATGCAAAAAAAAAATGTGTTTTTTGTACAGTTTTTGCAGTAGTAATGTGTGCATAATTAGTGCAGGTTAAGGAAAGTAATTAAAAATTAATTTAGTTGTTCTGATTTACAGAATATATAATGTGTCTGGGATTTTAAGTTTTTTTGGTAGTTACAGGTCACAAAGCACAAGGAGTAAAATAAACTTTTAATGTGGAGCGATTTTAGAATTTGGTATGTTTGTCTTGTAAGCTTAATAGCCATAAAAGAAAACAAAATTGCCACACAAAAGTATATATTTATATAAAGTAGACATCACAGGCTATTTACCTATGGTTGTTTTGACACTCTCTACATAGCCATTTCACCGCCAATCTCTGCTAAATATTGGAGTAAAATTGTGGGGTTTTTTTTGGTTTTTGGCACACAAATTTATAACAAAGAACTTCTTATGTGTATTTTGTAAAGTTGGTGTGTGCTATTACTGTACAAAGTTTTATTTTGTGTTCAGTTACTTCTGCTGAGTAAAATGACACCCCCATTGTATGTCTTTGGCACTATTTTGTGAAGTTACAGTGCCATATAGGAGGCCTGTTCTTTTCAGTATTCACAGTAGAATTTTGAGAGACGGATTTAATGAACCTATGCTTCCATTTGGGGTATTATAACAGTTTGACTGTTCAAAAAAGCCCACAAAGGCCTACCATTTGTAAAAGTAGACACTCCAGGGTATCTCATAAGGTGCATATTGTGCCTTAACATGCCCCCATTTTTTCACCAATATATGCCAAAGTATGTGCTAAAAAATAATTTTGTGCGTTTTTTACATATGGATTGCATTTTTGCTGGGCATTTTGTATATTTCACATGTGCCACTAAGTTCAAACCCCCCAAATTATGCTTGGCTAAGTCTTCTGAGTAAAAAGACACCCCCAATGAATGTCTTTGGCACTATTTTGTGAAGCTACAGTGCCATATAGGAGACCAAGCCATATCAGTTTTTACCTAACTTTGAATTTTGATGCTGGGCCCATGTGCAATTTCCAAGCATCTTAGCAGGGTTTAAATTCAAACTACCCCACAAATGCCTACTATTTCTTAAAGTAGACACCCCTCTGATTGTTCGGTAGAATCACTCTAAGCATTATGCGAATGAAACTACCGAACAATCAGACCACCCCAGTGGGAAGCGTGCCTCCAATTACCGGTTGCAACAATGTTGCGAACGGGTAATTGGCAATCTGTGCAGTGGGTCCTTTGTTCGCGGGGTGGCCGCCATTCGGGAGACGAACACGTGGCGGCGGCCATTTTAAAACTCCCGAACAGTGGTGTTTTGCCGTCGAGTGTCTGGAACCCAAATCGGACACTCGGCTAGGCAAACACCGCTGAGACCTCCACACTGCCCTTAAGTTCGTATCCAAACTACCAAACGGCCACCCGTTCGGTAGAAAGTAACAACCAAACAAGGGGATTCACGCGAACCCTCCCTAGTCTCTATAGCCCAAGCCTTTCGTGCCATTTATTCCCTTCTTTTGTGACCGACCACAGGGCCCCATCTCATGGAACCAATTTCGTCTGTTCCCTCCAGCGCGGTCGGTCTTTTTATTACCTCCATAGATTTCCCAAACCCCTGGTTCGATCTGGGTGATTTTTGGATATGTCTCTCACCCATGTCAGGGTTACCAGGGATGTAACAAAAAGGGGTACCCCTAGGTTTAGGGGTACATCCAGAAACTTGGGGAATTTGTGTGCTGTATAAGGGGATTATGAGTCAGGCTAAGGGGAGGAAATGTGTGGGAGGTTACTCAGGTATGATTGGACACTGTACTAATGACTGTAAATCCCTCCCTTGCATGGGAGAATGCTTTATAAGGCCACTGTGTGAATAAAAGTTTAGTTCTGCTCCTGATGCTGTGTGTCGTCCAGTCATTGGGATTGCTGTTGGGATATTGTTGGATTATTTTGCCTGCTGGAAACCTTGCTGAGCCTCACTGGGATCTTAAGCGGAGATAACTTGTGGAATACCAGGTCTCTGCTACAGTGGGATCATTTTTTCTCTAGTTTGTTCCAGGTGTAGTGGTAATGAGCGTTTTTAAATGTATTTTTTTACCTTTTGAAACTTTTTTTTACTCTTAAAAACAAGTTTTTAAACTTTTGTTTTCCTTATTACTTTTTTTTAAACTTTCCTAAACTTTCTTAAAAGTTTTTTACAGATTTAATATTTTTCTAAGCTTTTTTTTTTTTTTACCATTAACCCTAACTAGCAGTAAGCAGCACTAACAGTAAATTCCCCATTTTCCCATAACTCCCACCCACCCACTCCAGCTAGCAAAATATATAATTATAAAATATTTTAATTAAATAAATTGAACCCCTGAGGGTTAAAAATAAATAAAAGTTAATCCTCAGGGGTTAAAAAAAATTAGATCACAGTATAATACTGTGATCTGTATTTTGATCACTGTAGGCAGTGATCAACTGGCAGGGAAGGGGTTAATTTTTATTTGCACTGGGTAAAGGGGGGTGTTTTTTTTTATTTTTTACTTAAATTTCTTTTAGCTTAATTTTTAACTTTTTAAAGTTTATTTTAAAACTTTTTTAAACGTTAACCCCTAGTTAGCCTAACACCAAATCCCCCAATTCCCCACTAACTTCCACCCACCCACCCCAGCTAGCCAAATATATAATTTTAAAATATTTAAATTAATTAAGTAAATTTAACCCCTGAGGGTAAAAAAAAAAAGAATTAACCCTCAGGGGTTAAAAAAAAATCAGATGACAGTAAAATGTAATCTCTGCCAATTGATCACTGTTGTCAGTGATCAATTGGCAGGGAAGGGGTTAATTTTTATTAAAATGGGTAAAGGGGGGTGGGATTTTAAATTAACTTTATTTTTTTTACACAGGGGGCAGGATCATCACTGTTCCAGCTCCCTGCACTTCACACAGAACCAGGAAGTGCAGGGAGGCGGAAGGTGAGTATATGCAGCACATGTGCTCGCTCTGACAGGCTGTCAGAGCGAGCATCGGTGCTGGGGCAGCCTGATCGGGTGCTCCCGGTTTGCCTCTAATACAGAGGCAGACTGGAGCGCCATTAATCCTGCGATCGCCGCAATAGCGGCAATCCGGGTTTTATTTTAACGGGTGACGGACAAGGTCCGTCACTCGTCGTTATGGCAATCCCCTGAGTGACGGACCTTGTCCGTCACTCGTCATTAAGGGGTTAAACCTGGAAAAGGAGGGGATTTTAAAAAAACAACACACAAAGCACTTTACGCAACTGTCTGCTTTTTTCTTAGAAGGAAGGATCAATAAAAAAAATTTTTTTTAGTGATACGGTTTTTCTTGAAGAACAAAAAAGTGACCAACAATTGTAATAAAAAAAAAAAAAAGCAAACTAATTGTTTAGGTGATATGCCCCAACACCTAAACACAGAAGTAAAAGTGCAGCGCTATATACACTGCTCAAAAAAATAAAGGGAACACAAAAATAACACATCCTAGATCTGAATGAATTAAATATTCTTCTGAAATACTTTGTTCTTTACATAGTTGAATGTGCTGACAACAAAATCACACAAAAATTTAAAAATGGAAATCAAATTTTTCAACACATGGAGGTCTGGATTGGGAGTCACACTCCATGTGATTTAATGTTAACAAACTTAATAGATCCTAATTCAAATATAAAGAAAGAAACCAGACAATACCATCTAAGCAAATTCCCTTCATTTTTAATTATTCAAGTAATATAGGTATCTTAAAATGAAAATTATAAACAAAAGTGGACATATCCTCCAGCAAGAACATGATATTCACTAGTTTTTGGGCAAAAAGCCAAAATTTTTTTTAAAGGCGCTAGAAATTTGAAACAAATTTTAACTTCTAGTTATGTGGACAAAGATAGGGAACATACATTTTTAGAAGACTGGTAAAAAAAAACCCAGAAAGGTTTCTTCCATTGTGGTAACTGCAAAAGTACCACTATTACAATGAAAAGTTCACATTTTTTATTACCAAAAAGGATTTTACTGTGTCTTCTTTTATTTCATGTGAATCCAAAAATGTGACCTTTCTCTTAAAATGCCAATGGGGGCTACAATAGGTAGGAAAGTGGTAAAGATCCCTAAAAATATGTATAAATGAACATATTAGAAATTTATTTATTTATAAAATATTTTACCAGGAAAGATACATTGAGATTTCTCTCGTTTTCAAGTATGTCCTGGGGACAAACCATAGTGTGTCCAAACATTTTCTAGAGGTCCATTATTCCAATCCTAAAGAAATGGAATTTATGGCCATACAAAAAGTTTTAACCCATTGGAGCGGTGGAGATGATGCCTTTTACCTTAGTAAGAAAGAGTACCTAGATTTTTGAATTACAAACCCTACATCCTAAGGAGTTAACATGTATATCTTTTTATTATATTATCTTGGTTTTATCAAGTTGATTGATTATGTATGTATTAATATTAACAATTCAAGTTTTTTATAAAGTTTTTTAATTCAAAACAAAAAATTATTTTAGTGAACATATATTTCATTGAAGATGTATCATATTTTCAATTGTCTTTTCATTTCTACTATACTATACTTTCGTATTTCATACTAATGTGTTATTTACCCCTTTGCCCTTATCCCTTTCCCTTCTCAATCATGGCGTTTTTGAGTACTGTTAGCCTGATCTCTATGGACTTAGCAGGGTGAGCGGTACACGCTCCCTGAATAAGAAGCACGATCAAGTTTGAATCTTGCAACACCCTATGATGACGCCAGCCAGAAATTCTAACATAAGACGATACCGGAAGTAATTTGACTACAAGCAGGGCCGGACTGGGAAAAAAATTAGGCCCGGGCATTTTTCAATCAGAGTGGCCCGATAAGAAGGGGGCGGGGCCAGAGAGGGTGTGTTTTGTCATCACTAATGACAAGCACGCCTCCTCTCAAAGTGAGCATGTTGGTTCAATGCGCAGAGCTGCGCTGAAGAGCTCTGGCATTAGAAAAAGGCCCTGTATTTGTTCTGCGCAGCGCAAGCAAATTTAATAACATGCTTGCGCTGTGTTTGCTTTTAAATTGTCTCTGGTGCCTCAACAAGTGGGATACCAGAGGACAAAAGGGCCAGGAAAGTGTATGGTGCATGTGTTTGGAGCCTGCTTGTGGGATTGCGTGTGTGTAGAGTGTGGTGTGGTATTGTGTAAATAGGTCAATTTCATTTGTGTTTGTGGTGTAATATGTGTGGCTGGGGGCTGTAGAGAGTGTGTGTGTATAGGGGGCATAGTGTTATAGGGGATGTAGCGAGTGTGTGCATACGGGCTGTAGTGTGTGTGTAGGGGGCATAGTGTGTATAGGGGATGTAGCGAGTGTGTGCATACGGGCTGTAGTGTGTGTGTATAGGTGACGTAGTGTGTGTAGGGGTTGTAGAGAGGGTGTGTTTAGAGAATGTTGTATGTGTTTGCTGACAAGGAATGTAGTGTGTGTGTAGGTGGTGCAGTGTGTGTGTAGGAGATCTAGTGTGTAAAGGACCCAGAGTGTGTATAGGAGATTGTGTGTGTGTGTGTATAGAGGATTAAGAGTGCATATAAGGTAAGGGATCTAGCGTGTATCTGGAGCGTAATGTATGTAGTGCTGTAGTGTGTGTGTGTGTGTGTATATATATATATATACATACATATATATATTTGGACGTATTGTATGTGTGAGGGGCGCAGTGTGTGTGTGTATGTAAGAGGGGTGCTGTGTGTGAGGGTGTTTTTATCTGCCGTCACATTCAAATTTTCTTTGTCTGTTAACTCACTGAGGGTTATTTTATATATTATATATATATATATATATATATATAAATACATATATATATATATATATACACACATACATACACACACATATATATATATGTGTGTGTGAGCGAGGGTGCTGTCTGTCTGAGGGTGCTGTGTGTGAGTGAGGGTGCGGTGTGCCTGAGTGCGCTGTGTGTGTCTGGGGGTGCTGTGTGTTTCTGGGGGTGCTGTGTGTGTCTGGGTGCTGTGTGTCTGGGGGTGCTGTCTGTCTGGGGGTGCTGTGTGTGTCTGGGTGCTGTGTGTCTGGGGGTGCTGTGTGTCTGTGGGTGCTGTGTGTGTCTGGGTGCAGTGTGTGTCTGGGAGTGCTTTGTGTGTCTGGGGGTGATGTATGTGTCTGGGGGTACTGTGTGTGTCTGGGGGTGATGTGTGTGTCTGGGGGTGATGTGTGTGTCTGGGGGTACTGTGTGTGTCTGGGTGCTGTGTGTCTGGGGTGTGCTGTGCTGTGTCTGGGGGTGCTGTGTATGTCTGGGGGTGATGTGTGTGTCTGGGGGTGATGTGTGTGTCTGGGTGTACTGTGTGTGTCTGGGGGTACGATGTGTGTGTCTGGGGGTACTGTGTGTGTCTGGGGTACTGTGTGTGTCTGGGTGCTGTGTATGTCTGGGGGTGCTGTGTATGTGTCTGGGGGTGCTGTGTGTGTCTGGGGGTGATGTGTGTGTCTGGGGGTGCTGTGTGTCTGGGGGTTATGTGTGTGTCTGGGGGTGCTGTGTGCATCTGGGGGTTATGTGTGTGTGTGAGTGTGATTTTTTAATTTAAATTATTATTATTTTTTTTATTAATAATAATAATTTAAAAAAAAATTATATTCCCCCCCCTCCCTTCTTACCTTTAGCCTGGGAGGGGGGGGGGACCGTTTTGCCTGGGACGGGGGGGAGCCGTTCTGCCATGGGAGAGCCATGCTGCCTGATCCCTGGTGGTCCTAGTGGTGAGCGTGAACTCTAGCCTGTAGGCTAGA
The DNA here is from genome assembly GCA_933207985.1 of Pelobates cultripes. Taxonomy (NCBI): domain Eukaryota; kingdom Metazoa; phylum Chordata; class Amphibia; order Anura; family Pelobatidae; genus Pelobates; species Pelobates cultripes. Next base: position 270,249,398 of record OW240912.1, read on the forward strand.
GTTCACTCTCGCGAGATCTGAGCGTTGCCGCGGTAACCGCGGCAACGCTCAGAATCCCGCGAGAGGACCCGGCGGAGCTGCTGGATAGAGCTCCGCCGGTCCTCTCCTCCCTCCCTCACACCCCAGCAAGCGGCCGCCTGGAAGTGTCTCTGGGCCGGTAAAGGGAGATCTTTGATCTCCCCACCGGCCCACGGAGGCACACAGCAGGGCCGGCGCTCGGGTAGTGCTGGCCCTGCAGGAGCCGGCCGGGGAGATCCCCTGCCGGCCTCGGCCCCACGGCCATCGCGGCCCACCGGGCATTTGCCCGGTATGCCCGATGGCCAGTCCGGGCCTGACTACAAGTGACTGGCCGCAACGTGCAGCCAATTTGAGAAGGTCTTTCCAGATACCCACCCATAGAAATCACAGTTTTCACCCACATTGAAGGAGGCAAAAGTGAACCGGAACTTCCTTATATGGAGAAAAAGGGTTGGGACGTTTTTAAGGTTTCACATGTGTGTTTTATTTGTATTTATTGTATATGATATATAAGTTTGTGATATTTACCTCAGTATTGCACCTGTGGAAGACCATGTATTAATCGTCGAAACGCATTGTGCTATAGTTTTATCGAAATAAAGAGCTACTTTGTACTTTACACCTGGTTCCTATAATATGATCCAGAGGAATATTGTTACTTTCTGGGGGACCTGCATCTTTTCCAGTACCAACATTGGATGTATAGTTTAGAGCCGACTTACATGGCTCTTTATATTGTGAGTGTTCCAAGTTCCCTCTTATTTTATATCCTGTGCATACATATTGCCCTATGATGGTCTTTTACACTTGTACCTTGAAGATATAAATTTAGAAACTACTATATACCATTGTGTGCGCAAACCACCTTTTTCTCTGTACCCAATCATTTATGTAAGTGTTTTTTGTGACTTAACACTTGGGTGTGTTTAAACGCATTGGGATATATAATTTGCTATTTTTTACACTATACATCTAATTGGATTCATAGGGTCACTTTTCCATCTTTTGTATTTAGCAAATAGTATTTAGATATTACTCTTGGAACCATGTATAGCTAGGGTGAACTTAGCCTAATTGACATCCATGAAGATGTCTTAGGAAATATCTAGCCTTCTTAGCTGATACTAGATATCACTATAGTAGTGATCCAGTATACCCTAGAGTCAAACATTATTAGAGACCCTAGGCCAGGGGTAGGCAACCTTTTAGCAGTACTGTGCCGAAATAAGATTGTGATGTCCCGTAGTGTGCCGGTCCTATTTTTTTAAATTGAGGTGTGCTTGTTGCCGTAGTCTGCTTGTGTTATTTATGCTGCAGTTGCTTTGTATCGTGCATATATGAGCTATTATATTGTATATGTTCACAAGTAGTTTGTGGTGTTGTGTATGATACCTATGTATGGGGGCTGCTTGTGGAATGGTGTGTGTGTGTGTGGATGGATATGTCACATTGTGTGTTTGGTAGTGGGTGTATGTGTGGGGACTGTTTGGGGTATTGCATGTGGGGTTCTGTGCATGTATGTAGATTGTTAGTGGTGTTGAGTTTGTGGAGATTGTGAATATGTTTGTATTTGGGCTGTTCGTATTATTTGTATGAGGGGAGGGTTATTCTGCATTTCTGTGTATATCTAGCAGTGTGGGTGGCTTCCTTGGGTTCCAGTGGGGACCAGGCTGCCCAGGCACAGCTCAAGGACAGGAGCTCCAACAGCAGCTGCGGGCTGCTCTACTACAGTGTGGATTCCCATTCACAAGTGCTGCAATGCATAAATTGAGGATTGTCCTTCACCACCTTTTCGTATTAGCAGATAGCTGAAGTTTCACTGCGACTCCTGATTCACTGGGACTCTGGCAACCTTGAGTGCCATGCAAAGACACCCCGAGTGCCGTGCATGGCACACGTGCTATAGGTTGCCTACCTCTACTCTAGGCTCATATGTAGAAGGTGTTCAATGCTATTATTTATAAGCAATGTTTGATGGTTGGTTGTTTTTCACTCTATGATGTACTAGTATCTTGACATTTATGATTTAAAACTTAGGTCTCTACCTGGACAACCCCATATAGACTCTTATACCAAGTCACTGCTTAGTCAATCTCTCCCCATTCCATCTACTATTAACAAGGTTGATCTGTGAAAGGTAAGGCATATTAATTGCCACAATGTATCTATTTAGAGATTCATCTATTTAGACCTTTTTGTATCCACTCTTTTGGAATTGAGAGTTTTTCTATCTGCCTCTGCTTTATCAGCTTGTATTTCTTATTTATATATTTGGAATAATTTGTGGCTGATACATTTTTAGCAATTATAATAATAAAGCCTATTAGTTTATCCACTTTAATGAAATTCTGTGCCTTGATATACATGATAGATACTTTCCTCGTTATGTTTTAATTATTGCACTTATTTACTTCAACCTTTCATACATCAGTAATATCTTTGATAAGGATTTCCTCACTTTGCTTTTTACATGTATATTCTAGTTCAAAGATTTTTACTTGTTTTATTGTCTGTGAAATGATTGTCCACTAGAGTGTGCTACATTGTCTGAAATCCATTTTTGAGACCTAGCTATATGTTATGCCAGGGCTGAAAAGATAAAGTCCTATGATACTAATCAAGCTGAAAGGACCACTATAGGCACCACTATAGGATGATTCTGCTGGTTTGACTGACTTATGACTTATTGACTCACTTTTGTAACTTTGACGTTGAACGTCATCAAATGCTTATCATTCAGTGCTTCCCTGTCCCTATGAGAAGCATTGGATTTAATGAGAAAACAAAGAGGAGACAGCCTGTTCGACAATGTTATTAGTGTCACCATGGGCTGCTGAATGGAGTGAGTTGAAAAGCGGTACATTTCTTTACTTTGATTTACAAAGGCTCTGAATCTAAATCCAGAAAAGAACACTATAGCTTTAGGAATACATGTTTATTTTCTAACGCTATAGTGTTCTTTTAGATGGTTATTGAAAGCATAGTAACCACTTCAGCCCACTGTCATTCCTCAACATTGAATATACACAGAACTGTCATTAGCTAGCCTGGAACCCATGTCCTGAGCTGGGTAATGACATATGAATGATGTTGCCATGGAGTGGAGTTACATATTGAAATACTGCACATACAGATTCCAAGCACCATGAGCTGTGCATGGAGTAACCCTTTAAGAGTTGCATTCCACTGCTTGTCTCCTCCTACTATGTAAACGCTGGAAATCAACAGAACACACTAGAACCCTCTTGTAATATAATTTTCATGGTTATTTAATAAAGTGAGATTTCCTAGTGAAATTAAAGTGAATTTCAAATTTCAGGTCAAAGCATCCAAACTCAAAGCATAACTGGCTTAGATACTTTTTCCACTTTGTCTATTTTAACCTTTAATTTGAAATTCACATTAAATTCATCTCCAATTCTCGCTTTAGTGAACAGCCCTGTTTGATTTAAAAGTTAATCCTGGTGAAGTTTGGAGAATAATATGTTAATAAATTCAAAGTGATATGCACAGCGAAGTATTTGCTGCGAGGCAAACAAGGCATTTGACTTGGGCACCCCCAAATTCGGGTGGGCGGTTAGCTGAACTCGTGGACGTCATTGTACAGCGCTACGGAATTTGTTGGCACTATATAAATAATAAAATAATAATAATAATATTCTGAATCCCGGCATCATTCTTTGGCGCCCGAGGAAGCTGTGCAGGGAAAGCTCACAAATCAGTGCTTCCTCACCGCCTGCCTGGACCTCAACAGGCCACCCGACTGCCTGCACGCCTGCCTCCCTCCCTGCCCAAACAGCCCGACCAGCAGCCCCACTGGACCCCAGGTAAAAAATTCACCCTGCTGTCCCAAAGGTAGGGAGGCTGGGTAGATTTAAATTAAAATGTAAAAATAATCTGTGAGTGTTGGAAAGGAAATGTGTGTGTTTGTGTGTGTGGTTGTCTGGCTGTCAGTGGGTGTGTGTGTGTGTGTGTGTGTGTATGGCTGTCAGGGTTTCTGTGTGTGTATGTCTATCAGTGAATGTGTGTATGTCTGTCAGTGTGTGTCTGCGAGTGAGTGTGTCTGAGTGAGTGTTTGTGTCTGTGAGTGAGAGTGTGTGTATGTCTGTCTATCAGTGTGTGTCTGTGAATGTGTGTCTGTCAGTGAATATGTGTTTGTGTCTGAGTAATTGTGTGTGTTTGTAAGTGTGTGTGTATGTCTGTCAGTGTGTGTCTGTGAGGGCACCTGTGTGTGTGTGTCTGAGTGTGTGTGTGTGTGTGTCTGTCTGTGTGCCTGTGAGTGTGTGTGTATGTCTATCAGTGTGTGTCTGAGTGATTGTGTGTGTCTTTCAGTGTGTCTGTGAGTGAGTGTGTGTGTTTGTCAGTGAATGTGTATGTGTGCATGTGTCTAAATGATTGTGTATGCGTGGGTGGGTGTGTGTGGGCCAGTGAGTGAGTGTGTGTCTGCATCATTGTGTGTGTATGTCAGTGAGTGTGTGAGTGTCTGTCAGTGATTGTGTGTGTCTGTGAGTAAATCAGTGATTGTGTGTGTCTGTCAGATTGTGTCAAATCAGTGTGTGTGTGTGTCAGTGTATCTGAGAGTGTGTGTCTGTCAGTCAATGTGTGTGTTAGTCTTTAACAGGAAGAGGTGTGGCATTGACATGAAGGGGTGGGGCAAATGTAAATTAGGCGGTGCCCTCATGCCTAGGACAGCACAGATCCAAATACATAACTGGATATGCGGCTGTTTCTGTCAGCAACCGGTGTTCTCTTTGCACAGTTGTTTGCGATTTGGTTATTGATGAGTGGATTTCTACTATCTATACAGAGGTGTAAACTTCCAGTGCTCATTTCTGTTTAATATCACTCTTAAATGTTACAAATATCATCCATAAGGCCACTGTTAATAGGCTACTGCTTTTAAACATCAGAGTGAACAAATGGCCCTGGAGCAAGATTTTGTTTTGACCCCCTTTGTTCCCCTACTGCTTCAGAAAACAAATCTCTAATTCCCCCAAAATGTCCTTTTTGTGCCACTGCCAAATAACCAACTCTATTGTCACAAGACCCTCCATCCCCATGCCAGCTCACCCTCTCCCTCTCTATTGGTGCATGTCTTAGTTGACTTTCTTATGATTCGTGAGCAATAGAAATCTTAATTTGATTGATTGGTAATGTCATATTTATTAATTCGGTCCAACGAGTTTGCCATTCGAACCCAAATTTGATCTGGCAAATTTCCATTTGGACCCAAATTAGGATGTCTCATCTTGATTCCCTGCTCCCCTCTGCTCTAGTCCCTGTTTCCTGACCTCCCTGCAGTTATGTCGGACTCCTGGATTACTGACCTATTCTCTAGAATATTCAACTCTGTGCAGCATACCCTAACCTTTCTCTTTGGACTATTTCTGATTCTCTGCTGCTCCCATTGTGGCTCTGACACTCTGGTTCAAGTTACCCTGGAAACTCCTGTTTCTTTTATTCCTAATAAAGCCCCTGTGCTCCCACAGACTTCCTTGTGATAGAAAAATTATTTATGTTGAAAAAGGAGCTGATTTTGAGAAAATATACAATTTAAATATCATGCTCTAAATTTTGCATTACTTTCAATTAACCACAATTTGTTTCATAGTGCAAAGACCCATCAGAACCACTAGCAGGCAGTGTTGTCTTCTCACTGGCTCACTGTGCTGAATGGCAGGCTCAGATTATAAAATGTATTACTAACCCAACCGTGAACTGAGAGTATGCGTTCCAAGGTGGAATGCACATTGAGATACTTAAATATGAGTTATAATACTGTCAGAGCACCTGGTGTAACCACACCAGGGCTCCAGCAGGTCAGTGGGCACACAGAATGCCCATCTGTTTGTACCACTGTCAGATGCAGACCTCAGTAATCGCTCCCTCACAATTTGGTACTGGAGTTCGCTTGAAAGTAGGCTATTTAAAGTAGTCTCTTTTAAGTAGGAGTTAAAACAACAGGAGTTTGTTGGAGAACTGGTGGACTGTGGTTGGTATTAGTTAATACCAAGTGAAAAAAAGCAGGTTTAATTTTTTTTTATATTTTTTTTATTTTTTAAACTTTGACCCTTTTTACATTTATTTTTCTCCTTGCTGTTTTGATGGAGGGTCCATACCTCTGTGGTGGGTGTGAGCGAGTGGCTTTTCTGGAAGCTCAGATTAGAGATCTTGAGAGGCAAATTTGTAACACTGAGGAAGACTGACACTCTTGAGAGGAGTCTGCTGCTCACTGAGCAGAGTTTAGTGAGGACAGGTAGTGGAGAGGGAGGAGATAAGACAGATGGGGAACAGGCACATAGCTGGGTAGCAGTGGGTCGAGAAAGCAGAGGGGGAGGGAAGAGGAAAGGTTTAGCTACTACTGATCTTGTGCAGCCTAACAGATTTGCCCGTTTGAGTGAAGATGTTGGGAACATCAGCTCTGGAGTAGCTGTACTGCAGGAAGCTGTTCCTTCTAACAGCCGTGGGAACAGCCCCTCTAGTACACACGGGGTTGAGAGGATAAAGACTTCTAGACAGGTTGTGGTGGTAGGGGACTCTATTATTAAGAGAGTAAATAGGGTAATCTGCCACTCTGATCGACTCAACCGGACAGTTTGCTGTCTTCCGGGTGCTCGGGTCCGGCATATTGCCAACAGAGTGGAGGGATTATTGGGAGGGGCTGGGGATGACCCAGCTGTCATGGTCCATATTGGTACCAATTACAAAGTCAGAGGAAAATGGAAGGTCCTAAAGAATGAGTTCAGGGAACTAGGAAGTAAGCTAAAGAAAAGGACCTCCAAGGTAATATTTTCAGAAATATTACCTTTGCCACGCACTACAGTAGAAAGGCAGTGGAAGATTAGAGAGGTCAATGCGTGGCTGAAGTCTTGGTGCAGGAAAGAGGGTTTTGGGTTTTTAGAGCACTGGGTCAATTTTGCACTTTGGTACAACCTGTATAGTCACACCTAAACGGAAGAGGGTCTGCTGTGCTGGGGGATAGGATGGCTAGAAGGTTGGAGGAGATTTTAAACTAGTAGTAGGATGGGAGGGTCAAAGCAATCTAGAAAATGGAGATAGGATAGAAAGGAGATGGGCTTTAGCTCAGAACAAAGGGGATGGAGATGGGGGGAGGGGAAAGCTCAGAACAAGGGAGGTATGTAATATTGATAATTCACAAAAAGTACAAATGACTCATGATAATATTAAATGCATGCTTACAAATGCAAGGAGCCTATATAACAAAATGGGGAACTAGAGGCAATAGTATACACTAAACAATATATAAAAGGCATAAGAGACACATGACTGGGCAGTTAACTTAAATGGGTACACGTTATTTAGGAAAGATAGAAAAAACAGGAAGGGTGGTGGGGTATGTTTGTATGTCACCCATGAGTTAAAGTCAAATCTTAGGCATGTGGAGTGTGACGAGGAAAATGTGGAAGCTTTATGGGGAGATATCTGCTTGGGGCAAACAAAGGGAAATCAATTATTGGTTGGGATATGTTATAAACCACCTAATGTAAATATTATTGAGGAAGAACGGCTGTTAGAGCAAATTGGGAAAGCTGCAAATCGGGGTAACACGTTAATTATTGGAGATTTTAATTACCCAGACATAAATTGGGATAGAGGGACTAGTACTTCGGCAAGGGGAATCAGGTTTTTGAATGTGTTAAATAACACCTTTATGTCACAACTGGTACAAGCACCAATTAGAAAGGATGCTTGTCTGGATCTCGTTATAACAATGTTCCTATTTTGACCAACATTCAAGTAGGGGAGCATTTGGGAAATAGTGATCACAATATGGTAATTTCTAACTCAAATAAGCAAAAGCACGTTGGGTATACTAAAATGTATAATTTTTAAAAAGCCAATTTCAATAAGATTAGGGCAGCTCTACAACATATCAACTGGCATAAACTCCTTAGTGATAAAAACACTGAGGATAAATAGAAACTATTCAAACTAATATTAGAAAGGTACATTTCTCAGTATGTACCATTGGGTAATAAATATAAAAGAAACAAATTAAAACCACTGTGGCTTAGTAGAGAAGTAAAACAAGAGTTTAAAAATAAGAAAAGGGCGTTTAACCCATTTAAATTGGACAAATCAGAGGTATCCTATATAAGATATAAGGAAACCAATAATGCTTGCAAAAAGGCAATTAAAGTGGCTAAATTAGAAAATGAGAAATTGATAACCAAAGAATGCAAAACCAACCCCAAAATGTTTTTCAAGTACATCAATTCTAAAAAAACAAAAAATGTAAGTGTAGGTACACTGGAAACAGAGATGGATTTGTTAGCTAATGAAGACCAGGAAAAAGCAGAAATTTTAAATAACTATTTTTCCTCAGTATATATTAATGAAGATCCTATGGCAAAAGATTTGCAAATGATTGCTGCAAAAACTTGCAGATAACTTGTAATTGGATGACTCGAGACAAGGTGCTACAGCAGTTAAAGAAAATTAATGTAAATAAAGCTCCGGGGCCTGACGGTCTTTACCCACAAGTACTTAAGGAGCAAAGTGGGGAAATAAGTGAACCTCTCTATTTCATTTTTCAAGATTCTTGTGTTTCAGGTATTGTACCGGAGGATTGTTCCTATATTTAAAAAGGGTTCAAAATCCTTGCCTGGAAATTATAGACCTGGGAGTTTAACTTCTGTGACTGGGAAAATATTTGAAGGGCTATTAAGGCATAAAATGCAGGAATTCATTGGAAAGAACTTTGTTATTAGCAATAATCAGCATGGTTTAATGAAACATAGGTCATGTCAAACTAACCTAATTTTCATTCTACAAAGAAGTAAGTAGAAGTATAGATCAGGGTGTTGCAGTGGATGTGATCTACTTGGATTTTGCCAAGGCATTTGATACGGTTCCTCACAATAGGTTAGTCTTCAAACTAAAAGAAATTGGTCTAGATGAATATTCTTGTTCTTGGGTAGAACATTGGTTTAAGGATAGAGTACAACGAGTTGTTATTAATGGTAAATTTTCAGGCTGGACAAAAGTGGTAAGTGGTGTCCCTCAGGCAGGGCCGGTGCAAGGATTTTTGCCGCCCTAGGCAAAAGTAAAGTTTGCCGCCCCCCCCCCACGTGACATCACAATGCCCCACCCATATGACCTGCCATGTTAACTAACGCTAGTGCTGCAGTGCCGCTGTGTTTACATTAAAAGGCCTGCAGGGACAGGCTATAGACACCAGGACCACTACATTAAGCTGCAGTGGTTCTGGGGACTATAGTGTTTCTTTAATGTGAGGTAAATTAGAGATTAGTGCCACGAATAATATACTAGATTACCTACTTACAAGCAGATGAGGATGATGATGGGCTCTAGCTGCAGTCTGGCTCCACTGGTCTGGTGTATAACAGGATCTCTGGAGGCTGTTTGTAACTGTGGTCACAAAAATCAATGTTCTGGGAGAACGAGAAGCAGCTCCATTTTTTGGGGCCCTTTACACAGCTCAAGGTCTGGGTCCCAGGGTCCACCTTCATGTTCCACCAATGAGTTTGTTCACAGGGGGTGGAGTGTGTAGGGGATGTCCTGATTTGTGTGTAAGGAATGCATTGTGTGAATCTGTGTTTGTATGTGTAAGGGCTGCAAGGTGTGTTTCTGTGTATGTAAGGGATGAAGTGTGTGAGTCTGTAAGGGGTGCTTTGAGTGTGTTTAAGGGGTGCATTGAGTGTGTGTAAGGAATGCATTGTGTGTTTCTGTGTGTGTAAGGGATGCATTGTGTGTAAGGGTTGCATTGCGTGTGTGTGTGTAATGCATTGTGTGTGTAATGCATTGTGTGTTTTTCTGTGTGCAAGGGGTTCATTGTCTTTGTGTGTAAGGGGTGCATTGTGTGTGATTGTGTGTGTGTGTGTGATGGATGTCAATCTCTCCCCCCTCCCTTGTCACTCTCTTCTCCCCCCCTCCCTTGTTACTCTCATTTCCCCCTCCCTCCCCTGTCACTCCCCCCTCCCTGTCAATTTCTCTCTCCCCGTCAATTCCCCTCCCTGTCAATGTCTCCCCCCGTTAGTTTCTTTCCCCCCCACCTCCCTGTTAGTTTCTTTCTCCCCCCTCCCCTGTCAGTTTCTTTCTTCCCCCCTCCCCTCCCCTCCCTGTTTCTTTCTTCCCCCTCCCTGTTTCTTTCTTCCCCCTCCT
>OW240912.1:270259661-270280020 GCA_933207985.1 Pelobates cultripes
CTTCTCCCCCCTCCCTCCCTCTCTGTTTCTTTCTTCTCCCCCCTTCCTCCCTCTTTCTTCTCCCCTCCCCCCTACCTGTGTAGTAGCATGGCCGAGCCTAGTATAGTCCGCGGGTACAGGGAGCTGTTGTTTCCTGTACCCGGCCGGACTAACAGGAAGTGAACACTCAGTGTTCACTTCCTGTTAGTCCGGCCGGGTACAGGAGACAGCTGCTCTCAGTACCAGTCGGACCATGCCATAGAGGGCTCGGCCACGCTGCAGTGAGGGAGCTGACATGAGGGAGCGCTGAGCGCTGAGCACTTCCCTCCTGTCAGCCCCTCTCCTCAGGCTGTGCCCGGGCGGTGCGGTCCGCCCTCATGGACGCACCGCTCGGGCAAAGCTGCAGCCGCCTGAGGCTCTTTACAGAGCGCTCGGGCGGCTGCAGCATGGGGGGACCGGCGCTCCTGGCGGCGCCCCTTCCCAAGGGGCGCCCTAGGCGGCTGCCTAGTCCGCCTTACAGGTAGCGCCGGCCCTGCCCTCAGGGTTCTGTTTTGGGACCGCTTCTATTTAACATATTTATAAATGATCTTGAAGTAGGCACTGAAAGCCATGTATCAGTGTTTGCAGATGGCACAAAACTTTGTAAAGTAATAAAATGTGAGAAGGATATTGCTTTGCTGCAGATGGATTTGGATAGATTGGGGGACTGGGCAATAAAATTGCAGATGAAATTTAACAAAGTTATACACTTCGGGGTTAAGAATGCACAAGCAATTTACATACTTAATGGTAGTGAACTATGGATAACCACACACGAGAAGGATTTGGGAATTGTTATAGACAACAAATTAGGCAGCAATATGCAATGTCAATCTGCAGTTGTTAAGACCAGTAAGGTTTTGCCATGTATAAATAGGGGCATTAATTCTCGGGATGAAAATATAATTTTGCCTCTTTATAAAGACCACACCTTGAATATGCTGGATAAGTTGGATAAATACTTGTAAAAACTTAACATGCAGGGTTATAATTTCTAATTAGTGGGGTAATAGCTGCTTGATCCAAGGAGACATCTGACTGCTATTTTGGGGTCAAGACAGATTTATTTCCTAGTTTGTTGCAAAATTGGAAGCGCTTAAGACTAGGTTTTTTGCCTTCTTTTGGATCAACAGCAAAAACATATATGAGGAAGGCTGAACGTGATGGGCGCAAGTCTCTTTTCAACTATGTAACTACGTAAGTCAGAGTGCAAACTGGGAACATCTGGCAGCTGAGCTCTGACTCACTAGAGATTGCCGACTCACAAGGGTGCTATTACACCCACAGGAGTTGCAAACATTATGCTGTTTCTTACCCATGGCAAGTCTAAAAGAATAAAACAAATTGCTTTCCTGTCCACTGCTCAAAGTTGCCAGAGCCGGATTTAGGTTGCCCAGTGTGTAGGCATGGTGCCAGATTGGAACCCCTCCTAGAACCGTGGGCTATGTGTCTGTGAGTGGTGTGTGTAGTGACTGAGTGTTGTGTGTGTGGAGGACTCTAAGAGCTGTACGCAAGCCTACTAGTCCGGCGCTGTATTAGGGAGTCAGAATGCAGGCTGGGAATCCCAACATCTGTGCTCTAACTCAAACAGCGCAGGAACTACGGACTACCAAGGAGTTATTTTTAAAGGGCTGTGGCGGGAGATCAAAAGCTGGCTTGAGGGATCGATCAGAGCTGGAGCTCCAATCAATATTTTCGTGCTTTCCATAGGCCTTTAATAGCAGTAATGTAATCGATAAACTAACGATAAATGTGATCGTCTTTAAATTAATCGAGGCTGTCACCATTAACAGTAGTTGTAATGTTTTCATTTATTAGAAAAGTAAAGTAAAATATTGTTTGGTGACACTTTAAGGGAAATTAAGCAACTTTTTTACCACCACATATCAACATTATAATTTTATATATAATTTAATATGTTCCTTGTGTGATATACAGAAGTAAAAATAAATTAATTTTTAAAAAAATGAACAGTATATGTTCAAAGCTTTCTTCAGTCCCCTAGCCTTTCATTGGGTCATTTGCAACTTTGAATTTTACACACTTAAAGAAAGCCTGACTTCCATTCCTTTATTTTCAGTGCTTTAAAACGAATCTGTTCAATATGTACACATCTGTTTTTCCATTAGTGAGCTGCTGATAGGATGCTTCATCATCGTCTGGAGTCCATGGCTTCTAATAAACAGGTTTTTTATAGACAGTCTCAGTATTTAGAATTTAGTGTTGCATGTCTTTAAAGAAAACTGTTACTTCTCTGACAGTGACAACTCTTTATACACTCACTCCATTAAATGCTTGCAATTGAGGTTTATCTGTATATCAGTTTAGCATGGTAATTCAAGTACTGACATATGTACTTGCGTACAAGCTTGGAAACCATGAGGGTTAAATAATGTTTTTCTCCCGACCCCCAGTCCCCTGCTCCCCATAGTCCCCAACCCAAATCTGGCGGGAGGCATTTCGGCCAAGGCCTGGATATTTCTGGAGGAGGGGGACTACATCCCGATTCGAACGGTCCTTCAAGAAGGGGCACTTCGACCCCTAAACACATTAATGGCCGACAGACCTAATACGCCCATGGCGTCCCTCCGCTACCTGCAACTAACACACTACTATAGATCCATTCCACGCAGGGAACACCTACATAGAGACCTCACATGGTTTGAGGGTCTTTGCCAACGAGGAGCCACACTCGACAAAGCAATCTCACTGCTATACCAACACCTGCTGTTGGGAGCTACCCCAACTAACAACACCTTCAGGAGACAATGGGAAGAACAAATGGGCGGACCGATATCGCAACCACAGTGGGACGCAGCACTTTTATGGCAACACAAGAGTTCCTCCAGCTCACACTATCAGGAAGTAAACTATAAACTGATATCCATGTGGTATAGAACACCAGTTGCCCTACACAGGATCTTCCCAACGGCGTCCCCAACATGCTGGAGATGTCAGGAGGAGAGAGGCACGATCATACACCTTTGGTGGGATTGTAAGATCATTATCCCATATTGGGAACGAATTCGGTCTGAAATCAAAGAGGTACTAGGGGAGGACACGGAATGGTCCAAGGAACTAGTTCTCCTGCACATCACCTCGCGATCCATATCTGGTTACAAGAAGTCCATCCTACGTCACCTACTGAATGCAGCTAAAGCCCTTATCCCTGTATATTGGAAACGAACTGAGGTCCCCACGGTTGCAGAATGGCGAAACAGAGTCGGAGACATACAGTTGGCGGAAGCACTACAGGCATCCCTGACGGGTCGGGGGACCAGGCACGCGGAGATGTGGCAACCATGGTTCGTCTACCAGGCTGGAGGGCACTAAAGGTCTCGTGAGGGGGGAGGGAGTGACGGTGGACGGGGAGACAGATCACGCGCCTACCCCGCCAAAGCCATGGGGGTTGGGACCACTCCATCACTGGAAATATAATCCCTGGGCAGATGAAACCAACATTGGCCCGCCGACCCAACCCTCCCACACACATTCCGAAACGCTGAAAATACGTGACCCAACCGAGACCTCCCTTCTCGCACGCGACTATAACCACTGGGCACCCACGGGGCGCGACATGGGGACAAGGAGGGGGAGGGGAACCTGATAGGACCGCTACTTTCTTTTCTCCCTTTTCGACTCTCTTTCCCATGCTGACCCCTCTTACATGTCTAATACACAATGCACACGCCTGGGGGACAGGGGGAGGAGGGGGAAGCCAAGAGTCAAGAAAACCAAAAAAAAAAAAAAGGAATACATAATACTGGCACTATTATCGGTACATCGAATTGCGGGACATGGGAACACACCCATAAAATAACCAAGCCTAACCTTAAGACCAAAGCACCTACGCTCCTTTCATGCCAGGAGCTAGTTAACTATGTCCAGCCTATTATTAGGCACTCCTGCTACAAGGTATACTGTGTCTTATGAAGGCACCCGACTTAGAGCCACGCTTTATGTTAAAAGACCGCTTACTAGCAATAAGGATATTACATACTATACATATGTACGTACGCCAAAACAATGACGGTTGTCACTCTACATACTTTACCTTTCTGTTATCCTATGTACGCCTACTGTTAGTTACGTAACTTATCGCTGTAATTAAATCCTGTCAGGAGACTTGGTTATGTGGGCACAAAAAAATGTGACTCAAAATATGGAAATATCGCTACAATACCCTTGTCTTCTAAGTAGGCCTGCGAGCCGAATTCTTTCTGTAACCCTCTCTTTTCTTCAATAAACAGATTTTCAAAAAAAAAAATAATGTTTTTCTTTATATATATATATTTTTTTATATTCTATATTCATATTAGGCAACATTAGAATACAGAAACTTCTAGTGCTGTCTAGGGTTATTATTATTAAAAATATATACAGTTATGCCTTCTTTTAAAGATAACATTAGTACAATATTATTGTGTGTATATATATATATATATATGTATTGGAAGGCAGAGCCTGAAATTGTGGGAGCGTTTTGTGGACCTTTAAAAGGGAATCCCCCCTTCCCTACTTCATCGTAATTGGTCCGACGATCTGCTGCATTACAGACCGTCATGTCTGCTTCCTGCTCCCAGTATGCAGGATCACCATGACCTCGTTCCTGGCAGATAGTCGGTCAGTCTAGGTTCCGTTTCCGCAGCTTGATGCTGCGTTTACCACCAACCTTGAAACAACCACGGACAGTAACACTGACTGGATCCTGTCCCAGCAGATAAGTGGTCACACCAGGTGCCCCCCAGTGACGTCTTTACGGTTCGAGTTGCTTCATTTCTGTTGGGTAGTCTGTTTAAGCACTGTGAGTAGTTCTGCACCCATAGCAGACTCTCCTTCACGTTATTGTTTCCTGGCCACGACCTACGCCTGCACAGGTACGACCCTTTCAGCTCCCGACAAATGGGGGCATAGTTCCATGCACACAGTCGCAGAGTTAGGCGGGTGAAGGGCACGGAGACTCTATGGCCGTATAGGGCCTACGTGCCCCATGTTTATCTTTTGCATACTTTGGCGGGGGGCTTGTTAGTTCTGCTACTGTTGTACCTTAAGGCAACCACGGAGGGTCGCAAGCTATATTCTGTGGCTAGACACTTCTTGCACCTTTGGTTCCCATGGTCACGTGTCATTATTTCAGTATACGGGAACTTCCCCCTTACAAGAAGAGGCTTGGCCTCCGTGGTGTTTGATTCCTCTTTGGCGGGAGTCAAGTACTGTTACGCTTTACCATGGTTTAGTTGTACTTTATATATACAATTAAGCCTAACTCCTTAAATCTAAATCTGTAACAAATCAATGAGAAAAAAGGGGTCTTGTATTGGTTTCACAGATTGTGGATGTCACTATCTTTCCGAACCACAGACTGGTTAATATTTTAAAGTCTAAGGTGTCGGTCATTTGCTCAGTCACTCTGAGGAATTTACGGTTCTGACCGACCATGTGTCATGTTTTACAGATTGCAAAGTTCCCTAGGAGAGCAGCCCTTGACTCCTCAAACCTCTAATCCTAAATTCATAGGTGGGTAGGTCATAGTATTATGGGCTGAGTACGGTTGATTAAGCTATAAGGATGCCGGTTACATATTTTGGTTAAAGCGCTGTTACTATATTACTCAGGGGCATTAAGCCTAACCGGTTGTTTGGTAGCAGGTCCCAAAGGTTGGTATCTGCTATGGCTCTCGCCAACCAACGGTCTCATATCTTACGTTATGTTTTGCAGATTACAAGGTTACCTGTTTGAAACACGCTTGGCTCATTTAAAGCCTCAACCTAATTTATAGGTGGGTAGCTTAAGGTATTATACATCATATCTACTTGCTCATTCAGTATGACAATTTATATACCTTTTTATTTGGTTTAGGCCTTCCTTATTAGATTATCACATGGCTGATCCTTCAAATACACTCCTTACCACCAGGTACGAGACTTCTGCTCCATTAGCCTTTTGGCTTAACAATTAGGTTACAGGCTAATAGGGAACTAGGTGGCTATTTAGGTAATTTAATTCTATCGCTTTTTGCCTTAGTCTCAATGGTCCAGCGAGGTATACCTCCCTCCTCCACATAGGAAACAATATACGCCCCATGGGCCAAATCATAGCCAGCCACCTCGCTTGTTGCATAGTTAGGGCCTCACTTGTCATGGCCTGTCTATCTTCTGTTTAACAGTCACTGAGAGGCCAACACCCCGCCACAACGGTTTGGTGGCCACAAAACCCCTTGTGCCAACACTTAGGTAGAGCCTCTCAAGCCGCTTGGCAATTAGGTAGGTCTCACCTGTCACTGGCCCAGTGAATCATTTCGCCACTTAGCACTAGCTAGCCAGCTGGTACACACCTCCGGGTCTAAGCATATTATTACTATATTTCAGTATCTCTAAGATTCCCGATGACTGTGACGATGTATCAGTCCCCAACACTCCGGCCAGATCCGCATCTCCAACAAGCAAGGGTGATGCCAGTAGCCCCGCATCCATCAGGTCATGGACGATCCCCCGCATCACTGCTGAGCTACTCAAATGCGGAATCCCTTTCCTAGCAACAGCAAGGAAAGCAGAACTATTCCGGCTTATGCGCACTTGCACAGACAATACAGGCGCAGGGGAGGGCTTGAGTGGCTCAAACGACACCAACCTCCATACGATGATTGCTTTCCTAGTGTGGGGAAAATTAATGACAGGATGGAAATACTGGAAGCACGTATCCTTCCCGTTACTACAAATTAGCCTTTCCCAGCTGAACTGCCAGGTTCACCACAGCTACAATTGGGTAATTGTGTACCCGCTAGTGCAAGACAGCACGTCATTAACCTGGCCCATCTTAAAAAAAGACATCCTCGAGGGCAAAGATTTAAATCTTTTCTCCCTTCTGATTGCCTTCTAGGATGTGGTTGAGAATCGCAGTTACGCATATGGGGATATCTCGGTGGTACTGAAAGCTAGAGATCCAAGACTCAGCAAAAAACTATCAATTCCAGGTTTTGTCATAGCATTTGGTATTTATAAGGATGTGTCGTGCTCAGGGCACCCACATTGAAGGCAGGAGTTGGACCTCTATATGCATAAGCTGGTGGATCTTAGCAACAAATACGAGGGTACATCTTTCTACGACTATCACCGGTCGTTTTCAGCAAAGGCGGCAGCAGATCTGGCCCAGTACAATTTCAGGTTGGATTGGAGCCAACTGGACACAGAGCTGTTCCTTAGACACTTGGCTGGGCTAAGAACCAAAGCTTGTGCAATTTGCCCATCAACCGTGCATTCGGCCAACTTCTGTCCCAATACAACTGACACCACCCCTAACATGGCCATCCCGGGCACTACTAGGGTCAAGAAACAAGGCAAGGATAAACTGGGATGCTCGATTATATACATTGGCAAGTCGCAATTTTACAATAATTTTAATGAAGGTGCATGTGGTTACAGTGCCTGTCGTTTGTTGCATGTTTGCTCTCACTGTTTCAGGGCTAATGCAAAAGCCATGTGCCCAAATAAAATGAATCATAAACCTTATTTGACATCGGTTAATGTTGGTGTTCTAGTTCATCTGCTATCCACTCACCCTTCATGACACCTGGTGGAGTTCTTGATAACAGGTTTCACCCAGGGGTTCCACACGGGCCTTATTCACTTGCCAGCAGGAATTTTGGAGTGTAATAACCTACAATCAGCTATGTTTGACACCAAGTCGGTAGAGGTGTTATTACAACAAGAACTGAACACCATATGTACACTGCCTTCCCCAATAACTCGTTTCCTCTTCTCATAACCCATCAAGACCATACTTAAGGGCATAGCCAAGGATGACGGTCCTATCCCACAAAAAAGGCTACCTATCAACAAACAGTTATTCAAAGACATAAAATAAAAATAGGTGCGCTGTATCTTTAAATGTTAAAAAGTGCAAATAGTGCAATAATATGTGCAAATATTTTGTGCAAAAACACAGAGTGTGTATACAATCACATTCAATGTGGCATAAGTGCAAAATGCAAATGTGATAGTGTAAAAATCAATATCCAAGACAAATAACTTACAAGGGAAATATATGTCTCCTTAAATTCTCCAAATCACATGAGAACATATGTAAAAAGAGATAAAAAATGGAGAAACATAGTATAATATTGTTTTACATAAATATAAAGACCAGCAAATACAATTAGGAATATCACTCACAAAAGAAGAGCAGTAAAAGCCTGCTCAAACTGATCCAGCTTTAAATCCAAAAACCAGGACTTCAATGTTGGTGTAAATAGGCAGGACACCAGCTTCCAAAATTAAAAACAGCTTTATTGAAAATAAATAGAATCCACATCAATAGATCTGAGGAAGCCGATTGGGCGAAACGCGTCATCACGTCGATTACGTCATCACGCCATCACGTGACCGGACGAAACTCCGAGTTCCAGGAAGTGAAGCCTGAAATACCGAAAGTTACCAGGGACTGGTAGATATACACAATACAGCACTGGCAAAAGGTTATTTGGCTGCTATATGGAAACGGAGAGTGTGGATTCTATTTATTTTCAATAAAGCTGTTTTTAATTTTGGAAGCTGGTGTCCTGCCTATTTACACCAACATTGAAGTCCTGGTTTTTGGATTTAAAGCTGGATCAGTTTGAGCAGGCTTTTACTGCTCTTCTTTTGTGAGTGATATTCCTAATTGTATTTGCTGGTCTTTATATTTATGTAAAACAATATTATACTATGTTTCTCCATTTTTTATCTCTTTTTACATATGTTCTCATGTGATTTGGAGAATTTAAGGAGACATATATTTCCCTTGTAAGTTATTTGTCTTGGATATTGAATTTTTACACTATCACATTTGCATTTTGCACTTATGCCACATTGAATGTGATTGTATACACACTCTGTGTTTTTGCACAAAATATTTGCACATATTATTGCACTATTTGCACTTTTTAACATTTAAAGATACAGTGCACCTATTTTTATTTTTTGGATTTTATGTATGGTGTTTTATGAGCTTGTACACTTTTAGGTGCTGCTACACTTTCATTATCTTTATATTTTATATTAGCACTTTCAGCGCCTTTATTGCTTGTTTGTTCTTTTAGTTATTCAAAGACATGTCCAAGGTACTAGATTCAGCCCCATTCAAACCCCAAACTAACTCAGTCATTAAGGAAGCCATACACCTAACCTTTTATGGCTTCCTGAGACAAAGGGAGTTCACCATAAGTGGACAACATAACGCACAACTTTGCCTCCGCATCTCATATTTAAGGAAACACCTAGATCATTACATAATCACTCTACTTGTGACCAAAACGAGCCAGCTAGGCCAACCTGTCCACATTCCTTATTACCCCACGAACAATTCCTGGTGCCCAGTTAAAGTTTTCGATTCCTACCTTCTCACCCTACAAAATCACGCTTCTGTCGCTGCATGGGATATCCTTACTACGTCCAAATTCATGTTTTACGTCCGCTTATTGTTAATAAAACTCGGCCTGAACCCTAGCATTTATTCAGGACACTCATTTAGAATAGGAGCAGCATCTGCGGCATCCAGCCAGAATGTTCCAGTCCATGTCATTAAATCGCTAGGTCGCAGGAAGTCATCAGCTTATACAACCTACATTCCTCAACCAATACAAGAGATGCGTAAAGCCTTTGAGAAAATGTCCTCTTAAAGTACTTAGGTTGTATCATGTGTATTTATCAATAAATGTGTTTAAAGGACCACTATAGTGCCAGGAAAACATACTCGTTTTCCTGGCACTATAGTGCCCTGAGGGTGCCCCCACCCTCAGGGATCCCCTCCCGCCGGGCTCTGGGGAGAGGAAGGGGTTAAACTTACCTCTTTCTCTAGAGCCAGGCGGGGAGCTCTCCTCCTCCTCTCCGCCTCCTCTCCTCCTCTTCGGCTGAATGCGCATGCGCGGCAGGAGTTGTGCGCGCATTCAGCCAGTCTCATAGGAAAACATTCATAATTATAGATCTCTCTGCACCACACTCCTCGGTAGTCCCGGGCCTTAACTCACTAATACCCTCAGAGGAGTTCTCACTGCAATACACCACAATTGACAAGGCCGTAGATGCTATCATGGCGGCTGGCATTGGTGCATGGCTTAGCAAGACCGACATTGTCAACACCTTTAAATTGTTACCCATGCATCCATCATTGTGGCACTTGCACGGTATCAAATGGAGAGGCCTATATTAATTTTTCACTAAGCTCACCTTTTTGGTCTAAGAGTAGCACAAGGATTTTTGACACCTTCGCAGAAACTCTGTGTTGGCTCCTCCAAAAACCATCATACATTATCTAGATGATTTCTTATCGAAAGCAATTCCTCACCCCCATGCAGTTTGGGTAAAGCAGTCAAGCTATTTAATTCAGTAGGGGTACCGGTCTCACTTAAGAAGACGGAGAGTCCTGACACAGTTATCAATTTCTTATGGACACTGGCGTCTTCTCACTGTGATTTTCAGTGGTCCTTTAAGCAAGGATGTGTTACTTTTTGCCCACTTTATTTACTGGCCTACAGCATACGTCGGTTACGGCACACCTTAACCGACTGTTTCATATTAAGGTTATTAACACCTTACCTGAATCATAACTGGTGTAGCCCCGAACACAAATTGGAAGGCAGGGTCTGAAGTTGTGGGAGCGGCTTGTGGACCTTTAAAAGGGACTCTCCCCTTCCCTACCTCATCGTAATCGGTCCAACGATCTGCTGCCCCACCCTCCACTCCCTTTAATATATACTGCTAGTGTAGGCCCACTTTATTTACTGGCCTACAGCATACGTCAGTTTTGGCACACCTCAACCGACTTTTTCATATTAAAGTTATTAACAATCTTAAAGGACCACTATAGTGCCAGGAAAACAAACTAATTTTCCTGGCACTATAGTGTTAATAGGTCCCCCCTTCCGTTGGGCTTTAGGGGGAGGAAGGGGTTAAACGCTTACCTTTATCCAGCGCAGGGCTCCCTCAGCGCTGGGGGGCTCTCCTCCCTCTTGCCATGAATGTGCATGCGCGGCAACACCCGCGTGTGCGTTCAATTAGTCCATAGGAAAGCATTTCTCAACGCTTTCCTATGGATGCAAGCGTCTTCTCACTGTGAAAATCACAGTGAGAAGCGCGGAAGCGCCTCTAGCAGCTGTCAATGAGACAGCCACTAGAGCCTGGATTAACCCTAATGTAAACATAGCAGTTTCTCTGAAACTGCTATGTTTACAGCTTCAGGGTTAACCCTAGATGGACCTGGCACCCAGACCACTTCATTGAGCTGAAGTGGTCTGGGTGCCTATAGTGGTCCTTTAACTGAATCAAAACCGATGTTGCCCCAAACACAAATATATATATATATATATTTACAATGATCCATCACAGCATTAAAATCACCTGCCTATGTCATATAGGTCCACCTCGTGCTGCAAAAACAGCTCTGATACATGGAGGCATGGACTCCACAAGACCTCTGAACGTGTCATGTGGTATCTGGTACCAATACATTAGCAGCGCAAGTCCTGCAAGTTACAAGGTGGGGCCTCCATGGATCGGATATGTTGGTCCAGCACATCCCACAGATGCTCAATTGGATTGAGATCTTGGAAATTTGGAGGCCAAGGCAACACCTTAAACTCTTTGTCATGTTCCTCAAACCATCCCTAACATTTGTTGCAGTGTGGCTGGGTACATAATCAAGCTGAAAGAAGCCACTGCAATGAAGGGGTATACACCTTGAATGCCAGGAGTAAAGTTTCCCAACCTCTGCCAGCCTGCCTTCTTCCCATAGTGCATCCTGCTGCCATCTCTTCATCTGCCAGTGGTTTTACTGTTGTGACTGATCAGTGTATATTCATGAACAGAAAGCCAAAATGTATCCAAATCACAAGCACAGCCAAACACAGCGTCGGATCTACCGGGGCTCGCAAGCTGTAGGGCACTTAGTGCTTAGGCCACCCAATGGTATGTCTGAAAAGGGACCCGGTCATGCTATGAAAGGGCCACTGTGCCCTTTAACAGCACGACCATCTTTACAAGATATATCCACAGAGTGAGGATCATGGAACTCCACGTTATTTGTTGTGAGCCACTTATGGGCTCTATAAAATGTGAGTGCATGTCTATGTATAATACTAGCCATTTCTGCATTTACCAGCATACTACACTATATTGACATGTGTTCTGTTTATATTTTATAAACACAGGATCATCCTCCATCAGACCTAGAAACTCAGAACTGAAATTCTGCTAAGCTAAACCAACATATGGATGGAATTTGGATGTCAAACAAAAATGTATATTTTGATGAAAAATTGTTCAGCCAAGCCACATTTTCTCAACATGCACACATGTAATTATTACTGTAAAATTTGATACTAGCAGTGTTATTCACAAAGTGTAAATTCATGGGAATTTAAAGATATAAAGTGAATTTCACAGTGGAAAAACATGGAAATATAATCAGCTATGTTTTCAGTTTAGTTCCTCAAATTTGAAAGTCCCACTTTCATGAATAAAGTAAGTAAAAAGAAAATGTTTTATTTTTTGATATAAATATGGTGTCCATACTGTCCATTTAACTAGGAAATAAGTCAAATGTGTTTTTCTAGAAAACAATGATTTTAATTAAGCTCTGCAATTTAAGCATGCCTACAAAGCATTGAGATATGGTCAACATAAGTCAATAATGGCACATCTGCCACAGCTTTTAAAAAAGTTCTACCAGTACTGCTGCGTTGCTTACTCTTCACAATTCCAAGTTTATTGAATAAACTCCATGTTTCCCATTAGCTGGACATTCTGGAGAACACAATCAACAGCAGCTGAAGTACTTGAGGTTTACCATTTGCGTCCAAGATACACAGCTAATAGGCTTCACACAGTGATATTAGCTTGTTAGAAGTTTGCGTCTGTGAAGACATAGTTACTGCATCCCAATTAAAATAATTTTTCTCAGGAAGACTTTTTTTTTTTACCAGTGATACATATTGTAGCGGGACCTGCGTAACCTGGCTGGTTATTCCCTTTAGTAATAATAGGTCAGACCCATTTCCCCATTTCCCCAGTAACTGAACGGCACACAGTTCCTTTTGACAATCTTTATTTGGGCACACAGCTTTTTATGCACAGACCCCCACAAGGGGTCTCCATCCAACACCATGAATAGCCCGGGGTCCCCCCTAGGATCCCTGTAAAAAGCGTGGTGCTCGGATGTACAGAGCCAAGATATCATCGTTGAAGGTCTGGGGCTCGAGGCTCTGTACATCCCCAAAATTAGTTCCATGGCATTGCTTGGTTTAGTCTGGCGAATTCAAACTTTGCACCTAAACCAAGCAACAACCAATCAGCTGAAAGGGCGTGAACCAAATCGCACCAATCAGCATTCAGAGGAGGAAGGAGTTTCGGCGCCCAATCCAAAGAAATCCAATCAGAAGATAGGTGTGAAACCCGATGGCACCTATCTGCTGAAAGCGCCCAATCAAGAATGTTGACTAAATATAGAGGAATTATAATACCATTAACTCTGTTAAAATTCATTCACTCTTATCTGTATTTCTAAAGGGTCTTTAGATTCTTTATTAGTTTAATGAATAATTTGGCATATTATATAAACAACATCAATTCAATCTAATTTATTAGTCCAAAAAGAATCTAATGCTGATATAAATTATAATTATAAGTATATCTACTGAAAGAGTTAAAATATAAGTCACAATATTGTTCTTTCTTCAAACTAACTATATGTTAACAAGAACAACTCCTTTTCAAATGGTGTCACATTGTAAAGTTATAATTAAAACGTTGTTGTAATTACTTAAACTGTTGATATTATTGCCATTCAATATGATATTAATCATATCTTTCCATGGTTTGTTTTCGTTTTTTAATCGTTACTCTATATGAGAAACGATATTGTGAATGTACATATATAGACTGCTTTGCCCTCAACCAATATGGCGATCACCGATTCACCCATATATGGATATGGAAAAAGCGACCGTACTGAATGATGACGAAAGCGGAAGTGATTAAAGCGGAACACAGCCGCGATCAACCCGCAATCACAGAGCCTTCTCTCGGACATAAAAGGAGAACGGAAACACAGTGTCACGGTAGTTTACCCCTACACGCAAGATTTAGTCCAACAATCGACAGATAGAGCAGATACGACTTACCGGACCTTAGAATGGCCGGACTCGCCGTATAGCAGAGAATAGACAGAGTCAAGAACAAGCCGAGGTCAAGGGAACAAAGAGACAGCGAGAACAAAAACTAGCCAAGGTCTGGTACACAGTAGTCAGTAAGCCGGCAAACAAGACAAAACAGGGATAGAGAGATAAGCGGAGTCAGATACAAAGCCAAGGTCAAGCACGAAAATCACAACTGAACACAACAAGCGCTAAAGGGAACTGAAACAGAAACCACGATAGGGCAGGGAGTTAAGGGAGAGGTAAGTATAAATACCCTAAACTTTACTTTGATTGGCCCCTGTCATATCCACGCCCCCGAAATGTGAGTGTCTGGGGAATGTGGGATGACAGGGGCCAATGGGAGCACATTTCATCTTTTGGCTCCCACTGCCCCTTTAAGAGCGTGCCTGAGACGCGCGGCACGCTCTTAGAGCTAGGCGGGACACGTGGCCGCATCTCGCAGTCCGTGCCCGCCTTCATTCGAGAGCCGTGCGCGGCGGGAAGTGAGGACCTCGGCCGGCCCCCGGGTAAGGTAAGTACCGCTACACACAGGAACACACACCGATTGATAAAGCCCACCGGCGAAACGCGTCTCGGACGTCGACGAGGATTGAACTTATAATTTTAATCATTGTTTTACTATAGTTATTTTACTTTGTATAGAATTAATACATTTTATTTTTATACTTTCCATCTGGACGCAAGTAGTGTTCCTGATCTCATCTACAGGGTTTGGTACCCCCCTAGTGGTACTTATACCATTATACTCAGAGCCAGAAATATAGGCTCTGAATCAGGTGAGCAGTTTTATATACTTCACCATTTCAACCACTATTCACCTGCATACTACACTATGCTTGGCTTCTTCTGTTTTTAAAGGATCCACAAGTTTTTCATCCATTGTTTGATTTGTGTTACCTACCAAAACACGTCTGACCAATTGAGCCTTTCCTGTTGAGGCTCAGCACCAAGTGAGTGGTTCTATACGCTTTCACATCACTTAATTATTATCTTACAGTATTACACTATTGTAGTTTTATTTTAACCCCCACTTCTAGGTTATAATAAACCCAAGAAGGAGAGGGGGGACACACATCTCCTCAGCACTCCATTTTCTGACTGGTTTTGGTTTTTACCACACAGTCTATTGCCATACTTTGTATTTCTGTGTTAAGTAGTGAGAGAATTACACATCGGTGGTAGCAGCTCACACAAAATATTTTTTTCTTAAGCGCCTGAAAACACAATATTACTTCACATCACCTATATATGTCTGCCTGTCTCCTAAATTCTCCCTATATCTAATGCTAAATACAAAAATGTATGCAGCTTAAATCTACCATATTAATCACATCCCAATATACTGTCCTAATTAGAGTACATTTGTAAAAAACAAACAAACATTTTTTACAATCTTTATTTTTGTAGTGCATAGTTTAACAAGCATGTTTGCAGAAA
The DNA here is from genome assembly GCA_933207985.1 of Pelobates cultripes. Classification (NCBI taxonomy): domain Eukaryota; kingdom Metazoa; phylum Chordata; class Amphibia; order Anura; family Pelobatidae; genus Pelobates; species Pelobates cultripes. Next base: position 270,275,305 of record OW240912.1, read on the forward strand.
CATTTTACAAGATACTACACGACAAGAGAAATAACAACATTGTCATGTGAGATATATAGAGTAGAACTGCACTTTTTATATTAATTACAGTACATTAACAACATTAGGCTCTGTACACTGGTCTGCGAGGTTTTGCATTTAATTAATTTATGTGGGAATTATAAACACATTCTTAACACTTAATAGCATAAATATAACATTACATCCATAATCAGGGACATATCTGACCAGGGGACAGTATCACTGTTAAGGGACTAACTCCTGAAAATTGGGACATCTGGTCAGCCTGCTATAATAAGACATGGGATTACCAAATAATCCATATTAATCGCTTGGTAACAGGAGATCACCAAATACAGTAAAGATAAACAATGTTTGGTTATTTTGATAAGCTTAACGAGACTTCGTTAGCATATTGCAGGTTCATATTTATGAAGGCATACTAGTTGCTAATCTAGGGCAAAATACATGCAAGTTATTCACTAAAGTTAGAATTTGAAGTGAATTCAATGTGAATTTCAAATTATGCGAGAGTAGCTGAACTGAAGGCAATGATTTCAATGCTTTCCTATGGGGATTTCAGCAACGCTGGAGGTCCTCACATAGCGTGAGGACGTCCAGCAACGCTATAGCACAGAAAACCTGTGCTATAGACCAGGAAATGCCCTCTAGTGGCTGTCTATTATGAAAATTGCAATAGTTAAGAGTAGTGGGAGTTGGCACCCAGACCACTCCAATGGGCAGAAGTGGTCTGGGTGCCTGGAGTGTCCCTCTAAGAGCAGACTATCCGCTGGCAGGGAGGAAGTGATGTCAGCCTGTCACTTTCTACCTGCTTTACAGAGAACTTCAGAGGAGGACTGGAGGGAAGAGGCAGCAGAGCCTCACAGCAGCATGGAGGGAGAAGAGAGGCTGGAGTGAGCTGCTACTGCATGCTCACTCCCATCAGCCTCAGCCAACACAGAGCAAGCCACCCTCCAGCAGACAAAGGTAATCTAACAGGAGTATGAGTGTCTGTGTCAGTGTGTGTGTATCTGTATGTCGGTGTGTGTATAGGGCCGGTGCAAGGACTACACAGGCGAAGATGCATTTTGCTACCCCCTCTCCCCCCCCAAAAAAATACATCTTCACTTTTGTGTCTCGTAGCCCTCTTTTGAATTTCTTACCCCCATTAGTGTTTCATATCCCCTCTCTTGAATGTCTTGCCCCTTTGTGCTTTACAACCCCTTTTAGTGTGTCTCTTACAACCCCTCTCATGTATTTCTTACTTCCCCGCCAGCCCCTTTGTGTCTCTTTCTTAGTCCCAGCCCCTATCTATCTTTACCATCCCCCCTTCACTCCCCCCTCCCAGCCTCTATCTATCTATCTATCTATCTATCTCCCATATAGATATATATATATATACATACGCAGTGGCGTACACATGACCCATGGGGCCCCGGTGCGAAAATTGATCCGTGGGCCCCCCCCGGCGCGCGGGCCATGCCGCAACACATGGCGGTGGGCACCTGGTCGCAGGGGTTACAGGGCTGCGACCCCTGCGACCGCAGTATGTACGCCAGTGCATGCAGATGCACACATACTTAAAGGACCACTCTAGGCACCCAGACCACTTCATCTTAATGAAGTGGTCTGGGTGCCAGGTCCAGCTAGGGTTAACCCATTTTTTCATAAACATTGCAGTTTCAGAGAAACTGCTATGTTTATGAATGGGTTAAGCCTTCCCCTATTTCCTCTAGCGGCTGTCTCATTGACAGCCGCTAGAGGCGCTTGCGTGCTTCTCACTGTGATTTTCACGGTGAGAGCACGCCAGCGTCCATAGGAAAGCATTATGAATGCTTTCCTATGTAGTGACTGAATCGCAGCGGCGCTTGGCCTGGCGCGTAGCGTGCGCGCCACAGCCGGCGGGGAGGGTCCGGAGGAGAGCTCTCTGCCCAGCACTGGAAAAAGGTAAGTTTTACCCCTTTTCCCCCTTCCAGAGCCGGGCGGGAGGGGGTCCCTGAGGGTGGGGGCACCCTCAGGGCACTATAGTGCCAGGAAAACGAGTATGTTTTCCTGGCACTATAGTGGTCCTTTAAAGGACCACTACAGACACCCAGATCACATCAGCTCAGTGAAGTTGTCTGGGTGTCAGGTCCCTCTAGTTTTAACCCTGCAGCTGAAAACATAGCAGTTTCAGAGAAACTGCTATGTTTCACTGAGGGTTAATCCAGCCTCTAGTGGCTGTCTCACTGACAGCCACTAGAGGAGCACACTGAGCGTCCATAGGAAAGCATTGAGTAATGCTTTCCTATGGAAGTGATCTTGGCGGTCTCATTCGGAGCTGAGAGGCGGAGGGATCCCCAGCGCCAAGGGAGTCCGGCGCTGGAGAAAGGTAAGTGCTGAAGAAACACACACTCTCACGAACAGACGCATACACACTAGCTAACAGACACACACATTTACTGACAGAGACACACTCAGCGACAGACATACATACACACTCACACACTCACTTACAAAACATACACTCTCATTGACAAACACACACTCACTAACAGACATCAAACAGACTCACTAAGACACACACACTAACACTCACACTAACACTAACACTCACTCTAACACTCACTCTCACTCTAACACTCACACTCAAACACTAACACTCACTCTAACACTCACACTCACTCTAACACTCACTCTAACACACTCACTCTAACACTCACTCTAACACTCACACTCACTCTAACACACTCACACTCACTCTAACACTCACTCACACATGTTTTTTTGTTTTTTTAAATTTAATCCCCCCAGCCTCCTTACCTTTTGGAGTGCTGGGGGGATTCCCTGGGGTCCAGTGGTGCTGCTGGGCTCCTGGGCAGGTGGCCGGTCGGGCAGGCAGGCGGGCGCGCGAGGGAGCACTCAGGAAGCACTGAGTGCTCCCTCGCACGCCCGCCTACCTGCCCGACCGGCCACCCGCCCAGGAGTGTGTGTGTGACAGCAGGGCCAGCCTCGGGGGGCCCTGGGGTGGTCGGCTGCTGGGTCCCCCAGGGGAAGAGGCTGGCCCTGTGGGTACATACCGGTGGGCCGGGCCCGGTCGCAGCTGCGACCCCTGCAACCCTGGTATGTACGCCACTGTACATACACAGGAAAAAATACATATATGCACAAATACACAAACATACAGACACACAACCATACAAGCACACAGACATAGTTATTCAGGCACACAGTCACAAAGATATACAGACACACAATCAAACAAGCACAGTCATACAATCTACACATACAGGTGCACTGTATGTCTCTGTATGACTGTCTGTGTATGTACACAGAGTGTCTAAAAGATAGATTCCCATCTGTTGTGCAGCTTCAACAATGCTTTGAAAGCTGGGGCTCTAGCGATTCCCCATGCTTGCAGGATTGTATTTAGCACCGAGCAGTATTTGTGTGTTTGAATGTAAGCATGTTTTTGTATGGAGTATGTTTGTGTGAATGTAGGGGTGTGTTTGTATGTAGTGTTTGCGTTTGAATGCAAGCATGCATTTATGTGTAGTTGTGACGGACCGCCTGGCACCTCGACTGGTTACCTCCGCCAATCGATGCTTCCTAGCTGACGCTGAGGACCGTAAGCACCGGACACTTAAGCACCGTAGACCCTACAAACCGCTGCAGCTTGGTTGGGGGTTTCGCCGTCCCTTCCCGTCCTGGACCAAACTCCTTGATCCAGGGACTCAGTGGGCAGGCCTCTCCTCCAAGAGAGTATAGCTGTAAAGCTCTTATAAGAGCTAGTGGTATAGCTGTATAGCAGGTTCCCTACAATCACGAGACGAGGCTATGTGTTGAGGGTTAAGCAGGAACTCAATTTTAATGGTGCCACACTGGCCTTTTATGACAATCCCCAAGCAAGGTGTACGCCCACATGGACCTTGTCGGGGACAGGGACACAAACTTACAAAGCAATGAGAACAGGCTGATCAAAATATACACTTTTCTAGCCAACCTCCTGTTTCCTACCTTGTGGGTTCAGGAGGGTGGCTTACCTGGGATCCAGAATGCGGTAGTTGGGAGCTGGAGGAGCTGTACATACTTTGTGTCTCTATTTACCAGGGACAGTCCATATTTTGGGCCCAAATCCCTCTGTCCCTCTTTTCTATCCTAATGTCCCTATTTTTTGAGTAAACTCTGAATTCTTGGTGTGTCTGATTTTTTTACATTTTTTTTTAATGGTTTTTTTTTTATTTTTGTGAAAGGTTTTATTAAAAATATCAGTGATACAAAGATGAATGACACTTTCCATATGGCACATCTGTCGATATAGTCTACACCAGTGATGGCGAACCTTTTTGAGCCCGAGTGCCCAAACCGTAATACATGCCAATTTTTTTTTCCCTCAAAGTGCCAAAACGGCAATTAAACCTGAATATTGAGGTTTAAGTTTAGAAAAAACAACTCATACAGTTGTCCGAACTAATTAACATCTGTGTGTGTGCTCGGCAGTCTGTCTGTATGTGTATTTAGCAGACTGCTGAATACACACAGACTGCTGAGTACACAGTCTGCTAAATACACACACACACACACACACAGACAGACTGCTGAGTGTACACACACACAGACTGCTAAATACACACACTGCATTGAGGGGTACAGTGTATGTGTTTGTGTGTGTGGTGATGTGTTTGTGTGTGGGGTGATGTGTTTGTGTGTGGGGTGATGTGTGTGTGTGTGTGTGGG
>OW240912.1:270280120-270301112 GCA_933207985.1 Pelobates cultripes
ACACACATATAGACAAACAGATACACACTGCCACACACATATACAAAGCACATACATTTACACACAGACACACATATACACAAACAGTTACACACTGCCACACAAACAAACAGATACATACTGCCATTCCCATAGCCACACACCTATACACAGGACATACAAACAGACACACACACACACACATATACACAAACAGATATGTACTGCCATACACACTGTCATACACCTGTAAGAACTGGCACACACACAGCTTTGAGCTCTGTTTTAACAAACCTCCTCTTTGCGCACCCTTGTGCTGGAAGAGGGTGGCTTCCACATGGTTCAGTGGAGCAGTGAGTTGCTCTTGCCTGTGGCAGTGCGGGGTTTTCCCTTTGTGTGGTTTCCTTCTTGTGCCAGGATTAGGTCAGTACTGCCGCACAAGAAGGGGATATGGGGCGTTCTGTGCCCTGGATCTCCCTCCCGGCCCCTGCGGTTCCGCTAGCGGTGCAGAGACATACAGGGAGATCCATACAGAGCCAGAGTCCCAAACAACGAAAAACAAATAGCTCAATTTGATAAAACAAGTACCATATCCCATCACACTCTACTCCCTTTTTTAATTTAATATTAAATGCTTTATACTTATACTGTGAAAACTAAAATGTGATACCTGTGAAAAAAGTTACATAACATGTTACTGTAAGGCAGCAGCCCAAATTCCTCTGTTCTAGTGACCCAAAGGACAATTGTCCCCTGCTTCCCTTGCCAGCCCTCTCCTGCTCATTATATATTAAAGCAGCACTATTACTTGTGGAATAATTTTTGCAAAAAGACCCCCACCCCCAGCCATGTGATATGTCTGTTTATATAATGGTGACTCCGGGGAAAGACTTAATCCCTTAAGGACCAAACTGCTGGAATAAAAGGGAATTGTGACATGTCACACATGTCATCTGTCCTTAAGGGGTTAAACATCTCCCTCCTCAGCAATGTCATTTTTCCTCTGTCTATTTTTCTTCAGCTCCTGGCAGCTTTACTTCACAGGATGACTTTTTCAGGCAGCAACCGGTTCTATTGATGCTTTTTGGGCGTTTGTAAGTATGTTTTAAAGAGTAACTGTCACTTTATAACGATTAAAGATTGAAATTCCTGTCACTTCCCGGTAACTCCTCGAATAAACCATTGAAAATTATCTGTAACTTTTGTTAAAGGGACACTGTATTGATCAACAATTTAGGTCCCAGCCCCTGTAATGCACTGTGCATTACTGGACTAGTAAGCACCTCTCTTTGCCCTATGAGTGACTACCACTAGATGTGCTACTAGGCAGCAATGTAAACACTGCCTTTTTTTTTGTTGAAAGGGCATTGTTTACCATGCTTAGCCTGCAAGGGTTATAGAGACCAGAACCACTACATTACGCTATAATGTTTCTGGTTACTATAGTGTCCCTTTTAAAAACATTTTCATGAGATGCTGTGTTTTGTGGTTTGACAAATTACATCATAATCCAATTCAGACAAGGTAATTCAAGGTCAAACTTTGCTAAGGAAGGGGGGAAAAAACATTTAGTAATTTCTCTTCTTCTCTGTATGTTTTATCTATGCTAACTGCCAGGTGCAAAGGACAGACCTCATAGCAATGATGGATGCCTCCAGTTGCAGGATAAATAGGTGTGTATTTGTACATTTGACCTTTTCACACCTCACAAATACACATTTATTTAATATAAGGATAAGTAAACAAAATATTAAAAATTCAGGTGATTGACACATTTCCTTTAAGTCTCTCTGTGGTTTCCGTATGCAGCATTTGAAATCTATTCTTCTATACAGATGACCTACTTAAGCACTGCCTTGTGATTCAGTAACACATTATAAATACTTATTTAAGTGGCGTAAATATTGAAATGCAGATACCAGTCTGCAGTCTTCAGTTTATCACTGTAGAAATTAAGTATGTATCTTTAACCTTGATAGACAGGCAATGTGGTCACTATAAAAGATATGCCAGTGGACTTTGCATCTAGATTTTTTCCAGGTCAGTAAAAGTTTATCTTAAAGCCATTAATAATAGTATGGCAACAAGAGCATGGCCAGGTTTACATTTTAGGGATGAGGACAAGTATTTGCTCTTTATTTGCCTTGAGAAAGTTAACAGAAGTCAGCAAGAACACAGGGTTCTTTTTTTTTTTTTTTGCTCTGTAATTTGCCTAGATAAGTATTTATAATTTATTTTGGTGTATTTATATGATATGATTAAGAATGGATTGTTGATATATTCTGATTTTCTATTCATATTGGATAATATAATGCCTGACTTCCACGCATGCTAAAACTCTGTTATGAGCTAGAGTTTGAAAGCTGTATGCTACGGGGTTTTGTTTACTAAACAGTGAATTGTGGGGCAATGAAAATGTATATTGTAGGTCAAAATAACCAGCTGACCTGGAGATCAAATGTAAAATTCAGTTTACAATTCACTGTTTAGCTAGCATACACCTGACTTCAAATAGCCTTCATGAGAATAATTAAATGGTTACTCCAACCACTATGCCCACTGCTGGTTTTTGAAGTGGTTTAAAGTGGCAGGAGTCTGGATGTGCAGTGTTTTAGCTGTTTACTTTGTTGGAAACAGAATAGTACCGATAGGGTATTTCTGGAATAAAAGGGAATCATGACATGTCACACATGTCATGTGTCGTTAAAGGGATTCTATAGTAGCAGAAAAAAAAAATACAGTTTTCCTGGCACTGGAGGTGCCTCCCTCCCTTCCTTTGCACCCCCAACTCCTGTGGCACTGAAAAGGTTAAAAACCTGACATCGGCGGGGGAGACCTAATACGCATGGGTGGCAATGGCCGTGCTCGCATTAGGGTTTCCCCATAGGAAAGCATTAATCAATGCTTTTCTATGGGGATTCATGTAACGCTGGAAGTCCTCATAGCATGAGGATGTCCAGCGTCATTTAGACGACCAGAAGTTAACTCTGAGGAGTTAACTCTGAGAGGTAATTATTGCAGTTTTTTTTAGAAACTGCAATAATTACCACTGTAGGGTTAAGGGACGTGGAACACTGCACCAAGACCACGTCAATGAGCTGAATATGGATACTTCTAAAAGCAGGTAAGAGGAGGAGATTGCAGGTGGTGGCAATTTTAAAGCAATACTCCAAACTATAACAACTACAGCTTGCTGGTTATGCTGCCAGGAGTGCCCCCCACCCGATTGCAGTAGAGCTTAGTTCATTGATGTCAGCTTATGGAAGCAACTACTTAGGACCCCATGTAAAAAGTCCAGCCTTTAAAATACAGCATGACACCATATATTTTAGGGTGGGGGCCACAAGGGCACTACTGTTTATGATCCCTGGAGTGTTATTTTACAGTGTAACTGGCATGTGTAAAGTAGCCCTGAAGAGATATACCAACCAGAATGTTTGAGATTTCTCATTTACCGGTTAACTTTATATAAGTCAAAGTAGTAAGTGTTAGATTGCATATTCTGCTTATTATTGGTATCAAAGGGCAGGATGTGGCTATTTTATATGAACACGAGCAATTAGCTATTTCCTTAAAATTAAGGTAGTGTTTATATTGAAAAGGCTACATGGACAGGCTATAGACACCAGAACAACTACATTAAGGTATAGTGGTTCTGGTGATTATAGTGTCCCTTTAAAAATTGCATTTTTCTCGCTGAAAATTAAACTTTATTAGTTTTTAAAAAACTGGCTCCTAAATTCCAAACAAATTTGTCAAGCTCTGCATTAAGGAACATGCATGTACATTTGTCCTAATTAAAGGGCCAGTATGCTCATCATAGTTAATAGTGTCACTATCTGAAGGTACATTTCAATCACTGTTATAACACAGCTGACTGTCTGAAACCCATTCAGGATCAATGGTATGTCAATACAGTGACAGAAACAAGAGCTTTTCCAAGCCCTAGTCTTGAAATGGTTAATTATGGTAGGATGTAACAAATAAACCAGATTACGTCATCGTAGTTCAGATAAATGCATGATTTCTAAATTGTATATTTTATTTCAGTCATGCAAATTGTAGTAAATCTTTACTGGGCATGATTGTCCATTCCACTTGAAAAAAAACATCATGCAGCTGCACAACTCCATGGGAATGGTATTTTAGGGGTCTATTTAGTAAACTCTGAATTATATTGAACTGAAAATATAAATGTAAAAGTAAGACAATACAAAGCTCATGAAAAACTCTAATTCAGCCATTTCACAATTGTGAATTTTTGGGCACAAACTTCACAATACATTTTCCAGCTCACTGATAATTCACTTTCTAGTAAATCAGAAGCACTTTAGAGCAAATAGAAGCAAAATCCAAAGCTGCAGGGGTGGTATATGAAGAGTTTGCAGAGTGTTATTGCCATGTAAACCCTGATTCCGAGTTGTTTGTGGAAAGAATGAGTTAACAGGTTGCTGAGTTAGACTATTGTGGTTAGTAATGAGACTCAACCACAGCACTTGCAAGGTTTTTTCGTCTTTACTTACAAGTAAATCGGACGTTAAAATAGCAACATGTCACTTGAAGACAACACACTTGTAAAAAAAATGTTCTCTTTTTCAGGGCAATCATGTTACATTCATAGAAAATATACGAAATAGGTTGCCAGATTGCTGCACAAACAATACACAATTTTACATTTTTAGCACACTAGACTTTAGATGAAGGAGCAGTGCTAGAATAAGTGAAAATCTGTGTTTGAATTTGGTAATCTCAATAAATAGATACATTTGGAAAAAACAACTAAAACAACCTTTGATTCTTACTCATGTTGGAATAAAACTTTGTAGCAAGTATTGCTAAACTGCAGCTACACTAGTCGATGTTCCACAATTCCCACCACCTTCAGTCCACGGAAACATACTGAGGAGGATGGGAGCTGAAGTCCATTAAATGCTGTACCAGGAAATCGTGCCCAATGTTACTCAGAATGTACATAAGGCATGACCATCTTTTATATTTCTTAATGTTACGGTACATAATATAAACATTCAAAGTAAAAGGCGTTTGAAGTCCTGTCTGTTCTTTTTGGCCATAACTGGCTACAACAGTAAAACTTGTTATCAGGTGGAACAGCAAAGATAGTTTTCTTAATTCTACTATTAAGATGTTAAACCAGACTCCCTCCCCCTGCTTTCAGTGCATCATGAACACCCATATCTTACGCATGGATGATGGGCTTCTTCTCTAGTGCATTTGCTCTCATACCATCCCTGAGGGTCACCAAATGTCCAAAGTTTAGGGATTGCACAGTTGTGTTCCAATGGGATTATTGCTAAAACCTGGACTATTGGTGATCCATGAGGGTCAAGTTTTGAGAAATATTATCTAATTTTTTTTAACTTAAGTTCTTTGCTCATCTTCTTGTGGCTTGTAAGAAAGCGCTGACATAGCTTCCCCGCAGGCTTCCTCCACTTTACGCACTTGTTCTCTGTTTAGTCTCTCCTTCCACGCACTGACTGCTTCCCGAGCATTCCTAGCTGATACCAGGAATGGTCTGTCTGAGGAGTAGCTAGGCCCTCTGGTCATGTTCATCACAAACTGCTCCAGCTCTGTTATAGATGGCAGTCCTATAAATCGAAGTAGACGTCCCAACTCATCACGGGGCCTCAGCACTAGGTCTTCATAACGGAGTCTTAGGTAGCGTTTGTTGAGCCAAGATGGACCAGAGCGATGGAGGAGCAAAAGGTCCTTTATCCAAGCTTGGCAGATAACCTCCAGAGCGCCTGTTAGCAGGTAGTCTGCTCCTCCACGGTGCAGCTGTAGTTGCTGCTGCGCCTTTATTGCTGGGTCCACTATACGCAAGCGACTCCGCAAAACCTGTAAGCTTTCCCGTAGCAACGAGCGTTTTGATCTGAGCCGCGAGTTATGCACTGCCCGTGGATCCCTGAACAGTTGCACTATCTTCAAATTGAGGCCGGGATCTCTCAGTAATGGTCGCAGCACAGACAATTCCATCAACCGTACATCCTTGATCACTACTACAGGATGACGTTGGCACTCCCACTCCAAATCTTTAAGAGTGCGGGCAGGGCAGTTTTTCTCACACTCCGCTGGCTCCACGAGGCCCACCTTTTCCCTTGGACCTCCGGCACTACAGAATGGGACACTGCAGATCGACTTGCTACTCCGTCCACCAAACAGCCCAGCAGTGGTAAGATTGTTTCCGCCATAGAGACGAAGCACAGAGAAGTCACATCGGAAGAGTGAGCTGAGCATATCTCTTAGTGCTCCTTGCAGACTTTCTGCGTCTCCGGGATACAGTGACTGCCACATGTGCCATGCAGGTTCGTATAGATAAAATACCTGAGGGTGCTGGTTGAAGAGTTCCCCAAGGAAGGATGAACCACTTCGCCATGTGGCATGCAAATACACATGTGTGCGTGGTGGAGGGGAGACAGCATCATCACTATCTGCCTCCTCATTGTCCTGTTCATTCTCCCACATGGATGCATTGAAACTGGGACAGAGCCTAGGTGGATAGTGTTCCAATCTTCCTTTATGCTCTTCTGCAGAATGGTTATTACTCAATGTCCACCAGTCATCCTGCAGGAGCATGGATAGGAGTAGAAGCAACAGTGTCACATACACCAACAGCAGCAGACATCGCTTCCTTGCTCGGCGCTTCTTCATATTTGTCAATGGGGAATAGCTGTCTTATTTTCTTTAACTATTGTGCTCAGTTCAGGTCCAATCCAACACGCTCATTTCTTGCTTTCTTTGCTCTTTTTCTGACATCAGCTTTCTTCTCGTGCATGACAGACAGTGTATGTAAGGATCATGTTCTTAATTCAGTCTGTGTGCCTGACATGCAGTTTTTTTCCTCCTCCTCCTCCCTCCAGCCCTGGAGTATAGAATAAACTCGAAGATGAGTGTCTGCCCTGCAGGCTGATCTCACGGCTGCACATGCTATGCAAAAGAAGCTTTTCTCCATCTGCTCTCACTCCTGTGTTTGTTTTCTAATGCTTCTCTCTGTACTTCCTTGGAGCACACCCAGGGGTGGAGCAGACTCGAGGCCTCCCTCACTTTATCTCCTCTCCCTAAGTCATTGCTTTCAGTCTGCTCCATATCTAGACAATTATCCGGCACAGTTGTCTTGAGCAGGAAAAAAAAAATGCAGTTTCACTTCATAAACACTGAAATGAGACAGTGTGGAAGTGGTAACTGAATCTCACCCTTGGCTTTAAGACGTGTGTTTTTTTTGTTTGTTTGTTTTTTAAATATTATGCTCCTGTTTCCAGGGGTTTTATATATATATATATACTTTTTCTTTCAGATCTGCTATTTTAGCCTCAATTTTGCCATTCAGATCTAGTATTTATTTGGTGACATTTTAACTATTTATGCTTTCTTGGATGTTGTGGGTGCTGAAACACACAAAAACTGTAAATAAGTGTGTAATTACCAATGACAAAATCGGTAATTGAAATCCTCTTTTTATGAGGCTTAATATGGATTTGCATTAAGCGTGGGAAATTGATGTCAGGAATCTGCAATAATAAACACTTCTTGCACTAACAGGACAAAGCTTATGTTTGTTAGCAAAGGATGCAAGCTGAGCTCCCACCCCCTACTTGAAACCAGTGTATTATCACCTTTAAAAGCATGATGTAAACCTGTTATCAGATGGACAATTAGACCCAGCATGGGCTCAGTTTCACCAAGTAGCTAAAAGTCACTTTCAGTGTGTGAGAAACAAAAAATAGAGAGGAAGTAGCTGACCTTTATCTACAGTGAATTAGTAATTATCATGACAAACATCTATTTTTTTTTGTTTCACCTGGTGGAGAAATACTTTAGTTAATATAGATGCGAAAACCTCTAGTTATGGCAAGCTGTACATACGTGCTGTCTTTTCGTATGGTCATCTTGTACCTGACTGCCCATGTGAAAGTGGCAAATATCTGTACAATACAAGCTTTATTCACTGTGTAGAATGACAGGAATTCAAAATAAAATTTCAGTGTACAATATCCCTACTGGAAAAAAATGCAACTCTGCAATGACGGTGTACGCATTCCTGTTTCTGTCAGTGTACTGCAAAAATATATACATAATATTTGTTATGTATATATTGTACAGTACACTGGTTGGCCCATTTTTGTGCTTTTTTTCCCAAATCATTTTTCGGTAACAACATTTGGACAAACCGAACTACTATGTGGGCAATTTTATTTTTTATTTGCAACTGAAATAATGTGGTCGAAACAAATATTTTCGCCACCATAAATCTAGTGGGATCTATGCAATTAACTCCATACAAATTGCTAGGCATTCTTCAATGTCCCCATACACATTACTAGGTGCTCTGCAATACACCATTCACATTGTACATTAGTGTTTATATCAGAGATTGCAGGAATCTATGATCTGCAAACTTTCTTTGTCTTAGGGATGAGCATAACCACCTAGCAAAGCGAGGGGGTATGCGGCAGGCTTCCGGAGTCAAATGCCAGAGCTGCAAAAATACTTGTGCTGTGCTCTTGCACATCAACAGAGTTTCACGCAATCAGGAGAGCTGCACCGAGCGCCGGAATCCTGATTACCTCAGCTATAAAAATTTGGGAACTGCGGATGGTTAACTCATCCCACGAAGCACTGAGAATATATATTACCCAAAGGGTAGAGAAACTTAAACATATTACATAGAAACATAGAATGTGACGACAGATAAGACCCATTCGGCCCATCTAAATACTTTCATTACTCCCTGGCCTTATCTTATAGTTAGGATAGCCCTATGCCTATCCCACACATGCTTAACCTCCTTCACTGTGTTAACATCTACCACTGCAGCTGGAAGGCTATTCCATGCATCCACTACCCTCTCAGTAAAGTAATACTTCCTGATATTATTTGTAAACCTTTGCCTCTCTAATTTAAAACTATGTCCTCTTGTTGTGGTAGTTTTTCTTCTTTTAAATATATTCTCCTCCTTTACTGTGTTGATTCCCTTTATGTATTTAAATGTTTTTTTTTGCTGTTGATGCAAAAGAAGGCAAAAAACTAGTCTGAAGCGCTTCCAATTTTGCAACAAACTAGGAAAAAATTCCTTCTTCACCCCAAAATAGCAGTCAGATGTCTCCTTGGATCAAGCAGCTATTACCCCACTAATAAGAAATTATATCCATGTATGTTATGTTTTTGCAAGTATTGATCCAATTGCAGTTTAAACATCTGTAATGACTGACAAAACCACCTCTTCAGGCAGAGAGTTCCATATCCTTATTGCTCTAACTGTAAAAAAAACTTTTCTTTGCCTTAGATGAAATCTCCTTTCTTCCTGCCTAAACGTGTGACCTCGTGTCCTATGTATAGCCCTGTTTATGAATAGATCCTGTGTTCTGTACAATGGCATGAGCACTTCCCTCTTTCTACTGCTAATAATTCTCCCTATACAACCAAGCATTCTGCTAGCATTTCCTGCTGCTCTATTACATTGTATGCCTACCTTTCAGTCATAAGAAATAATTACCCCTGAATACCTTTCCTCAGGTGTTGATTTTAGGACTCTATCAAATATTCTGTACTCTGCCCTTGGGTTTGTATGTCCAAGATGCATTATCTTGCACTTATCCACATTAAATGTCAGCTGCCACAACTCTGACCATTTTTCTAGTTTACCTAAATCATTTACCATTTGGCTTATCCCTCCTGGAACATCAACCCTGTTACATATCTTAGTATCATCAGCAAAAAGACATACCTTACCATCAAGACCTTCTGCAATATCACTAATAAAAATATTAAATTGAATGGGTCCAAGTTCAGATCCTTGAGGTACCCCACTGGTGACAAAACCATGCTACGAATATACTCCACTCATCCACTGCCTAACACATTCAAAAATATTGGAATCCAATCTTAAATATTGCCTTTTATGTGCAACAGTGTCAAAAGCTTTACTGAAGTAAGCAATGTCTACTGCACCACCCTGATCTGTTATTTTAGTTACCCTATCAAAAAAATCAATAAGATTAGTTTGGCATGATCTCCCTAAAGTAAACCCATGTTGTCGCTGATCTTGAAATCCATATGATTTTAGATGTTCAACAATCCTATCCTTTAACATGGTTTCCATTACTTTCCCTTACTACTGAAGTAAAGCTTAATGGACTATAGCTGCCCGACTCCTCCCTACTACCTTTCTTGTGAATGGGCACAACATTCGCTAATCTTCTGGGACTACTCCTGTTAACAATGATTGGTTAAATAAATCTGTTAATGGTTTTGCTAGTACACTAAGTACACTAAGCTCTTTTAATAACTTTGGGTGTATTCCATCAGGCCCCATTTATTTATTTGTCTTTAGTTTTGACAGTTGAAATAGAACATCTTCCTCTGTAAACTAACATGTAACAAATGACTCATTTGTCCTTTTTCCTAACTGAGGCACCTTTCCTTCATTTTCATCTGTAAATACTGAACAAAAATATTCATTGAGGCAGTCAACTAGACCTCTTCTACATACCTTCCTTCTTTTCTTTTTAAACTAACTAATCCTGGTTTTATTTTCCTTTTCTCATTTATGCATCTATAAAATGTTTTGTCCCCATTTTTTACTGACTGTGCTATTTTCTCTTCTGTGTGTGATTTGGAAGCTCTTATAACTTGCTTAGCCTCTTTCTGCCTAATCTTGTAGAATCTAAACAAAAATAATAATTCAAGAACCCAATAGTAAAGAGGAACAAGATAATATTTAATTCGTAAAGACATATGAGATGGACTTAAAAACTTTTGAATACTGCACAAGGCTAAACAGATAACAAGGCAACAATTTATAAGCTAAGAAAGTATCAAATCGACACTAAAAATGGAACATCGTAAGTTGCAACAAAAGAAGTTCTGTAAAAAAAAATGAAACGTTGTAACAAGTCTCTGAAAGCAGATTCTTTATGCAGGTAGCCCTGAGAATTTCATATTGCAGAAACTACTAGCATCCAATCTTCCTACTTAGGTGGATCCTTGGTTTGTTTGTCTAGTCTTGGAGTACGGTTATAGTTTGTAAAAAAAAAAAAAACAGAAAGCAGTTAGAAATAGGCTGAATAACCACAAGATAACCTTATGTAAAGAAAAACAAACTACCACCAGCAGGCAAAACCCTTACCCTAGGGGAGGGTGGGACGGGTGCTATTGCTAGGTGTTATGCTCATCCCTAAGACAAAGAAAGTTTGCAAATCATAGATTCCTATGAGACCGGCTGAATGCGCGCGCAGCTCTTGCCGCGCGTGCTCATTCAGCCGGCGGGGCGTAACGGAGGAGGAGAGGAGGCAGAGAGCTCTCCGCCCAGCGCTGGAAAAAGGTAAGTTTAAACCCCTTTTCCCTTTCCAGAGCCGGGCGGGAGGGGGTCCCTGAGGGTGGGTGCACCCTCAGGGCACTATAGTGCCAGGAAAACGGGTATGTTTTCCTGGCACTATAGTGGTCCTTTAACATAAGCCTGGTTCAGAAGGATCTTGAACCAAATCCAATTCCAATGGACCTTGGGAAATCTGGGATGTTTTTTGTCTCCCTTTTAGTATAATATGGAACCCTCCCGGGATCCAGGACAACCACGGTTCTGAAATATGGATTTGAGTTAACTCCGCTCCTCTAGTTGCCAAGGCCAAAGACAGCAGATATGCCAACTTAAAAGCAGTCCATCTTAAACCAATTTTAGCATTATTCAAAGAATTAAGGAAATTTAATAAGAGGTCTACATCCCAAGTAGATGTGTAACATAGAGTATATGGGTGGCAAACTGATAACCCTTTTAGTGTTCTCAAATACAGGGCATCCTGGGTAAGGTTAGGGATAAGGAAATTTAAAGCAGATCCACAGGTCTTGATGGTACTGACTGCTAAACCAGAATGGAACTTAAGGGTAAGACATTCTAAAGCCAATGGAATGGTATCAGATCTCTGAGAGGTAGCTAGAAAAGAAACCTCCCAATCTTTAAATTCCTCAATCATATTTCTATATCTTACCCTAGTTCTGCATCTTAAAGATGAATTAATGATGTACAGGACCTGATCCAATAAATGGAGGTGCGTTAACAGCCTACCAGGGCTGCGATCCACACCCGCTGAGGAAGCTTGAGCAAAAGATCGCTGGTTCCTTGAAAGCAGTCCACAGTCATGCCCAATAGGATCTTGGTTCCCTTGACTAACTGATGGATCAAGGGGTACCAGGGTGTGGAGGTACATACTGGGTAAATGAGAACTAAACGCTGTACCCTGTCCCTGTGGATCTTCTCCAGCACTTTTATCAGTAAAGATGGAGGGGGAAAGGCATAACGGGCTGGAACATCTGTCCATTGGAAAGACAGTGCCAAGCTCCCTTTGTCCAAATCCTGGAGACAAACCTGTGAGTTTGTGCAGACGTTTGAGATGCAAACAGATCTACTTGTCTCTGGCCAAAATTGCTTTCTATCCGTTGGAATAGAGCAATCTTTAATTGAATTGTTGCCAGAGACAAACTCTTGCGAGAGAGAGAATCTGCAAGCTTGTTCGCCTCTCCCGGAACGTATTCTGCGTAAACCCAAACTTTGTTTGCTAAAGCCCAAGACCAAAGATCTTGAGCCTCCAAACAAAGACCCATTGATCTTGTGCCCCCTCTGTGGTTTATATAAGCCACCGCTGTCCTGTTGTCTGATTGGACTTTTACAGATTGGTTACCAGTCGGTAACTGGTTTAGAGGAACTAGGCCCTGGAGAGCTAATTCTATTGGTCTTAACTCCAAGATGTTTATATGAAGGAGTCTCTCTTGGTCTGACCAAATTTCTCTCATCGCATTTTGCGCTGTAAACGCACCCCAACCGGGATTTGAGGCATCTGACGTCAGAGTAACTGAAAACGGCTGCTCTAACAGGGGACTAGGAAGTGTGATTTCTAACCCGAGAATAGACTTCAACTCTTCTGACATTCTTGGGGAGAATGCATTTTGATTCCAAATGGCCACCCTGCCTTAATCGATTCCCTAAAAACAGCTGACTTCTTCTGCAAAGTAAAGGGGAATCGTCATAGGCTGATGTTAAAGCTATTAATTTCCAGATAATCTTTGCCAGATCTCTCAAGGACCAACTCTGGTGCCTGAGAGATGAGGTCAGATGTACCAATAATTTGTCCCATTTGTTTTAAAAGGGATTCCTAGTGACATAGTCCTGGTGAAAAGATAAATGCTTTGAGTGGGAATTAGGACGGATTTCTGTAAATTCACTACAAATCCTAGCTCTTAGAAAAGGGAAGCAAGATAATCCCTCTGAGAAGAAAGGACTTCCCCATCTGGGTGCATGAGCAGGATATTGCCTAGATCGTACAGACACATGTAACCTTTTAGTCTGACATGGGCTATCACTGATTTAATTATTCTGGAGAATGTGTATGGTGCATTGGATAGGCAAACACTATAACAGTCCATTGCCACACCTTTCCTTTCCACCGAAACCCGAGAAAACGCCTGTGTTTCTTGGCCATAGGGACTGAATGGAAGGCATATTTTAGGTCTAACTTTATGCAGAAAAATGTTTTCTGTACTAAGCCTGGAAGATCTGATAAACCCTCCATCCTGAACCTTTTTCTTTTGATTAAAGCGTTCAGAGACCTCACATTTAGAACCAGTCTCCAGGAACCGTCTGATTTTGGGATTTGGAACAACGGACTGACCCATCCTCTAATACACATGTCCGACAACTCTATCTTCCCTTAATTTAAAGCTAGGGAAAGGGAGGCATCTAGCCCTGGGTGCAAAACTCTGAACTGGGAACCTTAAAAAGAACCTTTGAAAAATCTTTACAACCCATTTGTCTGAAGAAATATCCTTCCAATTTAGTGGTGTGTGATAGGGGCGACCCTCTGTCCAAAAGGGCTTTTTGTAGACAGGAAAGGACTTTTAAGCTCTGAAAAGGATCTCCTTGCCTTATAACGGCCTTTAACCTCCTGAATGAACAAGGGACCAAAAAGGTAAGAATCCTCCAAATTTGGGAACTCATGTGATTTAGAGGCTAGGTCAGACATTCCTACTGCGTGGAGCCAGTGGGTTTTGCGAATGCAATAATTAGCACTGCCCTGCCGGAAGCCTTCAAAAAAGCCATCTTAGATGTCAGCAGAGATGAAACAGAATGTTTCTGAGCATTGCCTTCTTTTTCTTCTTTATCCAGCATCAGTAATAGTGGGCCAACAGCATCAGCAATTTTAAACTGTATATTATGAAAAGTTTGGTCTGTAGATGTACTGCTCCCTGTGATATATAACAGAGCAGGATCTACCTGAGGAGCCATTAAAGCCTGGCTGTCCGGGATACCAATGTGGTTCCTGAAGAGAAGGTCATCCTCCTTAAACAAGGGGGATCTAATGGCCTTAAACAAGGGGGATCTAACCTGAGAATTGTGCTCCATAGCCCATCTGGAGTGAAATAATTTTGATGGGAGGATCTTTCCTAGGAGACTCACTCTGGCCATCTGAACGTTGCTAAGTTTCCCTCGCTCAGTGGAAGCTGCTGAACGTACCACTTCCACAGATTCCCAGTCTATTTCTGGAGAGCCGTGTCTAGAACTGGAATGGCTTTGGGAGGAAGCATGAGCAAACGCTCTATTTCTGGAGAGCCGTGTCTAGAACTGGAATGGCTTTGGGAGGAAGCATGAGCAAACGCTCTAGAAGAGGAAGGAGAAAGACTATCTAACCTCCAACGAGATTTGTCCACACTATTCCTCTTTTGGGATCCTGTCCCTTGAATTTTTCGCATACTCAAACGAGTATGAGGGGAAGGAGGAGCAGAATTTTTTTCCTCCGACGAGTAACTGGCAGAAGAGACCAGCTGCCTTTCTTTATTCTTTTTATGTAAAACTGGAACCATATCCTCCTCAGAAGATGAAGAGGATAGATCCCTGGCAAGTAAAGCTCTCTTATGGAGCTTTCTAACATTGATGGGGCTGCTTCTAAGTGAGGCATCCACTAAATCTGTGGCAGACACAGATATGGAGTCCTCCATCAATGATTCCATTTTAAAAATCTGAGGTTATCAGGATTCTAACGCTCAGCACGGCTCTCCTGATTATCTGATTGGCTGAAATGCTGTTGCTGTGCAGGAGCACAGCGCAAGCATTTTTTCAGCTCTGGCATTTGACACCTTTGCTAGGTAGTTATGCCTCCCGGAGAACAAATAGGTATAGGTTGAGGAACAAGAATTATACCAGGTGTCCAGTCACACCCTAATTCAGGGCTGATTGTCTCCCATCATGTCCACCATTTATCTCTACAGTACCCCTCAATTTTAGCTTATATTCTAGTCAAAGATAAAAAGTGTAAAAAAAAAAAATGTTTTCTTTAGAACAAAGGTTAGTATTTTGCAGATTTCTTTTTTGTACTATTACATATAGTAAAATAATAATAATTCACAGTGTGCACACAATCAGCTGAAGCAAAGGATGCTGGGAGGATGTGATGTTTTAACGCCTGACTAGGTCCTTTATAAAACCTCTAACATGCATGAAATATAAGCGAAATCTGTAAATAGCAGAACTGTACCTCATGTAAAGGTTATCTGCTGTTTAACTGTAGCATCCTGTTAAGTGCTTGTTTTGTAGTTCAGTATTATTTCCTTGATTTTGGGTATGAAAAAGATATGAAAGATTGGTTGATAACCCGCAGACACTGTGACCTTTGCCCTATATTTTACATACAAAAATAACAAATAAAACTAGTTTATCTAAGATGGCACTCGTAGCTATGCATGACAAGAGGATTTTCTTTCACACCAAAACTTCCCTAACTGTGCAGGATATACCCAAATCTGTCATGTGTAAAGTGTTTACTAGTGATATACTGCTAAATGTTATGACTATACAGTGTATTCGCACGTGCCTGTATATGCATGGTTAGCTGTATTTTATTGAACTATTAAAAATCAGATGTATGCAAGCTCATATACAAGTCAAGATTGAAGCAATCTCATAAACCACCCAGTGGTCATATGTGATACTGCAAGTTTAAAAATAAATAAAAAGGTACTGTACATTGTTCAAATCTGAGCATCCATTTGGGAGGTTTCCTCTCCCCATTAAGGCTGTTAAAAGTATGTGATTTGTACCCCTATAACACTGATGGCCAAAATCTGAAACTTCTATTGCTGTGGGCAGGAATTGCCATTAAAATACAAAAACTCTGTTTGAGCACATTTTCCTTTTTTACGTGTGCCCAGTTAAATGGCAAATCAGGTCATCTCGGCTTAGAAAAGCAAATATGTCAGTCAGGAATCAGTTATATTGAATGCCAGGTATGAAGAGCCATTTGTACTGGTTAGACTACTGAATGCTTACATTTTATTTATAATAACCTCAAATTCCTTTTCCACGCTTTTAAACACTGCAGCACTGTACGATATGCTTCTATATATTGCACGTCATTGCTAACCTCAGGCAGGAATGTTAAATTTCACAAGGATTTTCCAATCTGTATGTCAGGTTTGCATTCTGGCTGACACCTTTTTTTTATAGGATAATGAAATGAGCCATTCATTAGGTTTGCCAATAGTCTGGTGTAATCCAGTCTGGTCATTTTTATCTCAGGAAATCACACAGTAGCTAGCACTCTAACTGTCAACAAGTTAACCCTAATGTTGGTACACTGTATTTCATCACTTGCAAGATAGGTCGATTGGTTAATACTCTTATTATCTTTTCACCAATGACAGAATGAGAAGTTACTATGTTTCTAGCAAATCTGGCAGAGCCTTATTTACAGAAGGTAAGTCACTTTCAATGAAACTATCTATAACTGAGGTATCCAAAAGGTAGATCCCCAGATGTTTTAAAACGACAGCTTCCCTGATGCTTTATCATTCTAAAGGCATTCCAAAGCCATGCAAAGCATCATGGGAGTTGTAGTTCTACAACATCTGGGGATCTACCTTTTGGATACCTCAGTTATAGATGGACACCCCAGATCTATAGCATGGAATTATATAGTGACTAGTAAGCGATAATTTATTTAGTGATAAAATGCTTGGAAGAATAAGTGGAAGAGAAAAAGAATAAAAATGATAGATCTCTCTGTTAGTGATGTATGTTTACTAATCGTAAAGGGATGCTCTAAGCACCAAAATAACTTTAATTTAAGGGAACTTCATTGGAACACCTCATTTTGGTGACCATATATAAATGGGTCCTAAGGACCTGTCCCACATTTTAAAATATGCTGAACAGTTCAAGTCTACCTGGCAGATTTTGAGATGCAGGACTTGACAGGGCACTGCACTTGAGGGGGCAATCCACCAGTCAGCATGCCCATGGATTAGTCCCATACTGGAAGATGGGCAGGAAACATTGGAAAGTATATTTTTGGGCAAGAGTATCTGGGCACCATCTTACCTTCAGGGGTTAAAACCATAGTTGCCAACTGTCCCGTTTTGCAGTCCCGGCAAACTGGAGTCTATCCTGGGCAATTTACTCTCCCAGTACAGTCCCGGCAACTTGCTGGGCCATGGGCTTTTATTTATTATTATAGTTATAGTCCGAGGGAGTTCAGGGTGGGAGATCCTGGTGGCTATAAAGAGGTGCTGGGGGCTGCATTGAGGCTGCTGGGGCCGGAGGGAGTACTGACAGTCTCCCTTCCGATTTCTCAGCAGCTACCCCAGCACACAGGCTCTTGCTCTGCCTTGCGGACGCAGGCTCCGCCCCACGGCGAAAGCCCCACCCATGAATGTAAGCTCCACCTCCTTCCATCAAGCCCCGCTCCCATGTCAAGCAGGAGACCTTGCTGCAAAAAGTAGCTACCTGACCTCCCAACAACAGTCTCCAGTGCTAGGTAGGCTTAATATACTCAGCCTTGTGTGTGTGTGCATGCTAATAAGAAAGCTTGTGTGTGTCAGTGAGCTTGTTTGTAGTGAGCTTGTGTGTGTGTCAGTGAGCTTGTCTGTAGTGAGCTTGTGTGTGTGTGTGTCAGTGAGCTTGTCTGTAGTGAGCTTGTGACAACTCACCACCAGGGCCGCACTGGCCCACCGGGATACCGGGAAATTTCCCGGTGGGCCGCGGCACCTGGGGTCGGTCTGACATCCCTAATCATTGGGCTGACAGCTCCTGTGATCCCGGCCGGCTATGTGTGAGCTGTGTGGCCGCACAGAGCCCCATTGGAGCGGGGGGAGCCAGGCGGCCGGCACACTTCACACATGGCCGGCCGGGATCATAAAAAAATAAATAAAAAGAATTTGCGGTGGGGCGGAGCTTAGCGTGCGGCGGGGCGGGGCTTACTGTGCGGCGGGGGCCTGGCTGACTGCAGCATGGGAAGCAGGAAGGAGTCCCTGCTTCCCCAACAACAAGCCTCCAGGAGCTCCAAGCAGGAGGTAAGAAGCAGGTCAGTGTGTCTGTGTGTGACTGCCTGTGAGTGTGTGACTGTCTGTGTGTGTGACTTTCTGTGTGTGTGACTGTGTGTGTGACTGTGTGTGTGTGTGTGACTGTCTGTGTGTCTGTGTGTGACTGTCTGTGTGTGTGTGACTGCCTGTGAGTGCGTGGACTGTGTGTGTGCGGATCGTCTGTGTGCGTGGACTGCCCGCGACTGTGTGCTTCAGTGCAAAGCGCAGTGTGTGACTGTCTGTGTGTATTGTCTGTGTGTGTGTGACTGTCTGTCTGTGTGTGTGTCTGTCTGCCTGTGTGTGTGACTGTCTGTGTGTGACTGTCTGTGTGTGTGACTGTCTGCGTGTGTGTGACTGTCTGCGTGTGTGTGTGACTGCCTGTGTGTGTGACTGTCTGTGTGTGTGTGACTGTGTGTGTGTGTGACTGCCTGTGTGTGTGTGGCTGTCTACCTGTGTATGTGGCTGTCTGCCTGTGTGTGTGACTGTCTGCCTGTCTCTGTATGTGTGGATGTTTGCCTCGGTGTCAGTGACTGTCTGCCTCTGTGTGTGCGCGCACCTGCTAGTGAGGGAGCCTCTGTGTGTGTGTGCCTGCTAGTGAGTTTGTGCGTGTGTGTGTGTGCCTGCTAGTGAGTGAGCTTGCGGCTGTGTGACAGGGAGTCGTCTGTAGGGATCATATGTGTGTGTGTGTGTGTGTGTTAGTGAGCTCTTGTCTGTAAGGAGCATGGGTGTGTTACGGGCAAATGCAAATATTACAAGTTTTAGAATGAAATGTTGTATTTCTTAAACTGTGTACTTTGTCTTTAAGAGATATTGCAAACTGACAAGGTGTTAGAAATGGAACATATTGTTTTTCATAACTGTTTCTTTAAGCAATAACCTCAGTGCATAATATGTTTGCGCCATTTTGTCCTAGACGAATTACAATAACAATAATGCATAAACAAGCTTCAAGGCTATTCTACGACACTTGCAGTACACAATATACTGTGGTAACCCCAAGTTAATGGAACTTCCCCAAATCTGGGAATCTCCCACTACTGTACACTTACGACTTAGTATAAACAACAGATAACCTATTCAGACTTTAAGATGCCATCTTGAACTAAGTCAGGAAAATTTCCATGACGTATACACCCTTTAGTTCTGGCCTTGTATGTTTGCCAAATTAAGGGAGGACCTAAATTGAATAAAGTAAAAGAAGTGTTACTTTTTCATATTTGAACTACAGTAACCTAAAATGGAGACACCTAAGGTATAAATAGGTGTACTTTTAAATGTTAAGACACAGAGGAGAGACTTGGAGACAGACGCAGCTCCATCTTAAAATGACAGAGAGGCTGACATGATGACATGTTCAGAAGGGTATGTCAACCTATTAATGATATTTGCAAGCATGTAATTTAATCTTATAAACTCTGCTATAATGGATTTTATATTTTTATATAATAAATATCCAAAAAGACAATCTTGCTTCCAAGACAATCCTTATTTTATATTGTATTCTCAATTATTTATATATGTCAAATAGAGGATCTCTTACACTATATAAAATTATGGCTAAGATATCTGTATGGTTAGCCCTACTAAGTTCTATGCTTTAAGACATTATAGTGGTAAATAAAGGAACCACACACGGTTACAATTGGCGACCACGAAGGGACTTTGTACTTGGAAGCTTTAAATATAAAATAAATACCTAGGTAACCTCTTATACGTAAGAGAAGACACAGTACTTTGTCATGGCACAAGTCCTGAAATATCAAGAATCTATCGAGCTATGTGTAGCCCAGACTCAGAGAGAGATCATCATTAGAGATGTTTTTAATGTTTAGAAGGCACTGTGAGTTCAAGTGCCAGGTACAATGTAATTAGCATACAATGCTGAAATTGTGGATCTTAACTAATATCATAATAGAACAAATATAAATATTTGGTAAACTCCCTGATATGCCTAATACACCAGCACAGCATGGCCCATTAGTTCCAGGACAGTGGATTGCAGACAGGGGGATATGTTCTCTTTGTAGCTGCTTAGTATGCATGCACAGGAAAAAGATTAATGCAAAATGTTGTCAAAAGAAAAGTGATAAGACAGAGCGATGAAATTTGAAGTCTAATTCCAAGAATGCAAAGAAAATTGCATTATAGCTTAATGAAAACATTCATGCAACAGACAGACAGGATTTCTAATTATTGCATTACTGCGTTCTGGATTCTAATGTCCACTATATATGAAAAGTTTTAGAAAAAAGTGATATTTTCCATATTGTCAGTTACGCTAGCTGTTGATTAAAAATCAGGAATTATAACAGCATAACTATTTTTGGAGTCTGGAATTTCCAGCCAAGGTTGCGGAGATACAGAGACATGTAAACATTCCAAGGAATTGAGAAGTCGTTGTTTTATATTCCAAATTATGAACAACATTATTACATACAGCCATAAAGAAAAATACATGGCTTTTAAATGCATTCAATGCAGTACACTGCAGCATGTATTTTATGTACTATATGCCAACTAGCAAATATTTTTTCCTAAACAGAGTTGAAATTATACTACCCTCCTAGAAAAAAGGGCAACAGGTGGTTATACATCCTTTGCTTCTCTAAATTCTCTGCATAAATAAATATTGATAAAATGATTACAAATAATATAT
>OW240912.1:270301212-270424438 GCA_933207985.1 Pelobates cultripes
TTGTCTGTAGTGAATCTGTGTGTTAGTGAGCTCTTCTGTAGGGAGCATGTGTGTGTCAATGGGCTTGTCTGTATGGAGAGTGTGTGTGCATCAGTGAGCTTGTCTGTATTGAGCGTGTGTGTGTGACAGTGAGCTTGTCTGTAGTAAGCTTGTGTGTGTATCAGAGTTTGTCTGTACTAAATTTGTGTGTGCCAGTAACCTTGTCTGTGTGTGTCATTGAGATTGTCTGTCAATGAGCCTATTTGTGTGCATCAGTAAGATTGTCTCTGTCTGTGTGTGAGTATGCTTTACTGTATAATTTAATTACCCTAAAATAACTAATATTTTGAATTAGAAGAAGAAATGTATCAATAAAATATATATATATATATATATATATATATATATATACACACTATTGCATCACCAGGGCTCCATTATCCAGGCAATTGAAATAGTTGGCTGCACTCTCAGATTTCCTTAAAACATAACTTTTATTGAAATATTTAAGAGAAGATCAATGTTTCAGTGCCTCTTGTGGACTTTCGTCATGAACCTGATGCAAGTCCACAAGAGGGACTGAAACGTTGATCTTCTCTTAAATATTTCAATAAAAGTTACATTAAAAGGAAATCCGAGAGTGCAGCCAACTATTTCAATTGCCTATATATATATATATATATATATATATATATATAACACCCTACATAGCACAATGACTTATGGGGCTGGCGTAGATTTTTTTCCAGGGCTGCTTTGTATCCCCAGTACGGCCCTGCTCACCACCACCAGACCACCAGGGCAAAGCACCCCTGACACAAAGCCCCCCAGCACACACACATCACCTTCTCACACACATACAGCACCCCTCACACACACATACAGCACCCGTCACACACACTGCACCCCTCACACACAGCAACTCTCTCTCACACACACAGTACCCCTGACACACACAGCACCTCTGACACATACACAGCACCCCTCACACACACCACCCGTCGCAAACTGCACCTCTCACACACACACATTGCACCCCTTACACACACACTGCACCTCTCACACACACACTGCACCGCTCACATACACACAGCACCGCTCACACACAGCACCCCCCTCACTGCAGTCTGTCTGTATTCAGCAGTCTGTGTGTGTGTGTGTTTGTATATAAAGTAGCCTGTGTGTATTCAGGAGCCTCTCTATGTGTGTATTCAGCAGTCTCTGTGTGTGTTTGTGTATTCAGTGAACTGTGTGTATGCACTCTGTGTGTGTATTCAGCAGCCTGTGTGCATTCAGCAGTCTGTCTGTGCGTACTCAGCAGTCTGACTGTGCGTACTCAGCAGTCTGACTGTGCGTACTCAGCAGTCTGACTGTGCGTACTCAGCAGTCTGACTGTTTGTACTCCGTATTTAGTAGTGGGTGTGTACTTCGTATTTAGTGGTGGGTGTGTTCTCCGTATTTAGCAGTGGGTGTGTACTCCGTATTTAGCAGTCGGTGTGTGCGTTTATTTAGCAATCGGTGTGTGCGTGTATTCAGCAGTCGGTGTGTGATTGTGTTTAGCAGTCTGTGTGTATGTATTGTTTATATGTATGTATTGCATTTGTTGGAGATACCAATAAATATAAGCTTAATTTTATCGATAATTTATCTATAATACAGGTGTGTGTGCATAATATCCCAGTACAGTCAGTGCTCCTTGTATAGTGCTGCTTTCTGTATAATACAGGTCTGTGTATAATATCCTGGGACAGTCAGTGCTTCCTGTATAGTGCTGCTCTCTGTATAATACAGGTCTATGGGTGTATAATATCCGGGGAGAGTCAGTGCTCCCTGTATATTGCTGCTCTCTGTATAATACAGTTCTGTGTCTTTATAATATCCCAGAATAATCAGTGCTCCTTGTATAGTGCTGCTCTCTATATAGTACAGGTCTGTGTGTATAATATTCCGGGACAGTCAGTGCTCCCTGTATAGTGCTGCTCTCTGTATAATACCCATAGACTCCAGGAACTAGAAGAATCAGAAGCAGTGGAGTGGTGACTGAAGCTTCAGTCTGAAACATTTAACATGTTGAATTGGGGACATGAAAAGGGGCTAATGGAATATGTGCATATGTTTTTCCTTTTGCTCCAATTTCTCTCTTTAATTCCATTCTGTACTGCCTGATATAGATGCTGTGCTGCAAATGTATCTATCGCATACCAAGGATACATGGTACTGTTGGTGGGAACTTGGGTGTTATAAAGGTCTGCTCAATAAAGAGAGAATTGCAGGGAATTGTGATGGGAATTTCAAACTTTAGGTTGAAATAGTGCAGCTGAATAGGAGAAATTTTCCAACTCGGCTACTTTGGCCTTAAGTTTAAAATTACCATCTCAATTCCCTGTAATTCTCTCTTTATTGAGTAGACTCTGTAATTAGCACTGTGATATGTAGGCAGAGATTAAATATGTGGGTTGGACATAGTTGGCGGAGGTTTGCGACAGTGGGTGTGGTAAATTATCAAGGTAGTAATTTATAGATATGCTGCAAAGTGTCCCTGGAAATTTTTTTTAAAATGTTGGCAACTATGCAATTTGTAACAATTTAACCCCGAACATGGTACTACAGTGTCCAGCTCATTGCCCTCCTGCTTGCTTCCCCTCTGCCGCTGCAGTTTTAGGAAAGTTTAGCTGGGTGGCTGGTTATAGACTGAGAGAGTCAGCTGTAGCTCTCAATCTATCACTCACCTTGTGACGAACTGGACCTTGTCACGAGTCCTTTGAGGGGCATACTTGTTAAACCCTGGTTGAAACACTATTTGTGCCTGTTGGGACTTATAACAGGACAGCGACACCCCAGCCAAGCTGCGGCGATTAAGGGGCTATGGTACTTATGGTGTCCGGTGCGGTGCTTATAGTACTCAAGGTGACTAGGAAGCAGTGATTGGCGGAGGCACCCAGTCGGGGTGCCAGGCGGTCCGTCACATTTGGTGGCAGTGGTGGGATGGCTTCCTAGTGCAAGGAGAAGCATCCTGGAGAAACCGGTAACGTGTGGATTATATTGAGGGCAACACTAGCAGTCATGCAGCGCACCTGGAAGCAGAGGTGCCCACAGCCTTGAAGCAAGCAAACCATGACGTATCGCTTTGAGAGCGACCCCTACATTGATGAGGTAAAGAGGCGGCTAACCAGGTATGGCCCAGATCCTTCGGCAGAGATTATCATGGCAACCTTGCGAGAGTTGGACAATGAGAACCGAGCGGCGCGGCACTACAAGCTCAGGTTACACGAGATCCTGTGACGGTCCAAGAACAAAAGACCTACACAGGGAGTGAAGACTGACAGTCTCACTCCCCAGCAGCCGTGTGTGTCCCAGGGAGAGAAGCATCTCGTTCTTCCTCCCCAGTGGCAGAGTATGTTATTGGGAGAAGAGACAGTCAGTCTCTCTTTCCAGGGGCAGTGTATCCTACAGGGAGTGGAGACAATCGGTCTCACTCCCCAGCAGCAGTGTCCAGAACAGGGAGCGAAAGGTGTCGTCCTTCCTCCCCAGCGGCAGAGTGTGTTATTGGGATAAGAGACAGTCGGTCTCTCTCCCCAGCGGCAGACAGTCACAGGGAGAGGAGAGTATCGTCCTCCGTCCCCAGCGGCAGGGTGAGTTACAGGAAGTGGAGATGGTTGGTCTCACTCCCCAGCAGCAGTGTGTGTTACAGGGAGAAGAGACGGCCGGTCCCTCTCCCGAGCGGCTGTATGCATTACAGGGAGAGGAGCATATCGTCCTCTCTCCCCAGCAGCAGATAGAGTTACAGGGAGTGGAGACAGTGTGCAACTACAGGGGACAGCACTCCTGACCCCAATGGTGCAGATGGGACCACGGTCTCTGTACAAGACCTACAGGGATACTGGACGGCCGGTCCAGATCCCCAACCAACACCGCAGGAATGCCAGAAGGAGGAGGTAGGCGATTCCTCCTTTCCACAGCAGATCCTCAACCAGGTCCTGGGGGTAGTATCCGCTGACCCCATCCCAGCACAAAGCTAACATCAGGATAGAGCACCGCTGGCCTCTGCCCTACCTTCCCCTTGTTACAGTGCAGGACTATGTACCAGTCAACCCAGCAGCATAGCTGGCATCTGAGCAGAGAGCAGCTGGCCTCTGCCCTCACCTTTCCCTCTGTCCAGGGCCTGAATACCTGCAGGCCACCCCAGCAGAAGCACTGGCAACAGGGCAGAGCGCAGCTGGCCTCTGCCCTCTCCTTGTCCTCAGTCCAATACTGGACGACCCCCTGACTTACCCAGCTGTAACGCTGGCTACAGGGCAGACCGCCGCTGGCCTCTGCCCACCAAGTACCTACAACTCCATGCCCGGGATTACAAGGGAGACCAGGAGTACCAGATGCCCACTTGACCGCTGGGGCCATACAGGACAGAGATGGACTACAGAAGTCACCAGGTCCAGTAGTTGCCTATGGGTGGGCTACTCGACTAACTCAGGTACCAACCGACAGGAGGTCAGGTACCTGGTTAGTCTCCCCTTGGGAGGAAAGATATGTGATGAACTGGACCTCGCCACGGGTCCTTGTGTGTGTGTGTGTCTGTCTGTGTCATGCTGTGTGTCTGTCTGTGTCATACTGTGTGTCTGTTTGTGTCATGCTGTGTGTGTGTGTCTGTCTGTCATGGTGTGTGTGTGTGTGTGTGTCTGTGTCATGGTGTGTCTGTCTGTCATGGTGTGTGTGTGTGTTTGTCTGTCTCATGTTGTGTGTGTCTGTCTGTCTGTGTCGGTGTGTTTGTGTGTCTCTGTCTGTCTGTGTCATGGTGTGCGTGTGTCTGTCTGTCTGTGTCATGGTGTGTGTGTGTCTGTCTGTGTCATGTGTGTCTGTCACGGTGGGTGTGTGTCACGGTGTGTCTGTATCATGGTTTGTGTGTGTGTGTCTGTGTCATGGTGGGTGTGTCTGTCTGTGTCATGGTCTGTGTCATGGTGTGTCTGTCATGGTATATATGTTATATGTTATATGTTATATGTGGTGTATATTTATGAAGACATGCATTCCACTTGTTACTTTGGAATAATGAAAAATGTGGTATAATTAGTGCTGATGTAACATTTGCATTCACATGACAGTGCTAATAAATGTTTTGCATTTCTTACTTAGGAGCAATGCCTTCAGGCACTAAGGCATTCTCACAATTGTTAATGAGGTTTAACCCCTGAAGGATTCTGCAATTATGGCTGCAGGTGACTTTAACATGATGCAATGATGCCCATCACAGCACTTGATTGTACTTGGGTAAGAAACAGACAAACACAAGTAGGGATGAAGAAATATTTTATTGTCTTGGATGTTCAAAAAAAAGTACTTTTTTTGTGGGTTGGTAATGCTCACATTTTTATTTTGCTGCATTGATAAAGCCTGACAGTGGATGGATGTTTGCTTTAGTCCTTTGATGAAGAATTATATAGTAACATATTGCAGGAGCGTAGCCAAGGTTTTTGCAGCAGCAAGGCGCACGTAAACGTAGCGACGTATGGGATGTTGTGCAGAATCGGTCAATGGTTTGTTTTTTTGCCGCAGGGCCAAATTTATGTTTCACAGCTCTGCTATGTAAATTATTTCTCACAGTGATACCTTAAATCATGGCCCAGCCTTAAATTATTAGCAAATTTATTTGATTGCTTGTATATATATAATATTTTTATTCAAAGACTTGATAACAAATGAGTTGGATTGTGTTTATAATTTATAATATTTGTCTTTTTGACTAGCTTTCATAAATAAAGAATAACAAAAAAGAAAGAAAGCTCACTACACACAACAAGCTCACTACAGAAAAACTACACTGACACAAACTCACTGACATACACACACACACATGCACAAGATCACACAGCTCACTATAGACGGCTAAATGACACATACACAAGCTCACTACAGAAAAACCATACTGACACAAACTCACTGACATACACACACACACACGCACAAGATCACACAGCTCACTGCAGAAAGCTCAGACAAACACAAGCTCACTGACATACACATAAGATCACAAAGTTCATTATAGACCGATCACTTATACACACATGCAAGCTCGCTACACACAGCTCACTACACACAAGCTCACTGACACACACATTCACACTATGGAAAGTTCACTACACACAAGCTCATTGACACACACAGCACAAAAGCAGGCAAGGTGACCGACACACAAGCTCACTGTCACTCAAGTCTTGCTGTGGAGGGAGAGCTGGACGTTGCCCTCTGTCTATCTATATTCTATTTTTTTGCAAACTCCATCTTAATACATGGAATCCTTTAGATTCAGTTCTAACTAGAATGGATATTTCCTACTATTTCCCCACCACTGCCCCCTTGGTTAGGGTAACTAGTGCACGCTGGTGGCACCTGGTTTTATAAACCATTGTGCTTAAAAAAACATCAAATACTTTAACATTTAAACCTTGAGAAGTCTGGTTTGTAGATCTTAAAGGACCACTATAGTGCCAGGAAAACAAACTAGATTTCCTGGCACTATAGTGCCCTGAATGTGCCCCCACGCTCATGGCCCCCCTCGCGCCGGGCTGAAGTTGGAGGAAGGGGTTAAATTCTTACCTTTCTCCAGCGCCGGGCTCCCTCGGCGCTGGGGACTCTCCTCCTCCTTCCGACGTCATCGGCTGAATGCGCATGCGCGGCATTGAGACAGCCACTAGAGGCTGGATTAACCCATATGTTTCTCTGAAACTGCTATGTTTACAGCAGACAGGGTTAATCCTAGATGGAACTGGCACCCACACCACTTCATGAAGCTGAAGAGGTCTGGATGTCTATAGTGGTCCTTTAACTCTCAATATGGAAATTTAGGAATGCATTGTAGCCTCTAGAACTATTATGCAAATGTTAGTTATTATCCTCAGCAACATAATTCACTGAGCTATTCCTAGTTTATTAGCTAGCTGAGTATTTAAGACATGTACGATCAGAGCATATGTGTTTGTTCATAATGCTATTTCTGTTCTTCCTTCTAATATACCGTGATTTGGTATACTGATACCTATGTTATGTTCCAAGCAAAATGCACAAAAGTAGTGGTTTAATGATCGACTTCAAAGTCAACCTGTTTATACATGCTCAATCTAATGCAGCATGCTATACTATTATATATAAACATTTGTTTAAATGATCACTATAGGGTCAGGAACACAAAAATGTATTCCTGACCCTATAGTGTTAAACCACCATCTAGCCCCCTGGGTCCCGCATGCCTCTGTTAATACAGCAAAATCTTACTGTATTCAAGCCTGAAGCTGTAACTTTGCATGATTTTTGTCTCAGAAAAACAAGCAGTCTGCTGACCTCATCAGAAGTGATAGCCTGATCCAATCACAGTGCTTCTCTATAGGAGTGGTTGAGACTGACAAGGAGGCAGATCAGGGGCAGAGCCAGCATGATTCAAACACAGCCCTGGCCAATCAGCATCTCCTCATAGAGATGAATTGAGTCAATGAATCTCTATGAGGAAAGTTCAGTGTCTGCATGCAGAGGGAGGAGATACTGAATGTTTGGATGCATTTTAGGCAGCCATGACCCAGGAAGGATCTCTAACAGCTATCTTTTCTCTGAAAAGACGGTGTTTACAGCAAAAAGCCTGAATGTAATGATTCTACTCACCAGAACAAATTCATAAAGCTGTATTGTATTGTATTACTCCCCCAATACAGCTTGATGAATTTGTTCTGGTGAGTAGAATCATTAATCATGCAGTGTTTATATTACAGGCTAATATGGTTGCTAACTGTAGTTGTTCTGTTGACTATAGTGTCCCTTTAACATAGTTAAACATAGTTTGTATGATTGGCACATTTACTACTCAATACAAAAGAATTAAAAAAGCAAAAAAAGGGGGGCATCCTAAGCAACCTAACCACTAGACATGTGAACAAATATTCAGTTTGGTTTTAGTTTTCTTAATTACAAGTTTTGTTTCATCGAAATTCGGTAATTAGTCAAATGACACATGTAGCGGAGAGCTGATATTTCACAGGTTATCTCCACTTAAGATCCCAGTGAGGCGCATGAACAAGTATTATACATCCATAAGGTAGTACTTTCAGCAAGCAAAACAATCCAACAATATCCCAACATCAATCCCAATGACTGGACGACACACAGCATCAGGAGCAGAACTGACTTTTAATCCACACAACCTCCTTATAAAGCATTCTCCCATGCAAGGGAGGTATTCACCATAATAAGGACAGTAACCAATAATGTCACAGTTACCTCCCACACATCTCCTCCCCTCAGTGTGACACATAATCCCATTAAACATGCTGTAGTTTTCTCCGAGTTCTGGATGTATCCCAAAACAAGCAGTTAGAATAATACTTTGGGTACCCCCTGGTAGCCCTGATCTGGGTGACTAACATATCCAAAATTCAGCCAGATCGGACCAGGGGTTCGAGAGTTAGGCGGAGGGTGTAATTTAACCGACCACACACGAGGTGGTATCCGAAAAAGGCTCCATGTGTTTTGGCCTTGCGGTCGGTCTCTGTTCGGGAGTTAAAAGACATAAAAATAACTGCCATCCACAGCTAATCTTCCATTCGCATCAATTCCCTTGTTCGGGACATTGATTTTACCGAACGAAGGGCTGACTAGTCCCTCCGTTTGTGAGTTATGGAACTCTGGAGGTCTCAGCGGTGTTCGGTTGTTTGAGTGTCCGATTTGAGTTCCAGACACTCGACGACCAAACACCGCGTAAGATGGCCGCCGCACGTGGTTCGTATGCCGAACGGCGACCACACAGGCACATACAATGTATCAATTAAGCTGCGGTTAGCAGAGTGTGAACGCTTAACGAGGCGCACACGTCTCACTGGGGTGGTCTGATGGTTCGGTAGTTTCATTCGTATGAAAATACCAAACAATCATACGAAAACTCTATACACTTTACAGACATACAGGAAAATAATTACACCAATACATTTTCAATACGAATTCCTAAGGACAGCCTTAATAAAATCCGCTACAACACAAAATTCATCTGAAATTTTAAGAATTTTTGGGAAATTCAGAGTTGCATTATTCCCTAAAGAGCATTGTATAATTTGGAGGAAAGACGAGACAAGGGGTATATGATAGAAATATTAAATACATAAAGGGAATCAACACAGTAAAGGAGGAGACTATAATTAAAAGAAGAAAAACTACAACAACAAGAGAACATAGTCTTAAATTAAAGGGGCAAAGGTTTAAAAATAATATCAGGAAGTATTACTTTACTGAGAGGGTAGTGGATGCATGGAATGGTCTTCCAGCTGAAATGGTAGAGGCTAACACAGTGAGGGAGTTTAAGCATGCGTGGTAAAGGCATAAGACTATGCTAGCTATAAGAGAAGGCCAGGGACTAATAAAATTATTTTAAAATTAGGCAGACTAGATGGCCCGAATGGTTCCTATCTGCCATCACATTGTATGTTTCTATTGCTTAGTAGATGGCTCCCCTAATTTGGAATCCATGATGTAGAGTTCACTTACTTATAGTATCAATTTAGGAAGCGGTTTAGTAGATTACTCCTCTAATTTGGTACCCTGATGTGGAGTTTCCCTACTTAGGATGCCAAATTAGAGTGCTGTTTAGTGGATGGCAATCCTGATCAGGTATCCAGAGGTGGGGTTCCGCTACTTAGGATTCCAAATTAGGGTGCTGTTTAGTAGATCATTTTGGGAAAAACAGTTTTTATGCTGTTGTGCATGATGTAAAATGTGCTGCTCTTGGTGACTTTGAAAACCACTGTATTGGGGTGGCAGCACTTTTCACATCAATTTGTTATTGGATTGGCATCCTTAATTTGATACACTTAATTATGGAAATCCCACATATGAATACCAGACTGAGAGTCAGATACTAAACAGATACTAAACAGCTGAAAGATGAAAATTAAGAAAGAAATGTCCTTTTTCTTAATTTTGCTGTTTCAGTTGCTTGAAAGATCTACTGATGGAGTTCCCAGCAGACACCTAAGATCCCCCAAAATGCCCTGTTCCAGCCTGCAGTAGTGGCAGAGAGGATCAAGGGGGAGGGAGGGGGCGGAGCCTGACCAGCAACCTGATCGGACTCCTGCTAAAAGGGCTCACGATTAATTACCTGATTTTACGGGAATATTCAAGGATTCCGAGTTGGGACCAATGCTATAGTATGCTACCCATATCAGGAATACCTTGCCGAGTTTCTGGACTCCTTCCTTGGACAATATTGCTACCGGGAGCCCGAGGTTGTTTACTGCGGCCTGCGGCTGAGAGAGCTGGGGAGAGGCGGCCACTCTCCTTGCCCCCACACCAGTGGTGTAGGTTCGCTAACCCACCCCCTCCCCTGTTTGCTTATGCTTATGAGTTCATTTAGTTCTCCTGGACTAAGCCTTGCTTTTCAGGTCTAGTTCATTGGCTAAGAACATCAGCTGATCACCCTCAGCCAATGAGCTCAGTCACGCACCTCAGTGCAAAGCTAAGATGTTGCAATTCAGGCCCCATGCTGAATTTGGCCCGGATTCCAACTGGAACAAACACTGCTGGATGGGTGAAATAAAGACCCAAATGCTCCAAGCTCTAGCAGCCAGTGGGCAAATAGTTAACAACCCATGGTGGTGAGAGGGTTTATTATGTGGTGACTGGTAGGTCCTCCTTTCTCCTGAATACTATAATTAGAGCCCCACCTGCTTCCCACTAGGTGCTCATGGCAGGGGAGGCATTAGGATTATGACTATCGCCTCCATTCCCATTATCCCACAGGCCATATCCACATAGGATGAGGCCTTTCACGAACTGAGCAGAAATGGCTACAGAGTCGCTACTTTTAAACAGTTAGGAGATATGCTCTTACCTGCTGCATGGCAGATTGGGTCATAGGGAGGTTTTAAACTTCCCTTATAGTAATAAAGCAGTCTTATTGACCTCATAGGCTTGCTTTTAACCCCTTAACGCTGTTACGGCGTTCTATGCCGTCCCGCATTAAAAGGGCTTTAAAGCCATTGTGGCGGCATAGAACGCCATAACGGCTTTGAGCCCCTGGAGGTCCGGTGGATTTACCTCCGCCGCGATCCTCTTCTGGAGGGCTGCCTGACAGCCCAGGCAGCCCTCTCCTGGTGAATGAGGCCCCAGGGGCCCTGTGATCGTTCTCAAAGAGCGATCACATGGCCCCCTATAGCTGGCTGTGAATCTGCCAGCAGGGGGACTGTCTAAAATGTCAGACAGTCCCCCTGCTGGTGGGAAAGTAAAAAAAAATAATTAAACATGTTATAAAATAAAATAGAAATGTATTTATATATATATATATTATATATATACACTATATATACATATATATATGTAACATCATACAAAGTGTATTTTAATATTAATATAACTACATATTTTAGTATTAAAATACACTTAGAATGACATATTATATATATATATATATATATATATATATACTTATAATTACAATAATAAAATAAATTAAACTATTGAAACAAAATTTTATATAAATGATATATTCATATGTAATTTCATTTTAACTGTATTTTGTTATTAATATATATACATTGGAAACAAAATACACTTAGAATGACATTCTATATATATCTATCTATATATAAAATCTAAATAACCGCAAATATATATATATATATATATA
Organism: Pelobates cultripes; assembly: GCA_933207985.1. Classification (NCBI taxonomy): domain Eukaryota; kingdom Metazoa; phylum Chordata; class Amphibia; order Anura; family Pelobatidae; genus Pelobates; species Pelobates cultripes. The sequence goes on from OW240912.1 coordinate 270,312,845, forward strand.
TATATATATATATAGATAAATACATACAGTATAATTACATAAAAGATTACATTAGTATACACGTAGAATTTAAATACCTATAAATGCATATATATTAAAATTCTACATGTATATTTAATTAATCTTTTAACATAATTATGTGATTTGATTAATTAAAATTTGATTGACATGCCTGACAACACAGGGAGAAAGTGCAGAGAATTTAATTCGCAAGCACTATATTTGACCCTGTAACTCTCCTAGACACCATAAAACCTGAGGGGTACTGTTTTACTCGGGAGACTTCGCTGAACTCAAATATTATATATAGTAAATTGTATTACAAGGATGATATTTTAAGTAAAAGGGACTTTTTTGCATTTTTTACAAACGAACAGCACTTTTATGGACTATATTATTGTTGTAATATGTTTTACTGTTTTAAAACACTAATATTTGTGTTTAGTGAAGTCCCCCCATGCACAGGTTTTATGGTGTTTTGGAAAGGTAGAGAGTCACATATAAGGCTTGCATTTCATTTTTTTTTACATTGAAATTTGCCAGATTGGTTATGTTGTCTTTGAGAGTGTATGGTAGCCCAGGAATGAGAATTACCCCCATGATGGCATGCCATTTGCAAAAGTAGACAACCCAAGGTATTGCAAGTGGGGTATGTCCAGTCTTTCTTAGTAGCCACTTAGTCACAAACACTCCCTCCTCTTTAGGGCTCGTAAGCAGGGAGTAGGCCAATCGTGGTTGTTTATGAGCCCAAATAAAATTGGTGAAGGATTTGAAGATGTTCGCGAGCAGGGTTTTGGGTAATGAGATTGGTAGCACCTGTAGTAGGTGCAGGGCATTCATATTCAGGATATTAAGTCTACAGAACCATCCAAAGTGTGGTAGATTGCAGGATATAGGGTTTTTGGATAAGACTGAAGTAGGTTGGGGAAGTTACTATCATACAGTTGCAACAGTTCATGTGGGGTGTCTATACCCAGGTATTTGATTGTTGTGTCAACCCATGAGAAGAGGTAAGTCATTTGGAGTGTTGTTTTTGTATCCTGGGTTATGGTCAGTGGGAGGATTTCACATTTACCCAGGTTTGCCTAAAGTTTGATAATTTGCTATACAAGGTAATTTCTTTTATAAGGTGGGGTAGAGTAGCAATGGCATCTGAAACCGTAAACAGCATATCATCTGCGAATGCAGCTATTTTATGTTCAGTGCCTCCCGCTCTTAAACCTTAAATCAGGGGCTTGTCTCAAATGCCTTGGAGGAATGGCTCTGGACAAGTACAAAGAGGAGGGGGAAAAGGGGATATCCCTGTCTTGTACCGTTTGTAATTTTCACCGGTTCAGAAAGCTGACCGTTGATGCACAGCTTTGCCGTAGGTGTGGAGTACTGTGCTCCCAGCCAACACAGCCAATTTGGTCCAAAGCCCATGTGTTGCAATGTGTGGGTCATTAGGGTCCAGTCCACCCTGTCAAACGTGTTTTCGGCATCTATGAACAGGGGTAGACTGGAGCCCCCCGACTGGTTGGAGTGATAGATTAGGTTCACTATCTTTGTCGTGTTGTGTTTGGCCTCCCTGCCCGGGATGAATCCCGATTGGTCAGGGTGTATTAGTGCGGGGAGAAATGGTCGCAGTTTGTTTGCCAATATTTTAGTAAAAAGTTTAAGATCTATGTTTAGGAGTGAGATTGGCCGGTAACTGCCACAGAGCGTCTGTTCTTTCCCTGGTTTGGGTAATAGGATTAGTGTGGCATTTAGGGATTGCGGGGGGAGTACAGGTGACTGGAGAAGAGAGTTGAAAGAGTTAATAAAATGACCTGACATTGTGGTGGCAAATAACTTATAGTATTTTGCCGTGAGGCCATCTGGGCCTGGGCTCTTACATAGTGGCAGGTATTTGATCGCTGCGTGGAATTCCTCGTCTGTAATTTGTTGTTCTAGGGAGTGTCTCACATTGTGTGGTATTGTGGATTTAATACTCTGTGTGAGGAAATCGTGTAATTCTGCTTGTGAGGGAGGGGCCATGCGCAAGTTGTATAGTGAGGAATAGAAGTTGTGGAAGGCTTTGGAGATATTAGACATGAGCTGGGATTTTTTGCCTTCCTTGTTTTGTATTGAGGCTATGAAGGTGGTTTCTCTTTGGGTTTTTTTAAGGCGTGGGCCAGTAAACAACCACTCTTTCCTCCTTGGGCATAATATAGGCTTTTGGTAAGAGCAAGTTTGCGTTTGGTCTGAATGTTTAGGAGTATGTTAAGCTCAGTCCTCTTTTCTAATAGTGTTTTATAGGTCGCTAGTTTTAACTCTGTTTTGTGGGTCATTTCCAGGGACGTTATCTCTTGGAGGAGTTCGGTACTCTGGTTGTCTTTGTGTTTCTTATGCGTAGATGCCATTTTTATGATTGAGCCTCTTTTTGAGCATTTATGGGCGAGTCTGGGTATTTGTTTAAAGAGAAAAGTACTGATCAAGCTCTGATCTAATTTGGGTCTGTATTTCTGTATTGTTCAATAGGGTGTAATTTAGTTTCCAGTGGGCCCTGGAAGGGTGTAGGGAGGGTATTTTGAGTGTCATTGACAGAGGGGCATAGTCTGACCAAGTGATAGACTTATAGGCTCAGGATGTGATTAGATTCAAGAATCGATGAGGGAGAAAGAACATATCAATTCTTGAGTATAAGCCTGTTGCGTTGAAATAAAAGGAGTAATCCCTTTTTGTACAGTCGTATAACTGATTCAAGTCTAGGAGTTTTTGGATAGGGATCCGCACAGAGGAGTGGTAATAGTGTGCTTTGGAGGTTGTATCTAAAGCAATATCTAGTGAGACATTGAAGTCTCCTCCCAGGAGCAAGAGGCCTTCAGTGAATGTTTCAAGTTTGCGGAGGATCTTGCGGTGAGTGGGAAATTGTTTCCTATTGGGTAAATAAATATTGGTGAATGTGGTCTTAGTTTGCCCTATAAGTCCCTTTACAAAGAGGAATCTGCCGCTGTCGTCAGCGTAGTGTGCTTTATCTATAAAGGGGAGGTGCGATTTAAACAGTATTATCACGCCTCTAGATTTTGACATGGGGTAGTTGCTAAAATAACCTTTGGGGTAGTGTTTGTTCCTAAGGTGAGGGGCAGAATCTTTGCCGAAGTGGGTCACCTGTATGAAGACCACCTCTGCTCTATGTTTATGATAGTCAGTGAGGGTCATGTGTCGCTTCTCAGGGGTGTTTAATCCCTTCGCGTTGTGGGAATGCAGCCTCAACAGGGCCATCCTGCGCTTCTGAAGATAGTGTTTGTTCAGAATGTGTGTGCTTTGATACCTTGTTCCAATGTTGTTGGTGTTGCACACTGTATGCAGAACAATTCTGTAAGTCTTACAATGCAGTATCAGGTAACGGCATAAACAAGCAGTGGACAAATTTCTTATCATCAGAGGAAAAACTATATACAAGGAGTAGGTTCTCTAGCTTTTACAAGTGTTTAAGTTGTCGAATGAACCTGTGGGAGGAGTCAAGGCTGGTGTCAGTCCTTGAGATGGTCCTGAGTCTACAGGGAACAATAGTAATCACCTATGACACCGCTAAGAAGTCGGTAGGGTATGTGTAGTATAGTATGTGTCAGTCGGTACGGTTTTCCAAGTTTACATGCTTGGAAAGTATGTTATGTGAAAAGTCTTGGTTGGGAGTATTAGTGTATATACACTTAGTCTGCAAGAAATATGTATTAGGACCGGCGTTCAGGTCAAAATCAGTTGTGTATAGTGATGTTGTAGTGGAGGTAATGGATATTCGCGATATGTTATAGAACTATTGAATGTATCACTGGATCCCAGATGTCTGGCAGTAAAAAGAACCCCCCCTTCCCAACCTGCCTATCCCCCTCCCGGTGACGTCATGAGCTGTGCGGTTGCCCACCTTTGCTGTACGTCACAGTCAGTAATACCGTGTTTCCCCGAAAATACACCCTACCCCGAAAATAAGACCTAGCTGAATTTTCGGGGTGGGCTGCAATATAAGCCCTACCCCGAAAATAAGACCTAGGCATTGTACCTTTCGGCCCGGCGGGACTTCCTTCTTCTATGAGGAGGAGGAGGAGCGTTGCAGGCAGCGGCATCGCGCAACGTGATGACGACGTGCGCAGCGTCGTCAGTCTGCCTTCACGGATCTTCAGCGGAAGGATCCATTTCCGGGCGGTGAGGCACCCAGTGGTCGGACTCGGCGGGCAAGGAAGGCATCTTTGAAATGTGAGTAGATATTTTATGTCTGGGACTGAATTAATTAAAGGGGGCGATGAATTAATTAAAGGAGGCGGTGAATTAATTAAAGGAGGGGCTGGATTAATTAGAGGGGGGTGGATTTATTAAAGGGGGGTTGGATTAATTAAACGGGGGGTGGATTTATTAGAGGGGGTGGATTTATTAAAGGAGGGGTGGATTTATTAGAGGGGGTGGATTAATTAGAGGGGGGTGGATTAATTAAAGGAGGGGTGGATTAATTAAAGGGGGGTGGATTAATTAAAGGAGGGGTGGATTAATTAAAGGAGGGTGGATTAATTAGAGGGGGCTGGATTTATTGGGGGGGGTGGATTTATTGGGGGGGTGGATTAATTAAAGGAGGGTGGATTAATTAAAGGGGGTGGATTAATTAGAGGGGTGGATTAATTAGAGGGGGTGGATTTATTATGGATTAATTAAAGGGGGGGTTCAATGTACATACCGGTACCATAAATAAATAAGCCCTACCCTGAAAATAAGCCCTAGTGTGTTTTTTGGGACTAAAATTAATATAAGACCCGGTCTTATTTTCGGAGAAACACGGTAGTAACCCTAGCGGGTTGCCTGTCCCTCTGTTAGAGCTGTGAGGGTTATAATCCCGTTTCCGGGGCGTAGTGAAAAGGGGAGGGTGAGAGCATTTGCATGTGTGACTAGAAGCTGGTGTGGGCACTGTGAGTGAAGAGACACACATAATAACCTGAAACGACCATGCGTGTCCGATTCACCACAATGTGCGTGTATGCTATGTGCTTAGAGGTTATCAAATATTTTCATAGTGATGCAAGCAATTATGAACATTTAGCAACAATTATATAGGCATACGACCTGGTTGAGTCCTGGGTACCATTTTTTGTGCTGGGTAAAATGTTCGGCAGTCCATAGGACTAAGGACTCAGATAGTTGTCTCAGGGAGGCTAGTCAGAATAGGCATGTGTGAGTTGTTATGTAAATATACCCCTCAGTCGTTTCACCTTGTCAAATTTGCCAAGAGTTACGTCCAGCAGTCTGCTAGTCTAAGGACTCGGATGTAGCGCACTGTAGGGTACATAGAGTCCTGTCACCTTGTCCTTTGAAGGGAGAAATCATATGTTTGGATTATGGTGCTAGGCCTCTTTCACGGAAGTGCTCCACTCAGCTTAGGCAGGTGTAAAGTCCGTAATGTCCGGTATAGAGGATAAGCGTTAGTCCTGAGGGATTGGTGGTGCTGCCTTATGATAGTCCATCTGGGAGTCCATGATGTTGTCTGCTCATTCCATGCTTGCGTTCGTCAGATGCGTACATCATTGAGCGCTAGGGCTCAGGTGAAAGGTGCCACTTCTTGATATGTCATTATCGTGTGCTTTGTTCCCCTGTAAGAGACTATGAGATAAAAGGGGAAACCCCAGCGATATTTGAGATTTCGTTTTCTGAATTGGTCCGTTATGAGCCTGAGCGCCCTCCTGGCTTGTAAAGTGAGCCATGATAAATCGTGGAAAATCTGAATTTAGTGCTTGTGAAACAGAAGTGGAGAGCTTGTGTCTCTCAGCGCTTTCACTATTTCTTCTTTCACTGTGTAATAGTGGAGATGACACAGTACGTCCCGCGGGTCCTCATCTGCATTGGCCCTAGGCCTCAGTGAGCAGTGCACCCTGTCCAAGAGTAAAGTGGTCCCTGCATTGTGACCCAGGATAAGGTTAAAAAGCTCTTTCAGAGTATTCGCTAGGTCCTTATTAGCTGATTCAGGCAATCCCCTGATCTGGAGGTTATTCTTCCTGCCCCTGTTATTAACATTATCCAGGGACCGCTGTAGTTGGGACAGGTATGTTTCATGGGACTCAATTCTGGAAGCCAGGGTCTGAATTTGGACCTTCATGGAACCCCTATCATCCTCCAAATCTTGGACCCTGAGGCCTACCTGCCCGATGTCGGCGCAGAGGCTTTCCAACTTGTGCTGGAAGGAAGTTTCCAATTTTCCCAGCATTGTGACTAGGTCCCTTTTTGAAGGCAGGCTCCAAAGTATATCTTAAAAAAAACTGTTCCGTCGGTCCCATGGAGCCCTCCGATGCTGCTGGGCTAGGCGGATTTGAGTCTGCCAGGAGAGTCGACGGCACCATGTTTGATTCGGCGAGGTCCGTAAAGCGTACTCTTTAAACATCTTGAAGAACGAGCCCTCTTTTCCAGCCTGGGTCTTCCCAGAGCCTGTGTGAGAGCTTTGCAGCTTTTTGTGGTTCCCCTAGTAAAGCGATTTTTTTGCCTGATGTGCCGAGAGCCGTTTTAACATGCGGCCATTCTGCTTGCTAGCTAGCCACGCCTCTGAGTTATTGTACATTTGAGCAAAATTGGGCTTGTCATTTTAACTCAGGTCTGCAATTGGGGATTGAACATGCACTGTGCACAGGGGGGGTGCAGCCTGCCCCACTGGGAGCGAGTCTGGCTGCAGTTGCGAAATTTACCCTATTCTGCACCTGGATTAAACTGGTAACTTAAGACCAAGCATTGGGAGTAGGGGTTCCTGTTGTGTTTTGAGCAGGAATCAAACTCTGGTGGATATAACCTGCCTGGGGGTCAGGGCCCTTTCAGCCTGCCTGGGGGTCGGGCCCCTTTAGCATGTTGGTTTGAAATGTTTAATAAAGCTGTAGCCTGCCTTTGCCCTTATCTTGTTGACTTTTTTTTTTTTTTTTTTTTAAAGGGGGGGTAGGGGGGGTTAGAATGGGTTTTTTAGTGTGTTAGGCATGCTTTAGCAGTCACAGTATTTTACTATTCAAATTTGGTTCACATGCATCAAAAAGTGTTTTGAGAATTTGCCTACTTTTGAGCGTTTTGTTGCAAAGTCTGAACATTTGGTTCAGCTGATCCTTGGTTTATTATTTATTATTTATTCAGCAGCTTTCCTATAACCATCTATTATGGATTCTTTGGGTGCCACAGGCAGTACACCAATACAGAGCAACCGAACCAGCCTGTTCATTTTTTTTTTTTTTAAAGGTGGGGTAGAGGGGGTTAGAATGGGTTTTTTAGTGTGTTAGGCATGCTTTAGCAGTCACAGTATTTTACTATTCAAATTTGGTTCACATGCATCAAAAAGTGTTTTGAGAATTTGCCTACTTTTGAGCGTTTTGTTGCAAAGTCTGAACATTTGGTTCAGCTGATCCTTGGTTTATTATTTATTTTTTATTCAGCAGCTTTCCTATAACCATCTATTATGGATTCTTTGGGTGCCACAGGCAGTACACCAATACAGAGCAACCGAGCCAGCCTGTTCATTGTCATTCTCATGATTCGGTCGTAGCAATTCCGAGTTACGAAATTCAGACAAGCCACCGATCGCAAAAAAGTCAGACAAAGTCTAGTATATTCCAGAGTATTTACCGTTCCCTTTAACCCCTTAAGGACACATGACATGTGTGACATGTCATGATTCCCTTTTATTCCAGAAGTTTGGTCCTTAAGGGGTAAAATAGTGAATCTTTTTGTCACTTTATCATTATTTCTATTGCTTAGCCTTTTTCTCGTTTTTTAATCTTGCATAATACCAAAGGCCATGTCATAACTCACAAAGGAGAGTGGTAAGTGTGGAAAAAACCTCAGTATTTTTCTTCCTTTGTTTGTAAGTTAAACATTCATCATGTCTAGTAATCTCATGGCTAGGAAAAACCACTTATTTTGCTATGAACAGCAGCTCACACTAGATTCAGCAAACCTCTAGCCTTATAATTCTAGTGGAGTAACATTCAGCCTACTTCGGTCAATCATTTACCATTCCATTATGATGTTATAATAAGAGACATCTCTTGGCTTATCAGCACAACTAAGAAAGATATAGTATCCTTTCACTGCCAAGTACAGCTTGGACCAGATAAGATTAAATATATTTTCTTTATTGATGGACTTTAATTATACACAAGCACAGAATAAGGCACAGTATTACACCATGTAGCAAATGTTACACAGTCTTACACTGAAAGGGAGTGGGCTGGTACATAGTTAAACCTATGTTTCTGCAGTCACAAGGGTGGAACAATACATTTTTGACTGAGTTCATCAGTAAAGGACCACTAAATGCACCCAAACCCACGGTATCTTTACAAGAACACTGTAGTCACCCAGACCCCTTCATCTCAAGAAAGTGGTCTAGGTGAAGTGGTCCTGTCATTTTAAAGGAACTCTATCGGGTCAGAAACACAAACATGTATTCCTGACCCTATAATGTTAAAAACACCATCTAGCCCCCCTGACCTCCTTGCCCCCCTAAATATAGTAAACGTTTACTTTTATCCCAGTCTGCTGCTGGCTCTGCCCCTGGCTTACTTCATTAGAAGTGATTCTCTCTGCCAATCACAATGTTTCCTATAGGAAAGCATAGGATTGGCTGAGCTTGTCAAGGAGGCAGATGAGAAGCAATGGATTTGGGTATTTTGTGGGTGATGTCAGCTTAGAGGCTGACATTACTAAAAGAGGATCTGAAGGTTGCAGTGGAGTGAATGCATATGAATATATGGAGAAAGCTTTATAATCTTTGATAGATGTAGCGCTATATTGGTGTATAATGTCGGTTTGTGAATGGAAAGTGTATTCGTGTACAAGGACCGAATGCAAAAACTTATTTGTTCAAATTAGCTCCTGCATATAAAAACACAGTGCCAAATTGTGTACATATATAGGTTTGTAGTCCAAGTGTGTGTATTGTCCAAGTGTGTGTATTTGTGTGCAGCGTTTTCTGTATATGTATACCATGTGTATATGTAAAAACAGAAATATTTTTTGAGGGTGGAGTGTAATTGTGTATTGGAGTGTAAAGTCAATACTTTGTAGAGCCACCTTTTGCGGCAACCACAGCTCCAAGTCGCTTTGGATAAGTCTATATGAGCTTGCCACATCTTACCACTGGGATTTTTGCCCATTCCTCCTTGCAAAACTGCTCCAGCTCTTTCAACTTGTGAACAGCAATCTTTAAGTCTGACCACAGATTTTTTTATTGGATTGAGGTCTGGGCTTTGACTAGGCCATTCCAACACATTTACATGTTTCCCCTTAATCCACTCAAGTGTTGCTTTAGCAGTGTGTTTGGGTCATTGTCCTGCTGGAAGGCGAACCTCCGTCCTAGCCTCAAATCATGCACAGATTGATACAGGTTTTGCTCAAGAATATCCCTATATTTAGCACAATCTTTCCCTCATATCTGACCAGTTTCCCAGTCCCGGCTGCTGAAAAACATCCCCACAGCATTATGCTGCCACCATGGTGTTCTTTGGGTGATGTGATGTGTTGGGTTTGCGCCAGACATAGCGTTTTCTTTGATGGCCAAAAAGTAAAATTTTTGTCTCATCAGACCAGAGAACCTTCCTCCATACATTTTGAGTCTCCCAAATGCCTTTTCGAAAACTCAAAACGTGCCCTTTTGTTTTTTGCCAAAAGTAATGGCTTTCTTCTGGCCACTCTGCCATAAAGCCCAACTCAATGGAGCGTACGGCTTATTGTAGTCCTATATACAAATACTCCAGTCTCTGCTGTGGAACTCTGCAGCTCCTCCAGGGTTACCTTACGTCTCTGTGCTGCCTCTCTGATTAATGCCCTCCTTGCCTGGTCCGTGAGTTTTGGTGGGCGGCCGTCTCTTGGCAGGATTGCTGTTGTGCCATGTTCTTTCCATTTGGTTATGATAGATTTGTTGCTGCTCCTGGGGATCATCGAAGATTTGGATATTTTTTAATAACCTAACTCTGACTTGTACTTCTCAACAACATTGTCCCTTACTTGTTTGGAGAGTTCCTTGGTCTTCATGGCAGTGTTTGGTTAGTGGTGCCTCTTGCTTAGGTGTTGCAGCCTCTGGGGCCTTTAAAAAAAAGGTGTGAATATTTAATGACAGATCATGTGACACTTAGATTGCACACAGGTGGACATTAGTTCACTAATTATGTGACTTCTGAAGGTAATTGGTTGCACCAGAGCTTTTTATGGGCTTCATAACAAGGGGGGTGAATACATACACACATGCCAATTTTCTGTTTTCTATTTCTAAAAAATAGTTTTATGTATATATTTTTCTCATTTCACTTCACCAACTTAGACTATTGTGTTCTGATCCATCACATAAAATTCAGATTAATAAAACATTGAACTTAAGGCTGTAATGTAACAAATTGGTAAAAAGTCAAGGGGGGGGGGGGGAATACTTTTGCAAGGCACTGTATACTGATATTTGCAAATGTAGACTGCCAGATTGAGCTTGTGAAAACAGGAGTGTGGAAGTGTGGATTGCGCGTGAATGCAGGGGTGTGTTTGTAAAGAATGTCACCTGGTGTGAACACAATAGTGTATTCCACAGGTCTTAAAGGGAAACTATAGTGCCAGGAAACGAAACTTGTTTTCCTGGCACTATAGCTTCCCCCTCTGTCAAGACCCCTTCCCTCTTTTGGCTCTTACCTGGTTCCAGCACCGATGTCCCTCAGCCCCTGATGAGCTCCGCCCACACTCTTCCCACACCAACAGGGGAAACCATATGCGCATGCGCTGCAATGGCCATGCTCGCATTAGGATTTCGCAATAGGAAAGCTTTATTCAATGCTTTCCTATGGGGATTCGGTTGACGCTGGAGGTCCTCATGCATAGCGAAAGTCCAAAAGTCACCTTCAAGTCCAGAAGTCCCTTTATTGGCTGTCTGGTAGATAGCCACTAGAAGAGCAATATAATTACATGCTCAGGGTTAAGGGTGATGGGAGTTTGCACTCAGATGAGCTAAAGTGGGCTTGGTGCCTAAAGTGTCCCTAATGCAGTGGTGTGTTTTTAAGGTAAAATGGTGTGTGTGAATTCGGGGGGAGGGGAGTGGGGGTAATCTAAGATCGAAAGCCACTACAAAGGGCGGTGCTAAGAGTATGCCTTTAGGAGTTTTCTCTTTTGTTTGTCACTTAACATCTCCCTATTGCAATAATTCACCTCCCCACTTTTAGCTCTTTGATTACCAGACTCACTTTTCACTATATTTAGTAGTTCTGACTTGTCTCTCTCTATTAGCTCTGACTTGTCTCTTACTCTGTAGTAACTCATTGTATCACTTTTTAGTAACTCTTTTTAATAACTCACTTTCTCCCTCTTTAGTAACTCACTTTCTCTTTTTAGTAACTTTCGCTTTCTCTCTCTTTAGTAACTCACTTTCTTTCTTTAGTAACTTACTGTATCTCTTTTTAGTAACTCGCGCTTTATCTGTTTAGTAACTCACTTTCTTCCTCTCTAGTAACCCACTTTTTCCCTGTTTAGTAACCCACTTTCTCTCTTTTTAGCAACTTGCTTTTTTCTTTTTAGTAACTCTCACTTTCCCTCTTGTTAGTAACTAACTATCTCTTTTTAGTAACTCACTGTATCTCTTTTTAGGAACTCACTGTATCTCTTTTTAGTAACTCACTGTATCTCTTTTTAGTAACTTACTGTATCTCTCTTTGGTAAATTACTGTACCTCTTTTTAGTAACTCACTGTATCTCTTTAGTGACTCACTGTAACTATTTTTAGTAACTCACTTTCTCCCTCTCTAGTAATTTACTGTCTCTCTCTTTAGTAATGCACAGTATCTCTTTTTAGTAACGCACTTTCTCCCTCTCTAGTAATTTACTGTCTCTCTCTTTAGTAACTCACTGTATCTCTTTTTAGTAACTCACTTTCTCCCTCTCTAGTAATTTACTGTCTCTCTTTAGTAACTCACTGTATGTCTTTTTAGTAACTCACTTTCTCCCTCTCTAGTAATTTACTGTGTCTCTCTTTAGTAACTCACTGTATCTTGTTTGTGTGTGCAAATCTCACTTTATCTCTCTTTAGTAACTCTCACTGGTGTGTGTCTATTTTTCCCAGCCTCTACTTATGTCTCCCTTCCAGAGCCCCTTTGCTCTCTTGTCTCCGTCACCATTTATGTCTTCCTCCCCATGTCCCTCTTTCCTTGCCTGTCCTCCATCCACCCTGCACACATTGCTGAGATCCCCGGAGGAGCGGTGTGTGGAGTGGACGGGGCTCTGATGTCACGTCCTGCCAGAGCCCCGCAAATAAACAGGAAATTCCTGCAGTACCTGTGTGCAGTCTGGGAATGCCTGTAATTGGCACTCAGCTAGTATTGTTAGCTATTATGGAGATTTACCGATTAACTGACCCAATACTGCTCAGTTGTTTTGCCGGGCCCCTGCCGGCCCTGGGCCCTCGGTCGGGTGTTTTAAGGAAGAGGGTAATTACACTGTATTTTTTATGGATAGAAGAAATTGGGTTTCTAGTGCTTGTGCAATGGCTGCTTGGACTTCCCGAACCAGAGTATCTTCCTTCTGGCTGTAGATAAATGTGAAAAGGGGATGTAAAAGAAAAATGTTTTTGTTTTATTGTCTTCTTATTTCATATCACCCTTATACTCAATTGGATTTGAGGACATAACTGAAGGTGCTGCTTCCCTTCATCCTCTTTTCACTGTATTTTTTACCCCCTTTTTTTTCACAGGTGGTGAAAATCCTCCTGGGGCCTGTCCTCCCCCCTCATCCTAACCACCAATTGGCCTCACCATACCACAATTCCAACCACTAGCCGGCCTTTGGCTCACTGGGCACGTCCGTTTATCCAAACCATGTACCAGAGGTTAGGGGAGGGATAAGCCCTGACCTTCCTTCTTCACTATGTGCTCCTGATCCAATCCCGATTGGCAAGGACCTTACCCGCCACTAGCCCCGCTGCTTTACGCCTAAATCACCGGGAGCGACCTCGCACCAGATCCATGGCCTGCTCCAGAACATCTTGCAGCGCGACGTTGAACAGATCAGGGCCCACATCAGTAAGATGCACACCGTCGCTGCGAAATTAAACTGCTGTGTCCTGCTCAAAAATGCGGTGGCACACCGCAAAACTCCCGATCCGCAATACAAACTGAGAAATCTGCTTGTTCAGTTTTATTCTGCAGCGCTCTATTGCTGGCAAGGTTGTAGTCGTTAAGTCCATTTTTTTGCGGTAGCTGTCCCAAATGTCAAGCGTGAGCAGCAAGGTTGTAGGCAGCATAGTGTTTAATTTTGGCCTCTGTGAGGAGGAGCACCTGGTACACGTAGGAGCGGTACTGGATAGGATTAGAGTGGCAGGATTGACCTTGAAACCTAGCAAGTGCCACCTAGGGATGGCAGAAGTGCAGTACCTAGGACACCGGGTAGGGTGTGGGAAGCAGAAGCCTGAGCCAGCCAAGATGGAGGCAGTAGCAAACTGACCCTGTCCCGGCCCGAAGATCCAGGCGATGGCCTTCCTAGGGACCGCTGGCTACTGTGGGAAGTTTGTCCCCAACTACAGTGCCCTAGCTAAGCCCCTCACCGACCTGACCGGAAAGAACCTGTACCCCAGAGTGTAATCAAGCATTCCAAACTGTTAAGAGCGCTCTGATAAAAGCCCCTACCCTGGCTGCTCCTAATCCGAACAAACATTTTCTTATTCACACAGATGCTTCCATGTTTGGATTGGAGGCAGTGCTGAACCAGGTCAGGGACGATGGCGGAGAACATCCCGTAGCTTACCTCAACCGAAAACTCCTACTCAGGGAGGTAAGCTATGCCGCCATCGAGAAGGAATGCCTGGCAGTGGTTTTGTAAGTCCCTCAAGAAACTGCAGCCCTAAATCTATGGCCAACAATTCACACTACTCACTGATCACAACCCGTTGGTGTGGCTTAACCGGGTTGCTGGGGTCAACGCCAGGCTGTTACGATAGAGCCTGGCCCTACAACCATATGATTTCACTATCCACTACAGACCCGGTAAGTATCTGGAATCTTACCTGAGGTGGGAGTCCGAAGTACAGTGATGTACGCTCACCTTTGCAGATAGCCACCTGGACTGTGAATATGTGCATGGGGGCTGTGCAGGAAAGGTGCTCCAATACACAGTACAGGCAAGGACACAAGCAGAAGGATAGTCAAGGTGAAGCTGAAGTCAGAGGATGCCAGAGGTCAGGATAAACGAGGAGTGGAGCCAAGGTCAGAAGCTGGGGTCAATTTGGAGAACAAGCTCAGAAGACTAGAAAGCAGGAACTAAACACGTAAACCAGAATCAAAGAACTGACACTGCTCTCAGGGAGAGGCAGTGTTTTATTCCCAGCTGATAAGTGATCTGCCTCAGGTGAAGCACAGGCAATAGCCACAGATACAGTCCAGCCCCCTAGTGCTGCAGACATGGCCAGGTATAACAGGGATAGAACTACTCAAAAGAATAGAATCTGCTGTGGCTCAGAGGTAGTATATTAAGCCCAGGATATCGAAAGACCTACGATCAAATTCCCTGTTTGACATTTGTGGAACTGCCACGTATGGCCATCTGGATGGCACGGGGTTTACCCTGACAGTAAGCAAAATGGAAAGCTGACAGTTGTCAAGACAGACAGAACTGGAAAAGTGATCTGTGAGTACTTCCTCAGACATCCCCAAGCCGATCCGTTGGGATCAGACTGTGTATGCTGTGGTTAAGGGGGAGCCGTGTGGTGGAACCACCACTTGTTCGGGTGCTTTTTACTTATACTGTGTGTTTTTCCCTTGCCCTTCTTCTATTGTACCTGCTCCCCGTTAAGTAGTGCTCCTACGAAAGGACCTCATTCGACTCCCGAAGAGTGACCACCCTGATATTTAGAACATTCTCACCTCTAGCATAGTTGCAAAACCGCAAGGGAGGCAATTAATGGCCACCATTTTGTATGCCAGCCAGGGCAAGCATTCGTGAATTTCCGACTCATTCGTCTCCCGAACGAGGACCCCCCCCAGTGCCACATTAGAACGCTCCCACCAATTAATTATAATGTTCGTAAATGTGAAACTGCAACATTCGCACTGGCAACATGAGTGTGAAACCGCAAAGGAACTAATTATTAAGTGCTCCCCTGGGTGGCTGCTATTTCGTATAGATGAACGCCAACCAGGGGGAGCATTCGTACTCTGAAAGAAGACGGTTCCCGTGCAGGAATCTCGCCAACAGAGATTGCCTGGAGAATGTGCAAACTTCCTGTGCTTGAGCTCCCTGGTGTAGAGGATCCTGGAATACGACTTCTTGCATGGGGCTATGCATAAAAGGCGTGTGTGGCTCAATAAAAGGGTGCTGTACCTCCAGAACTGTGTGTCGTCCAGTTACTGGGGAGAAATGGGTCTCTTTATATTACTATAAGTGGTTCCTAAGCGGCTGAAGGAAGGAATTAGCAGAGGTAACCTTTCGGGTTACCCGTGGTCCGTTACACTCCCCCTTTCAAATTTTTTCTTTGGTCTCCTGTTTCAATTGAAGGCCCAGAGGTCCCAACCAACACGCTGGAATTTTAAAATGGCACCAGGTACGGGGGCAAAATGCCTGCCTATATATATCACAACCCCCTTCCCCCCCTTAATACACCCTTACCTAACATTCCTCCCCAGTTACACCTACACTTTCCCACACCCACATATGCCCCTCATCCGGCCAGCCTTTGGCCGCCTCCTCAGGCTCTTGACTTTGTTTCTCACACAGCCATTATGGTGCCTGGCAGTGAATACACAATAACTCTATGAGAGCTGCACAAATAAGGGGCAAAGAGTCTTAGTAGGCGAAAAACCTTGCACCAACAGGGGGGCCCTTGATCTCCCAAGTCTGCCCATGCCTACCAAGTGTCCCTCTTTAGGGGGGACAGTCCTCAAATCCCTCAAATGATGTCTCTTTTTTTCTAGGAGCTCCACAAATATTAAAATATAATAAATGGGTTTAGAAAATAGTCAATGTAAATAAGATATATTATTCTTGTTTGACATTACAGTTTAGTCACATTAATGGTTATTAGTGAGTCACCTAAATCAGCTCTACCCCTGGCCACACTCCCACTCCTAGAATTAAAGGGATTCTATAGTGCCAGGAAAACAAACCCGTTTTCCTGGCACTACAGGGTTAATAGGCCCCCCTCCCGTTGGGCTGAAGTTGTTAAAAACCCTTACCTGAATTCAGCGCTGGGGCAGGCTCACCCACGCTCCTCCCCCGCCGACATCAGGATTCTTTCCTATGCGGAAAGTCTGACGCTGGTGGTCCGTGAGGACTTCCACCGTCAGATAACGGACCAAAAGTCTGTTAGGATTGTGGAAGCGCCCCCAGTGACTGTCTGGTAGACAGCCACTGAGGGCAGACTTAGAGCTACAATGTAAACATAGCAGTTCTCTGGAACTGCAATGTTTAACATTGCAGCACTAGATACAAAAGGGCCACAGCACCCAGACTACTTCAATCAGTGTCTCTTTAAGGGGTACTTATTCGCCCATTTTAAATTTAGGGCAGTATGCTTTTGGTATTTCATATGACTGTGCCTAAACGTAATGCATTATGTCCATTCCTGCCTTTGGCATGCTGACTTTTTTTTGTTTGACTAATTTTCATATCTTTTCAGATAAGGCAGGTTAAGAATGAACCATAAATATATATATATATAACATACCAATATATAGTATATTATATAGATCAAATGTTATAGCTTGACTATTTTATAAGCAACAAACAATTATACTTACTGAATCATACACCAGTGTTTTTAAGTCAGACTTAAATAGAAGGAACTTCTGAAACAGAAGCTCCTTGTTAACGAACATACTGAAGTACTATGAGACCTGTGACTAATACAAAAAAAGCCTTATCCAAGTGAAGGTTTGTGGAGTTTAGAGTTTCATAAAAGACACCTGTGCTTATTGTTAATTGGTCAGCCATGAGAGCACTAAACCAGGAACATTGCTGGTCATTCATGGTTGCGCTGAATCTCAAGTACTTAAGATTGAAATATAAAAGCAAATTTAAAAGGCTACTTCAGTTTAACAGACCATATAACAAGTACTGTATCTTTATTGTTTCTTCTGTAATCTTCAAAACAGGTCTATTCTAAAGGGATATATGACCAGGAAATTAAGGATTAATTATGGGAACATTTAGATACAGATAATGCATTGTAAAGTGAATAATATTTACTACAACAAATTGAATGTGTCCATTGAAATATTATACACGAAGATATAAGCATAGTATAAATAAATTAAAAAATGGCATGCCTGAAATTTTAGTACAAGAATTGGAAAATTATTCCCATACTAAACTGTAATTTTGGAGTTAAATGCACACTCAGCAGTCAGGACAGAAAATGTCGACGAACAAATCTTAATAAATTCCCCTCACTCTGTAGAAGCCTCAGCCTTACTATAAAGTGTCCACAGAAGGATGGGTAGTTGATGCTGCCCTGGAAATGACCAGGGAAAAAAAATTTCAGTTAAGTATAGGTTTTTCATACTTCCTAGCCAACATGACAGTTTCACTATTGGGGAAACCACAAGTCAAGAAGGAAGAGAGATATATACGATTAGGTGTGTTTGAAGCATTATTAAGAAAATATGGTGGATAGGACCCAAACTGAGAATCTTTATCCTTGGGAATGTGATACATTGCGAAAGCAGAATCTGAAGCCATACAAATTAGTTCCTGTGGAAACAGATGCCCAAGTTGTGGCCATCGCCAGGGTAGAGTGAGGGAATCTCCAATTCTTATTCGGAGAGGGATTTTTTTTTTTTTTTAACAGCCAGCTAGAGCTATTCAGTTATTCAAACTGTATATGTGACTCTGAAAAACTTGTGAAAACTCAAATACAGAATGTGTTTATAGAGTATATCAGTGTAGGAGAGATAATGGACAAAACAGAGTACAGCATCACACTACACATATATTCCCAACACATATTCCCAACATACATCGGTCACACGAAAAGAGCAGACGTTAATTCCCTCTGCACCTTACACTGGATAGAGATTCTGTGATACTGCAAAGTCAGATATAGACCCAAATATCACATCTAGAACATCTGTAATCCACGGATCATCCCTTCATTTAGTAGAGATGCAAAACAAATGGAAAAGATATTATGACAAAATAGTTAGAATAATGATACTGTAAACCAAAACCAGATTTGTTGAATAGATGGTACTTCACTCAAACAGCAAGAGGAATAAGATGTTATGGCCAAACTCTGCATTCAGTATACCCATAGCATAGGCATTCCCTAATGCACACAGAGTGCTGGCTGCTGAAGAAGCACTCGAGAAATCAAGTCAAGTTATGGCTGCCGGGGTCCACAGTCTGCCCCTGATCTGAAGGGGGAGAACTTTGTCTGTACTTCCAGGCCAAGTTCTCAACTCCTTCTACTGTACTAGACCATTGCTGCAGCTTATAACGGCAACACTCTAATACATTTCCTGGCGCCGGCCCAACGAGAACAGACAGGTTGCATTTCACACTGGACCACCAAGAATAAAGATTCTCCCCTCCCTGGCCTAAGGTAAGCCTCGATAAGGAGGGAAGAAACTGCATTTGTTTTTGTTTTTTATTAAAGCCCTACTACACCACCTAACCCCCCACTTCAGCCTCTTATCAGAGTGAGTGAATAAGTGACCAGTTTGTTTACTAGTGAAGCAATGTGGTCCATTGCGCTAAAATAAAATACGACGGGTACGGTATCCTTAGGGAGGGAGGAACTTTTTGACTCCTGCTTATATGTATCTGTGAATTTGTCTGCATTTATGACTGAATGTGTGTGTGTACTTCTCTGTGAGTGTGTATTTATGTGTGTATACATGTATCTGTGAGTATATCTGCATACATATGAATATGTTTCTGGGTATATGTGTGTATTTGTGTGTTCCTTGATCTACTGATGTAGATATCCATGAATGTGCAACCCTTTGTGTCTGTATTTGTGTATATGTGATTGTGATTCTGTATATATGTATCCGTGTGCATCTATGTAAATGTGTGTGACTCTGAGGGTGAATTATGTATCTGTGTGGGACGCTCTAATTGAACACTTCTGTGACTGATTGCAGTCTCTATATGTGTGTACTTGTGTGGGTCTTTCTATTGCTATTATTGAAATCAGAAATAAATTGTCTATTTTATCTTCCATGTCTTCCCAGACAGCTACTCACACACACAGTCACACTTGTGTTTTATTAAATGGGCTGCACACAAATATCAATAGAACTATATACTGTAATATATTTAGGTTATTTATTTATATATTTATATAGGTACATACTAGAGTCAGCGTACCTATAGATATAAACTTGCTGTTGTGGAATAAACGCTCACCAGACGATTAACCAAAACTTGGATTAAGATACCATGATGTAAAATATATAACATAGGGCAGGATATAGGTTAATATCAACCCATTTTAATAAAACCACATGTAGGTAACCTGAAAAAAAGGAGACACATTATAGCATAAAGTATGTAATGAGACATTATAATAATCTGTGAATCTATTTCAAATTGCTTAATATAAATTTAAAATTACGGTAAACCTATACAGACTTTGTCTAAATATATAGCCATTTAGGACTTACCTTAGAATGCATAACCTTGGGCATTCTTAATTAATGAATTAAAAGGGACACTATAGTCACCAGAACAACTACAGCTTATTGTTCTGGCGAGTAACATCATTCCTTTCAGGCTTTTTGCAGTAAACACTTTTTTTTTCTCCAGAGAAAATGCAGTGTTTAGATTACAGCCTAGTGATAACTCCGCTGGCCACTCCTCAGATGGCTACTAGAGGTGCTTCCTAGGGCAGTGTTGAACAGTGTACAGCACTAGCATTCAGTGTCTCCATCCGCTGCATGGAGATAATGAACTATCCTCATAGAGATGTATTTATTAAGTGCATCTCTATGAGGAGATGCTGATTGACCAGGACTGTGTTTTACTTGTTCTGGCTCTACCCCTGATCTGCCTCATTGATAGTCTCAGCCAGTCCTATGGGAAAGCATTGTGATTGGCTCAGAGAATCACTTCTGGCAAGCAGATCAGGGGTACAGGCAGCAACTACAGACTTGAATACAAGTAAAATGTAAGAGGGGGGCTAGATGGTGGTTTATACACTATAAGGTCAGGAAAGAATGTTAGTTTTTTTGAGGTGTCCCTGAATCAGTGGAGAAAATCACTAGAAAATGGAGACATGATCATGCACCATAATACAAAGGTCTCAATTTAATTATTTCGGATAAGCTTTTTAAATGACTTATTTATATTAGTCACCATTAATGCCTGTGGTATTTTCTGTAGATTAATCATTTGAAAAGGTTTTCTAACAAATGATCATTTGTAAAGCTATTAAAAATTACTTAAATTGAGACCCAAGTGCCTGCGCATCTGCATCCCTACTCCACATTAAAAAGATTTAAAAGGACTCTAAAGTCATCCAGACCACTGTCCTTTAAGCCCTGCAATGTAAAATGTTTTTATACCCAAGTGCCCGCATCTGCATCTATACTTCTCTTATATCCATAGTTTTTTTTTAAACTGCAAAGTTTACATTGAAGGGTAAATCCACCATCAGTGGCTGTCTTCCTGACAGACACTAGAGGCGCTTCCCTGGCACTAAGAGTAAAACTTGGTCACATTACGTTCTTAAGAATGTGTTGAATATAATGCTTTCCTTTAGGCAACCTTGGATGCACACACCATGCTCACTGTACATGAGGTCCCCAATGTTTCTATAGGAGAAGGATTGGACCCTGGAGGAAGAGGCCATACCCCCTTGATAACATTGCAGGAGGGTAGGATATGAGCAGCATTGAGGGAGCCTGGGCTCCAGAAAAAGATAAATAAAACATTTTAAAAATTGTATTGTATGGTTAGTGGAACTAGGTACAGGGATACTATATCATTAGTAATGCAAACCTGTATTCCTATACTTTTATTTGAAATGAGTAAGCAAAAATCTGGCATTCCGTATTTTTTTTAAAACTATACCCTGTGATATTGGCCAAAAGTGGATAGATAAATAAACAAAGATAAAACAAATACAGATGTATTAATATTCATAATATGAGGAAAATAGGCAATGTAGCCTGTTTTTTGGGGTGATACAGTTTGCAACATTGGACACTACAATCAGGGGTGTGAAAGTCTGGAATTCAAAGGGAATTTAACATTTAAGGCAAAAAATACATAAAATGAAAAAGAAAAAAAAAATCTCGTCAAGAATGTTTTTATTTTGGATAATTTAGCCTAACACCATAAAAATACACTGCTCAAAAAAAATAAAGAACACAAAAAGAACATCCTAAATCTGAATGAATTACATATTCTTCTGAAATACTTTGTTCTTTACACAAAAATAAAAAAAGGAAATCAAATTTCAACCCATGGATGTCTGGATTTGGAGTCACACTCAAAATTAAAGTGGAAAAACAAACTATAGGCTGATCCAACTTTGATGTAATGTCATTAAAACAAGTCAAAATGAGGCTCAGTAGTGTGTGTGGCCTTCACGTGCCTGTATGACCTCCCTACAACGCCTGTACATGCTCATGATGAGGTGGTGGATGCCTTCTGCTTCCTGAGGGATCTCCTCCCAGACCTGGACTAAAGCATCTGCCAACTCCTGGACAGTCTGTGGTGCAACGTGACGTTGGTGGATGGAGCAAAACATGATGTCCCAGAGCATCAATGCCTTCGTCTTGCAGGAACTGCTGACACACTCCAGCCACATGAGGTCTAGCATTGTCTTGCATAAGGAGGAACCCAGGGCCAACCGCACCAGCATATGGTCTCACAAAGGGTCTAAGGATCTCATCTTGGTACCTAATGGCAGTCAGGCTACCTCTGGCGAGCACATGGAGGGCTGTGCGGCCCCTCAAATAAATGCCACCCCACACCATTACTGACCCACTGCCAAACCAGTCATGCTGGAGGATGTTGCAGGCCGCAGAACGTTCTCCACAGCGTCTCCAGACTCTGTCACATGTGCTCAGTGTGAACCTGCTTTCATATGTGAAGAGCACAGGGCGCCAGTGACGAATTTGCCAATCTTGTTGTTCTCTGGCAAATGCCAAATGTTCTGCACGGTGTTGGGCTGTAAGCACAACCCCCACCTGTGGACGTCAGGCCCTCATACCACCCTCGTGGAATCTGTTTCTGACCGTTTGAGCAGACACATGCACATTTGTGGCCTGCTGGAGGTCATTTTGCAGGGCTCTGGCAGTGCTCCTCCTGTTCCTCCTTGCACAAAGGCGGAGGTAGCGGTCCTGCTGCTGGGTTGTTGCCCTCCTACGGCCTCCTCCACATCTCCTGATGTACTGGCCTGTCTCCTGGTAGCGCCTCCATGCTCTGGACACTACGCTGACAGACACAGCAAACCTTCTTGCCACAGCTCGCATTGATGTGCCATCCTGGATGAGCTGCACTACCTGAGCCACTTGTGTGGGTTGTAGACTCCGTCTCATGCTACCACTAGAGTGAAAGCACCGCCAGCATTCAAAAGTGACCAAAACATCAGCCAGGAAGCATAGGAACTGAGAAGTGGTCTGTGGTCACCACCTGCAGAACCACTCCTTTATTGGGGGTGTCTTGCTAATTGCCTATAATTTCCACCTGTTGTCTATCCCATTTGCACAACAGCATGTGAAATTGATTGTCACTCAGTGTTGCTTCCTAAGTGGACAGTTTGATTTCACAGAAGTGTGATTGACTTGGAGTTACATTGTGTAGTTTAAGTGTTCCCTTTATTTTTTTGAGCAGGGTATATTATTGAAATCACTTCAGATTCCAAACATTTTACACTCTACTGATTATCTCCATAAATTCAATTATCTTCTTTTATTTGCCTTAACTGATTCCAGAAGCATTTGGTACATAGGGAATAAGCCAAGCACTGATATTACAAAGTAGTACAGGGTTCTGTCATTCCCTCAGATTGGCCATGTGCACTTGCAAAAGACCAATTCGAGATATGGGTTGGAGTATTATGAAGGAGGGAAAAGGGAAAGTCCAACATATTGGGGACCTGTTTACATCTGCCAGTTCTTCCATAATTCAGTTTAAATTCCAGCTTCCTGCAAGGCTTTCTCCTACTCAAATTCCAAGCCAACGAGAGCAGTCATGTTGGATTACTTTCCAATATCCCTTCTCTTTGATGAAAGACAGTTTACGGTGACATGTTCCAAAGATCAGTTGGTAAAACACTAATAAGTAAATTGTGCTCAATATTTGCACAAAAAGGCAAAAAAAAAAAAAAGAAAAAAAAAATCACACAATAGACTTCATTTTTGTTTTTTTTTACAATAACCCCAACTTATAACTATCATAAAGATTGTAAAATAAAAACACCACGAGGTAAATTGTTACTCATTAGATTTAATGAGGCAAAAGGCTCAATGGTGACAGAAAATCTTTAAATACTTTAAAAAGATGGTGGCCGAACGTGTACACCACTGACCAGGAACTCTCAAGTACAGTTTATTTATTACAAATTCTGCAGCGCTTTACAGTGGGTGGACAAACAAACATGTAATTGTAACCAGACAAGTTGGACACACAGGAACAGAGGGGTTGAGGGCCCTGCTCAATGAGCTTAAATGTTAGAGGGAGTGGGGTAAAGTGACACAAAAGGTAAGGGCAGTATTAGACTAATGACCGTTGTAAGAGAGGAATCAGTCGGGAGCTATTAACAGTTTAATTGATACGCTTTTATGAAGAAGTGGGTTTTTAATTATGTTTTTGAAGGAGAGAAGACTGGGTGAGCATTTAATGGCGGAGGGTAGGGAGTTCCACAGGAACGGTGCAACCCTTGAGAAGTCTTGAAGGTGAGCATCAGAAGTGGAAGTACGGAGAGGTGGGAGTTTATCGAATACTAAAGCTTTAAAATGGCTCTGATCAGAAATCAACAAATTATATAAATAATCTATATGTTGCGTCAATCATTTTTAAATCTTCTCTGCAATTAAAGACGTTTTGGGCACAGATTGCATCAGATGGTCCACCACTTCTAATTTTTTGTACAATGGGAAGTTGAGAGTGCAAAGTGCTAAATGTTGAGAGACATTCTATTGATTTACATGGTGTTTAGTCCTAACTGAGCACTGTTCCCATCATCTTTAAATTAACATGATCGGGTTCTCTGGAGTTTCCTCCCTGCGTGCTGCCAAGCACATGCTTACCCAAACTTTACCCAGTACAATTGTTAATTGTAATTTTGTTAATTGTACCCAAGTAGTAGATGGTATTATTTAGAAATTATATGCTGTAAATTTGAGGAGGAATGTGATGGGAGAGAGATTAAAAAAGGGATAGGAAGGCATGGGGTACAAGGGTCTAAGGCCTCAATTTAAGATTTTTGGCTAAACTTTTAACATGATTTAATATTATGATGAATTCTTTTATTTAATATTTTTAAATATGTTTTTGATATTTAAAACAAATCATCTTAAAAGGTTTAGCCAAAATTAAATTATTTGAAAAGTTCATCCAGTACTGTAAAATAAAGGTCTACATTGAAATTGAGAATTAAGTAGTGAGACACTTGCCAACAAGCTGACCTGGAGTTAAACAGAAGCACATAGGTGTTATAGGCACCTCTTTTAACAGCTAATTCCTGGTAATATACTACAGTATGGTTACACAAGAACAACCAAGCCTCAAAATTAAGTCTAGCAATTGAAATAAAAAAAATTAAAAAAATCGGAGAGTAGACATTAATCTTACCAAGTTTGCCATGCCCTGGCCAGGCTGGCATGGGCAAGTAACTTTTAGGCCTGACTACTAGTGAATGACTTGAAATTGTGGGCCCTGAGAACAATAATCTATTTGCCTGATTGTATTATGAACACCTGCTTTAGGTAACATTGCAACTTTAAGGATGGAATCAATAGGGAATTCATAAATCCTGCGTGTTATAAGTGCATATATTCATTACTGGGGTTACATTATTTAACCCTTTTTACACAGCCATGGGTATAGCTTGGCTTCGGCTTGGAGACTGAGGTTGGCAGCATATACCTGGGGAATTACATTAATCTCATGTCATGGACTATGGCAATGGTTCAGGACTTAACACAGCATTCCTGGTAGCATATGAAGATGAAAGAACAACAATAAATACACGAGCCCTTCACAGGTCCTACATTTGGTCCTGGAAAATAAGCTTTATGTATTAAGTAGCCAAGGTCAGTCATAAAATAAAACGATTTAATAATAAAATAAAATAAAAGTCAACTCAATTATGGGTGCACTGGAAATACAGGAGTAAATAAAGAGTTGAACACATATGATCCCTTTTAGCACAATACACTTCTATTAAAAAAAAAGGAAATTTTCCTTAAGCACATATCACCTTAGACACATAATTGCTGAAACCAACAAAATCATTTGATGGGTGCATAAACATTAAAGCTTTGAAAAGTATGAATCTTTTTTTAATAATTTTTTTTAAACTGGTTGAGTGCCATATTATTACACCAGTTACAGGGTGAAGGCACTGTCCTGATTCTCACAGTTACATCACAATAGTATATTATTCACTATTACAGATAACCAAAAACACTGGTGCTTTCTGTACTATATTTAATATCTATTTCCATACACTGGGTTATAAATAGGTATAAGAGCCTTAACAGGGACTTTCCAAGCATATACTGTACTTGGTTTGTGCTTCAGGAACATTGCCCTGTCATGCTATGCATTACATAAACCATCTACCTCACTATTGCATGCCATGTTGCAATATGTCATGGCTGCCTATTCTGGCAAATCATATTAAATGGTGTGCCAAAATAGTTTATTTTTGTCTTACTATTCCATTCCTTTATTTGTACACAACTATAATGAAGAACAGTTCTAAATAGAGTACATTTCATATTCTGTCTTTTAACCCTTTCAGGACAATGTGATATAATAGAAATTGGCAAACCTCTTGTGATTAACAAGTTAAAACAGTTTCTAATTTGTACTTTTAATACATCCAGTGCTCAGTTTTGTCATTGAAACCTACCGCTCTGCCCCTACCTTGTGAATGAACTGCTTGTGTTGTAATAACGTGCTGTGTTCTATTATCTGTGTGTCGATCTATATCACTCAAACAAGGATCACGCCTGCAGGTGCTCAAGGTGGGATGTTAGTGGCTCAGTAATTGGTATACTCCACCTTACCACCAAAAGGAATGGATTACATATTGCATGACTAAGTTTTGTTAACTTTCAAAGAAGCAGGACTTCACATTAAAATTCCTTGCCATCAAAATGTTAGTTGCAGAAGGAAGGCAACACTTTATATAATCCATAACGTTATGAAATTGAAAAATTGCACTACTATGCTTCTACAACACAATCGTACAGATTACACGGCATATCACCACTGTTTCATGCATGCCGTGTGGAACATAGCGCACTCTGCATTCACATTGTGCAAGACATGACCATTCTGTCAGTACGCTATCATGTGGTTTAGACAGTGATCATCATATACTGAAACTGGACAGGTAGAGCCAGAGAGTGCATGTGTGTATACGCATTTTGGTATGGTTCCAAGCTCAGAACAAACTCTGTTTACATGGAGTGGTGTTCACTAGGGAAGGAGCGCTCCCAGTTACTGCCCATTAACTCCTAGGTCTATGCAATGATAAAAGCCAGGTTCTGCACAGTGCTAAATTATGAAATGTAGTTATTACTGAAAACAAAAAAGACTATGCATGTAAAAGAATCATTGCACAAAGTACATTTGGATTATAAAAGATGCCTTTCTTTTGCTTATGCTTTTTTACATACTCCTCTTTTCTAATACCCTGACCCTTATCAACGACAAGCCATAGTTTTATCTCATTATTTGGTTTACTGTTCATGGGGTTCTACAGACTGTTTCAAGAGTGGGCATGTTGCTTTTACACACATTGTATCATTAAAGAAATATTACAGGATGGACATTTATATTGCTTACAGCAGTAGTTCCCTATGTTTGGAACAGGCACATCAGCTAATTAGGACCCAAGCAACTCTCTACCACAACCTAGACACTGTAACCGCACTGCTTTCAAAGAAAACACCTGACAATTAGATATTTTACATAACAGTTAATTAATGGGTATTTGTAAAATTAAAGAATAATTTGCCAAGGTAATGCCAGGTCTATTTTTAACCTACCTGCCAGAAAACAAATAATAAAAATACTATCTGTGATCTACTGTAATTGGATCAGTAGATGTGAATGACGTTTCC
Source organism: Pelobates cultripes (assembly GCA_933207985.1). Classification (NCBI taxonomy): domain Eukaryota; kingdom Metazoa; phylum Chordata; class Amphibia; order Anura; family Pelobatidae; genus Pelobates; species Pelobates cultripes. The sequence goes on from OW240912.1 coordinate 270,340,081, forward strand.
ACTATGAGATCCAAAGATTCACATGTTTTTGAAGTAAACCTAGTTCCACAAAGTATATGTCTGGCATCTATATTCTCAAACAACCATTTTACAAATTTAACTTAAGTAGCAGGTCACAGTCTCTTTAATTACTTTGCTAGTAATCCAAATATGTTTGGCAATAAGAAAAAAAAAAAAAACAGGGTAGCTACTCACCATACATGTTCTTATTGCACATATATCTGCATAGAGAATAAGATTTAATGGTTTCAGGGCAGCTAAAACTACTTACATTTTAAAAGTATATTTTAAGCACAAAAGGACATTTTATTAGATATGCAGAGCAGAGGAGAACAAGATTGTTTTCAGAAAACAAGACCAGTAATATCAGGAAGTTAAATTGCCTATAGAGATGTCCTGCGGTCTTTGCAATGTTTGAAAAAGACATGTATTCATGTGCTGAATTTTAACTAGTCCAGGAAGCAACCTTACATTTATGTGAAGAACCTACAAGATTTTGCTCAACGAAATATGTACTTTTTTTGTCATGCTTGTAAATTGAATGCACATTTCCATATCATTACAAATTAAAAATAATAAAAATGGTCTTATTAGGTAAAATATCCTATTCATGCTAAAAGAAACAAAATTCAGTTAAGTATTTCAGTAACTCCATCAGGGTAACAAATGTCATTCTGCTAATAAATTACAGGCACTTCCCAGAACAGATTCAATGTCCCAAGAATAAGGTTGCACACAGCTCAGAAAGTAAAGCAGTCACATTGACCTCATACAGCGGTTCTTCGCTACTCAGGTGTATACGTTAGAATTCATTAGGAGCATGTCAAGTTTCTGTTGAGGGGAAAAAAGGGAAACAAGCAAGGGATGGGCTTACTGCAAATGCTGACTGTTTTTGCCACACAATTTGCAATTTCAGTTTTATACAGGTTGCAATGCCTGAAATATTTTCAGTCTCGATATATTCCAAGTTCAGTACCACCAGGATTGTCACATTCTAGGTGTGTGAACTTGCATCCGACTTCACCATACTGGGGACTGGGTTGGTCCTGGCATCGTTCTTGGAGCAGCATCATCATCTTTCCTTCATTGTTACTAGAGTTTTAGGTCATGGGTTCTCTTCAAGAGGAAACACCAGTCTGGTGCCCCTGTTTGTGATTTCATAGTCTCCTCCTCCAACAAGCTCACGTTCTAGAGCTTCTTCTGAGCTGCTCTTTGTTCTCCTGCCATCAAGGCTTGTGGTGGCTGTATGGGAGCCTGAAGAACCGTTTGCAGTTATTGTGGTATCACCATAGGTTAACGTAAGGTCAGCATCATTAAGTATGAAGTCTGTGTCGTCTTCTCTTGGTGGCACTGGGTTCTGCACATAACAAAATACATTTTAATTAAATAAAGTTTATATTGGTTAGAACAAATTTCACTAATCATTTATATTATTGATATGTGCTCTAAAATACTTCTAAACACATACACCTCCACTTATACTACGTGTGTGGTTTTAATTCTGCTGATTTTATAGTTATAAAACATTCTTATCTTAGTGTGGGGAAGGAACCTCCAAACGGTATCCGAGTGTCATATTTACCACTGATAGTGATGGGAATTAGCAGTAATATTGACAGGCTCTGCCTTACAGATTGTAATTGTGCATGCCTGCTGTTTCAGAAGACAAAGTGTCGAGAAGCATGCTAGAAACTCCAGCTTATAAGCAAGACTCACTACAAAGGCCAGACATCAGCAGTATAGTCCCTCAAAACAGCAGAATTTCCCTAAACCCATATAACGACTCGTTAAAATAGACAAATAATAAATACTGCAAAAAAAGAATCCAGCTGCAAACCCTTGTTCCAGATGTGTCATATATGGGAAATTATCAAACAAATATTAAACAGCTCTTACCTTAATATTATACAGGCAGGAAACTATTGAGCAGTAGCGATATAGTGGGAAAAGCTTTATATATAATAAATAAAAAGAAGGTTTTTATTTGCTACTTACGTCATAGACCTGGGGGCTTGTAAAACATCTAGCGATGAGACCACACCAGCTTGGAAGTGTTGTAGTTAACAGAGGACCGCTGTGTGTGAGCATTGGCTTCAGGTAACTGATTATCAAGTTAAGGAAATGTCAGCATGCATTATGCTGCATCCATTACATTTAAATGTACTACAATGCTATTGCCTTCTATTAAAAAGCACAAACTGTTCCAGATACAAAGTCTTGTTTCTCCAGTTCTTACAATCATGTGAATTCCCGTGTCTTATTTGCAGGTCACACAAGTACAACGGCGGTTAATGGGATTTGAAGTCCAAATACAGTAACAGAAATACAGTTGTTCACACACATACCCACTCTTTCGTGAGGTGTGGAGTCCCTGGGAGAAATTCATGACCAAACCAGACCCCACGATTCGCACTCACACTTAAGGTCACACCAGTGACTGTTAACCGCCCCACATACAACGATACTGTCTAGATCCAGCACCAGTCTGCCCGAGACCCCCCCCCCTTCCTCCCCTCAGTTCTAGCCTCCCCCTTCCTTTTTAGCCTTCACCCTAGGCATCAACCGCATTTGACGACGGAACTAGGATGAGATGCTCAAGAGAAGCACACCCATGGTCTAAGTGGGTCATCGCGTGCCACCTCCACGTATCACAACTCTTATTGAACACATACAGAGTAACCCAGTAGCCTACACTTAACGAGTTCATGGGACGAGAGGCCACGTCCACACTCCGATCCGGAAAGTCACCACACACACCGACAAATATGGGTGACAAAATCATACAACACTCCAACCACGAGCCGACTAGACACGCATCACACTACGCCATAAACACACGGCCTAAGTAAGAGATTACCCACCACTACAATTAGACGCTCATAACTCACAACGTGGGCACGACATACTGGCTTTATGATGACTGGAAATACACTCTAAAAAGTGAAAAGTGATAGACACACAAAATATGACAAGACTCATCGGGACTAGACGACCATTCCCTCCCCCACCACGCTTTTTCTATGTAGTCACAGTGTTCAACCACTCATGACTTCACAGATTAGACCTATGCCTAACCCGTGTAACCCTTCCTGTTTCATTTAAACACCTTGTAATTCTCGTGTCTAGCTATTATCTAATACTGTAATATGCGTTGATGACAATAAAGACTTTGAAACCAAAAAAAAAAAAGAAAAAAAAAGAAATACAGTTGTTCAGCCTTGAAAATTGCACATAAAACCAAGGGTGCATAGACCAAGAGTGGTTACTCTTATCACTATAGGTTATGTCAGGGTTATGAATTTTAGTGGTCAAAAAAAGAAAGAAAAGTAATTGTTAACCCTGATGTATGATTGGATGACAATGTGTCGTTTTTATTTTGTTGTTTTTTTAAATAAATAGTTTTTCTGGAATTTGGCATCAGGTCTGAAACTCATAACAATGACAGGAGGAGTGAGTGAGGAGGAGGAGCCAAGATGGAGGTATCAATTCCAGGATAGACCAGTGTAGATTTCTACATTCAATACTTCATACTTTTCCTGGAATTACGTTAACTTATACTTGTTTTTAACAAATAGAAGTTTGTCAAGCGTGAAGAGACAGTTTATGTATAAACGATGCAAGTACAACATAGCCGCTTAAATGCCTGACATTTTGGAGCCAAAATTGTAAGCTCCAACCAAAAGAGGTGTGTTTAGTAACCAAAGCAACAACACAGTCCGGGGGGAAAAAAACACAGGCAGATATACTAGTGGGGAAAAAAGCTAGTTTCAGGATATTGGTACTCTTCAGTAATACTAAAAGTCAATAGAGCCAGTCAAAGCAAAGCATAATGCTCCCCAAGAGATGAGGATGACCATTGAATAATGTATTGTGATACACTCATATGTCTCTACGATGGACAATAAATAGGAAAATACAAATAAACAATTGCCTTAGAGAGGATGTCAGTATAATACACAGCTACATAATATGTAGTTCCGACTAGTTATGTATGCGAGGGATATGCAAGTATATGAATGCAGACTGAAAGTGTAGATACATCACATCTAGTGGACCACAAAAACAGCTAGATCTATAGAAATATATAGATCACATACCAATAATAGTGGCTGAGAATCGGCAATGGGGAAAGCAAAGGCATGCCATGTGCACACTATGCTTCGTATATCCAGGGAAACTTCTATAGTCGGGACAAGGGCGTATCCGTACCGAAAATAGAATTAACTCCAACAGTACAACATGCGTAGGACAATCCCAGTAGATAGCGTGTATAAAAGATACTATATAGCTGCATAGCTGAATGGCACAAAAACTAAGAGGGCGGGCAAATATAGATAAACAATATCATCATACAGAATCAAAGTAAACACAGCCAAATGGCCAAAAGAAGGTGGATGCAAACAAAAATACACATACATATATATACAGTTGCAAGAAAAAGTATGTGAACCCTTTGGAATGATATGGATTTCTGAACAAATTGGTCATAAAATGTGATCTGATCATCATCTAAGTCACAGTCTGCTTAAACTAATAACACACAAAGAATGAAATGTTGCCATGTTTTTATTGAACACACCATGTAAAACATTCACAGTGCAGGTGGAAAAAGTATGTGAACCTCTAGACTAATGACATCTCCAAGAGCTAATTGGAGTGAGATGTCAGCCAACTGGAGTCCAATCTCATCTCATTGATTGGTTACAGTTGCCCTGCCCTATAAAAAACACACACCAGTTCTGGGTTTGCTTTTCACAAGAAGCATTGCCTGATGTGAATGATGCCTCACTTACATTTTCAGAATCAGCCTACTCCAAATACAAACATATGTCAAATTCATACAAATTGGTCCAGTGGTTCAAAAGATAGATCGTAGTCCTTTGTGACCAAAGGAAGCATGGCTTTTCTGCCCAAAACCAGTTCCACAGAGTCTTCTATCCTGGAGATAATTGGGAAGTAATCCAATTATCTCCAAAGACAGAAGCAAAACTCCATTGAACACATGGCAGCAAAAGACAATAAAACACATAAAAACATATAACTGTGCAGCCATTGCACAAAACAGGTACATTCAACATATCCCCAGATATCTTAGATCTGAGCGCACATTATTACTGAATGGAGCTCAGAGCACACACATACAGTTCAATTGCCATGGAGCCAAAGTCTTTCCCATAGTCTTTCATTATACAAATGGGCTCCATGGCATAGCTATCTGGGGTATCACAGCTCAAACAGGGCAAGCACCAAATGACCCGGCTTTCATGTCTTTGCAGGGGAAAATCAAGCCTTTTAACATGGGGCCATAATCCAAAGGCAACAGGCGAGCAACCAGGCTTCTCCAATGCAATGTGGCGAGATTGGTCTTGTCACAAACTCCTCCTCAAATTTGTTCATGAAGATATTGATATACAATGGAGCCATATTCAACCCCAATGCATTCCCCTTCACTTGCCTTAAAAAGTCATCTTGAAAGAGAAAGTAGTTCCTAGTGAGGATGGTATGTAGAAGTAAGTCCCTCAGTGCTGCATACCCCTATCAAGAGGGATGGAGGTGTAAAGACAACACATCTCCTTTGAGAGGAGCTTACAGTTTTGGTTTCAAAATGATAGGTATTTAAACTGCTATGTTGTACTTGCATTCTATATACATGATTAAGGACATTGGGCCAAAACATATTTTTTGTGTTCCTGTCTTCATTAAAACTGCATTATGCATCCTTCCTGTTAAACCTGTGGACTCTACATTGGAAACTACTACCTGGAGGTTGCAGATCCCACCACAGAGTACCAGTGGGTAAATTGGTTACCTATTCCCCAGGAGAGCCAAACCACCCCTATTTATTTTAAAGTAACTCATTGAAATTATTTGAACAAATGAATAAAAGCTACCTTCTATTCATGTGCTTGGAAATCTTTCAATGAGCTAATGAATGAAAATACCTATTAAAACTCTGCCACGATGTTCGGTTTCCATGAATTACACTTTTATCTGCCATCTTATAGAATTAATAACATACTCACTTAAATCCAAACGGCTTACAATTTGCAGTGTTATCAGTTTGTATAGTATGAAACAGGACATCATTATACAGGTATATGCACTGGCTACGATAACAGACTAGTTCCACAAAGTAGTTATGTATATAATTATTAAAAATGCTGTTTTCCAGGATTAAAATTCTAGCATTGTAAATACATGCCAGCAGGTTACAGTGGTAATGTCACTGTCTAGAACTAACCTAGTGATCCACCCTCCCTCAAATCCACATAGATTGTAATTCATTTTACCAGGTCCTACTTTACCTCTAAATATCCCTTTTATATAACTGTAAAGCACTGCTGAATATGTTTGTGCTATACAGATGCTAATATTAATTAAAAAAATGCTCACAAGCCTGTATTTTACATTGGACACTCTTCTATGGAGCCTATATATACATACTTTTTATTGCTAAAGGATTTGAGCTGACACGATATAATGTTAATCCTAATATAAGCAGTGTTCCGTTCCTGTTATCTCATGCTCTGCCACACAGAAGCACTTATATTATTCTTTTTATACAGACTGTGTACTCTTAATGTCAAGAGAGACCCGGCACATATTTCACAGAATTGGAATATTTTAACCAAACAAATTACATATAAATATTCCTACAAGTAGATAATACAAAATAAGATATCTGAAATTCCCCATACGCATAGTTAGAGATATAAAAATAAATAAATAGGTTGCTTTGCGAATAATGTGCATTTATCTTTGTCCTTAATTGTCCCAAATTCACTTTGGTTTTTCATTCCCAAACTGCATGTGGGTTTTCTTTACAGTGTGTACAATGAGATCCGAACCCACTTACAAATGGTTTTCTGCTCTCTGCATCACATCATCTGCAAAGAATTCAATAACTATAGCAACGAGAGCAGTACTTTTCCAAAGAGTTCCTGTAGTGCGTTGTAGTTGCCTGAATGCGGTAATTTGAGCATCCCTGTGACAGTCTGTGAAGCTCACTTCAGTTCCATTCTAAAGGAGCGTGATTAGAATATACTGAATATTCAGTCTTAAAGTGGGAAAATATTCACCAATGACGTGATCTTTTTGACCTCGTTAACCTGGACAGGCATGTGAAACTGATTTTTCATCAGTAGAGGAATATGGCAAAAGCATGAGCTTACTAAATGAAAGCACAAGATTTGCAAATTTGACTAAAAAAATATATTAGATTTACTCTTTTAAGGACTTTAAACAAAATATTTGAATTGGGGAACACATTAAATTACCAATGGTTCGGTTGATAGATATCAGAGCTCTTGGCCCTGGGGCCACTGCTTTTTATTTTAGCAGATGATGTGATTTTTATGGCTTAAGGGGAGGTAAGAGAGATCATGCCTGGCGCAGCATAAAAACAAATTAGACCATTCCTATTTCATGTTGATTACACTATGTTTAGTGAGTGTAGAATACTAGTAAGGAGCTCCCATATGTGATTATTAGAGTATCATACATCACGAAGAATCAACAGATATACTAACAGGTTCCTAGTTATAATACCTTCAATTACAAAAAGAGTCTTGTATACTTGCACACTTTGTCTATGTATAGATCTACATATGACTGCCATTATCATCTCAGTGTGGAGACAATGAGTGTCTTGTCTGATGCAAGTATAGAAGTGGGTAACAGAAAATAGTAATTAATTCAGTCAATATGAAAGGATACTTGTGGTCAAAGCTATACCAGAGCCTAAAAATCCAAGCACTTTCCTGCTTTGTCCGACTAATTCCAACTGAATCAGGTCCGTCCTACATAAAACAAATAAAAAAACAGGTTCATTAATAACTCGATTGCAAACAAGTGTTAACAGGTAGCAGATTTGTTCTCCTTACATAGGATATTGAAGTGGATGCATTTCACTAATGTCTGGTAATAAAAGGAAATCGTTCTAGACCCAAAGAACAATAATAAAATGTTGAGTATTCTAGCTACAGGATTTGGGCAGATGGTGGTTTTACGTGTAATTCATTTACATTTATTAATGTTGTATTTCCTGTATCATTATAAGCATTACATTTGGGCACACAGTTAATCAAGGTATATTACAAAAAGAAAGATGGCTGCTCCTTGCTGACATTTTTACATCTAACATACTGTATACAATAAATGTCCATCTTACATTAATCCATTGTGAACTTTTGTGTCAGTTTACTTAATGGTACTTACTGCATGCAGAACTTGAAAGGTGTCATTCGTTTGTGGTGGGTCCTGATCTGGATCAACACCAACTCTAGTACATAGAAGGAAGGAAATATTTAAAGTTCTAAAGATAAATTGTATGAAATATGCTGCAGTGGGACCAATGTAACAACGGACATTAGCTAAGCATAGTGTAATACAACACAATTGACAATATACAGGGAAGCAGTAAGCAGTTTGTTATTTATGACCATTATTACTATAGCATTTCATATTTAACACTTTCCATAAAGGCTAATATACCATGTTAAGTTACCCAATTTCTACTAATAACATTTGAATTAAATGAACATTTGAAGAACCACAACCCATAATAATTATTATAGAGCCAGGAGTGTCCTGGCGCCCTCCTCCTGTAAGTATTCAAACCATTTAAGAATGGTTTGACAGGGAGTGTGGCTTGGACAAAGACTCTCATGGTTGCTTGAGTCCTAAGCTCTGGCCTCGGCACATCATAAAACGCTCTATAATTAGCACTAATACAGCCCATGAGAGCTGCTTTGGAGACACTCATCCTTTGAGTAAGAGGACACAGCATCAAAATCCTCCTTCCAGTGCGCAGACGACACTACCCGCATCCTCCAGCAAATGCCCTCTGACCAGGATTACCTAGCCAAATGGATTGACATAAGCATCAAGGAGCTCAAATATGAGAAACAGGCCATTGGGACATGCACCACGGAGCTAAAGACACTATTAGAAGTTGTGGTGAAGGCCCATAACAAGATGGCAGACCGTATCAAAAACCTACAAGGCTGCCTCCACATGGTAGAAAACCTACTGGAAGACCGCTCTAATAGATCCTGCAGGAACAATATTAGAATAAGAGGTCTACCAGAGTCACCAGGATAGGGCTCTCTCCTACAGCTGTTCCCTGAAATATTTTGCCCACTATTATCAGAGATATCAGACAGCAACTGAATCATTAGAGCTGAGGGCCAGATGGCAACACACAGAGAAATATAATCATCCAATTCCATCACTTCTGCACTAAAGAAGCCATTATAAGAAAGTGCAGAGGTTCCAATGCCATGCTTAATGCAGCGCTGTTGCAGGTGCTCCAAGATCTTTCTCGGACAACCCTGCAGAAACACAAGCTATAGAAACCAGTGGCAGATGTCCTACACTCCAACATACCCTTTGCTTCGGGACACCCGTTCCAAAATATTCTAGATATTTTAATGTTAAAAGGTAGCAAAACAATGGTCCTTCTACAATCTAGTGACCTGTCAAAATTTTGGCAAGTCTTGGGCATTATGGATCTATAAGTGGAAGCACCACATCTATGACACGTGGTGCTAAGGGAATGCAATGAAAGGATGAGGCCTAAGCATGGATGCATCCTGCCTAAAGAGGTCACAGCCCAAGCCTGGATTTAACTCAAACCATATACCTTATGGTCCAGTAACGTACACCACACAGGACCCTACCTGTCACTTAGGCACACGCCATAACCCCTACATGCTCCGAACTTTCTATCAACACAATTAACAGAGATAAAAAAAAAAAACATTGTATTTTACTTGATCCCTGATTATTTCTACTGTCCCGACCACTAAAGGGCTTTCCAAGAAAAGCTCAGAAATCATTTAATAAAATCACATTAGCAGCAAGAAGGGTCATAGCATTTTCGATTAAAACAGAAAACGTCAGAATTCTATAACTGACTTTAAACCATGTAATTGACTATTGTATTTACAAGGACTTAACTAAACTGTAATGCTTCTTTGGAATGTAAAGTAACAGTTTTTTCTCGTCTCAAATGCAAAAAAAAATGTTTTGACTATTTAATTTGTGTCTGCTGGGTTATTGTCACTTCCTCCCATGATGCCAAAAGCAGTTGCAAAGAGATTCTTAGTTTCACTGAGCGAAATCCTACTGTGCAGAGCCAGCTTGTTGGCTGAGAGCGGTGAATTCCATGTAAGTTGTTCTGACTATTTAAAGTGGGAAGACTGTACTGGTTACGGTGCTTGGTTTCTTTAATACCTGATTCAGTCAGCCATTAGACTTATGCAATAACACAGCCTGCAATTAGATCAACCAATTCATTCTACAACAATTTGTAAACAGATCAGTCAAACAACCAGATTAGATCATTACTCTAGATGATGGAAAAACAAAGCATTTATGTTATGTAATGTTTTTAATCTTGTGTTCTCTCTGGCGTGGAAGCAACTATTTAACATGTTATGGTTACGTGTAAAAGCACAACACATGCAAGGCACATCTGGAGAAGCTAATTTATGTGCATGACCTAGTTCCTCTATGTGGTCAAATCTTGTAGTCCTTATATGTATTCTGCATATTTACCAAAAATCATGAGTAGAACCTGGAGCAGATTAGGAAGTGAAAATAGTAGAATAGCCCTGTTTGCCTTGGATGTGTAATATTCATGCTATTTTGTTTTTCAAAATATGTCACTTGAGTAAGATCACTGCCCATTTTGGAACTCAAAGAAAATCATCACAGCACACATGATGCACAGCTTGTTGACAACTAACTGTATCAAAACATCTGGCAAGCTACGGTCTGTGAAAGTGAGAAAATTGCTTGGGTAAGCCGTGTCTGCTCGGGAAAGCAGAATGGTCCTGATAAAGTAAATTTGTGCAATCATTAATTCTATAAAAGGTTTTGTATAACAGTTCTTCTAAAGCACATATCTATCTCCCTCTGCCGACTTTATGGGTTTTGTGGAGACTGTGTCTGTGCCAAGAAAAGACAAAAGGCTTTACAGCCTGGCTTAAGGTTAGTTCAGGGGCAAAAGGTATAAAATGCGTTTTAGCTCACAAAGAATAAAGGTACAGTATAAATTATAGAATTATATCTTTATAGGTCGATCTTTTATTATTATATATTTCCTGAATACATTTATGTAGTGGTACAAAGTAACAAAACATATACATTTTATATTCTAAATCTCAAAAGACAATTTGATATTAAAACTGAAAGCCTAGGTTGTATTTTTTTTAAATTTGTATAAAAGACTCTTTCTGTTTTTTACCATGTAGACTATGGAAAATAGTACAAATGTATTTTTTTTTTAAATTTTACTTTGCGGATTAATGAGATTGGCACCATGTGTAGCGCTTATTGTTGCGTTGGTGGTGTAGTGCAGCAAAAAGACAGGCGATGTGCCAGCCTGACACTGCTCTCTGCAGTATTCATTTAGTGAAAAAAGCTTGTAAGTGGGTGGGAGGGAATGTAACATCATATCCCTTTGACTTCCCATCAGGCCCTGTTCACCGGAAGAATAACTCATGGTCAATAGCGGCAAAACACACCTTCTGCCTCTTCTCAGTCACATATACCACCAACAGTAGGCAGCAGTGGTTTAATTTAATATTAAAATTATTGTCAGGTTAATTATGCAAATAAAACATTGCACGTAGCTCCACATCATGAAATATTATACCCCATCCTCCCATGATGCCCACCCATCCCTTCCTCTCTACCTCATCCTCCCATGACTCCCACCCATTCCTTTCTCTCTACCTCATCCTACCATGACGCCCACCCATCCCTTCCTCTCTACCTCATCCTACCATGACGCCCACCCATCCCTTCCTCTCTACCCCATCCACCCATGACTCACACTCATCCCTTCCTCTCTACCCCATCCTCCCATGACGCCCACCCATTCCTTCCCCTCTACCCCATCCTCCCATGACGCCCACACATCCCTTCCTCTCTACCTCATCCTCCTATGAATCCCACCCATCCCCAAATATCCACTCTATCCTCTCATGCCTAACTCTCCAACCCATCTTTTAATCTTACTATTACTCCCAATCATCTCTCCCTCCCTCTTCCCCTCACAACCAGACATCCCCACCCTCCTCAACTTGTCATCACTCCATCACTCCACTCCGTTCTTTTCCACAACCTCCTAACACTCCCTTTCATACCCCCTCCTATCACAGCAACAACTCCCTTTCTCTTACCATACCCGTCTCTGCTCTCACACATCACTGCCCATTCTACTTGACCCAGTCTACAAAAGTTCAACTGACTCGTGATATGCCAGAAATCTCTCCTCAAATATCTTAACCTTGTGTTAAAATCCCTTCATAACTTTGCTCATCCATATCTCCCCACACTAATCTCCCGCTACAGTCCAAACTGTGTTCTCCGCTCCCTCAACTCTACCTCTCTCCCCCAAACCCTGTAACCATGTGCTCTCTCATTTCCCCCCCTACAACTGGATAAAGCTCCCTCCCCAAATCCAATCTGCCACCTTTCATATTTCCGCAAACTTCAAAAGGCACAGCTCTTCAATAAAAGCCTTTCCAGTCACTCCCTAACCAAATTCCTCACAGACCAACATATCTGACTATATACAGTCAGGTCCATAAATATTGGGACATCGACACAATTCTAATCTTTTTGGCTCTATACACCACCACAATTGATTTTAAATTAAATGAACAAGATATGCTTTAACTGCAGACTTTCAGCTTTAATTTGAGGGTATTTACATCCAAATCAGGTGAACGGTGTAGGAATTACAACAGTTTGTATATGTGCCTCCCACTTTTCAAAGGACCAAAAGTAATGGGACAATTGGCTGCTCAGCTGTTCCATAGCCAGGTGTGTGTTGTTCCCTCATTATCCCATTTACAAGGAGCATATAAAAGGTCCAGAGTTCATTTCAAGTGTGCTATTTGCATTTGGAATATGTTGCTGTCAACTCTCAATATGAGATCCAAAGAGCTGTCACTATCAGTGAAGCAAGCCATCATTAGGCTGAAAAAACAAAACAAACCCATCAGAGAGAGATAGCAAAAACATTAGGTGTGGCCAAACCAACTGTTTGGAACATCCTTAAAAAGAAAGAACGCACCAGTGAGCTCAGCAACATCAAAACACCCGGAAGACCACGGAAAACAACTGTGGTGGATGACCGAAGAATTCTTTCCCTGGTGAAGAAGACACCCTTCACAACAGTTGGCCAGATCAAGAACACTCTCCAGGAGTTAGGTGTATGTGTGTCAAAGTCAACAATCAAGAGAAGACTTCACCACAGCGAATACAGAGGGTTCACCACAAGATGTAAACCATTGGTGAGCCTCAAAAACAGGAAGGCCAGATTAGAGTTGCCAAACAACATCTAAAAAAGCCTTCACAGTTCTGGAACAACATCCTATGGACAGATGAGACCTGCTCATGATCCAAAGCATACCACCTCATCAGTGAAGCATGGTGGTGGTAGTGTCATGGCGTGGGCATGTATGGCTGCCAATGGAACTGGTTCTCTTGTATTTATTGATGATGCGACTGCTGACAAAAGCAGCAGGATGAATTCAGAAGTGTTTCGGGCAATATTATCTGCTCATATTCAGCCAAATGCTTCAGAACTCATTGGACGGCGCTTCACAGTGCAGATGGACAATGACCCGAAGCATACTGCAAAAGCAACCAAAGAGGGAAAGAAGTGGAATGTTATGCAATGGCCAAGTCAATCACCTGACCTGAATTGGATTGAGCATGCATTTCACTTGATGAAGACAAAACTGAAGGGAAAATGCCCCAAGAACAAGCAGGAATTGAAGACAGTTGCAGCAGAGGCCTGGCAGAGCATCACCAGGGATTAAACCCAGCGTCTGGTGAAGTCTATGCGTTCCAGACTTCAGGCTGTAATTGACTGCAAAGGATTTGCAACCATGTATTAAGTGAAAGTTTGATTTATGACTGTTAATCTGTCCCATTACTTTTGGTCCCTTAAAAAGTGGGAGGCACATATACAAACTGTTGTAATTCCTACACCATTCACCTGATTTGGATGTAAATACCCTCAAATTAAAGCTGAGAGTCTGCAGTTAAAGCACATCTTTTTTTCATTTCAAACCCATTGTGTAGGTATATAGAGCAAAAAAGATTAGAACTGTGTCAATGTCCCAATATTTATGGACCTGACTGTAACCTTCTCAATATTCCCTGATCCCCAACAGTGCAGCCACCACCCACGCTCTTTCTATCCCCCAGACCCATGCTCTAAATTGTAAACTAAAGGGCAGGGTTCTCTTCTCATTTTGTTTCAGAGTGTCTAAATATTTATGCCCTGTTTGTATAATTACCAATATAAATTTCTGTATAAATGGTAAAGAGCTTGGGATAAAAACGTTAATAAGAATTATTTAAACAAACCCTGGATTACAAAACAAATTGAACAAATTTTTTGATATGTCCACATGTCTTTTCAGAACTTGTGTGTTTGGATGAAGTTATCCAAAACCAATTGCACATGTCTAGCAAATAACTCCATTAGTGTATAACAGGTCAAGGGTGTATGTAGGTGGGTCAACAAAATAGCGTCAATGTAGCATAAATTGAACTTTTTATCCACAAACAGGTATCAGAAGAAACGATTATTTATAAAAACAAGGTTGCCCACGGCTGAAGCACAAAAAGAGTTAAAGGATTCTGTTCAAATAATGCAAATGATAACTTTGAAAGACACCAACATGGTTCATGGTACAGGTACATACATAAATAGATAGGTCTTGCTTGTAATTCTAGCGCCTGACAGGAAACAAAGAAGTTTTTAGTTTCTTTTCTAATGCTGGATGATTAGAATTAAGTTCCTATTCACAAACTGCAGCTGCAAAATGACACGTTACTTGAGTCTGTCTTCATATCCATTTGGAACCACTTGCAAAGATATCCGGAACACAAGCAAGCCTTGATCTATCCACAGAGTGACTATTGTTGGACTATCAGAGAGAAGTTTATAGTATCTGAAGGGCATAGCATGGGCTGAGAGCCAAGGTTTGGAACGGTCTGTCTCTATCAATGGACATTACAGTGTACTTCACATACAGTCAAGGGTGTGAGAAATAATGTCACACATTGAGCTAGCAAAATTACAAACAAATGGACTGCACAACTATATTAAAGCAGCACTTTCATTTTGCAGTTTGTTTTGAAATGATTCCTTTTTTTGTCCCTGTGTTTCTTCTTTTTTATTTTGATAAAATTTACCACAATTTTTAGTTATACATAACAAAAAGCAGTAACTACTTTTTCTTAAGGGGAGTGTAATCTGTGTCAAAGTATAATTTCAGGAACACCACTTTACCTAAGAAATGTGAACCCTGCTTTAGATGGAGACTGCCGGTGTTGTCAGGCCACTACAGGCACGTTTCTGCACATTTTGTGGGTTTGTCCTAAAATCACAACTTTTTGGAAGGCAATTAGTGCCATCTCACAGAAGTTCTCAGATGGCTCCCCAACCTTTCGACCTGCCCAATTTCTCCTGCATCACACCACTACACAGACAGCTAGATACAAGACAGCTCAGAGCGAAATAAAGTTGTTCCTCTTTACCGAAAAAAAAGACATGCCACCTCCTAATACTCCCTGGTTTGGCAAAATGGAGGATTAACGATGTTTGGAAGAACTGACATTTATGGCTCAGTGATGTACCCAAACATATGTAGACATATGGATACTCACTGGCTGATGGTTGCATATCACAAAGATTTTCGGGAACTTTTGACTTATTAAAAATTAGTAGGCTATGGTTAAGAAATATGGGGGAGACAGATAAGGAGCTAGGTCAACAGGGTGTGGTGGGTGGAAAGGGGGAGGGTATTTGGTCACTGGTCAGGAGCGCATCCATACTAATTCAGAGACATGAACATCCCTCACCTTAACTCTAATGCATGTTTTGGTATAGATTGCCTTCATGGGTGGAGAGGATTAGCCACAAAAGAACACCACACCGTTGATCATAAACCAACGAGCCCTATTTGATTTCTCCACTCTACCTCTTCCTGCATATCTGGACAGACTGGAAAGGGTCAACTTCCCCCTTTCTTGTCGCCTTCCCAGGCAGACCTTATACCTGGGTTAACGTTCTTTGTGGCATTCATTTGAACACATTCAGGTACAAGGTCTGCCTGGGAAGAGGCAAGAAAGGCAGAAGTTTACCTTTTCCAGTCGGTCTAAATATGCAGGAAGAGGTACAGTGGAGACAGCAAATACAGCTTGTTGGTCTATGATCAACGGGTGTGGCGTTCTGAAGTATGGTTTATCAGGAATGGTAGTTGCTGCATGTTATCTTCTGTTGTATATGTTTTATAATTTCATGATGGACATACGTGTCCAAGCTTATCCTCATAATGGCGTACATATGGTCCTTCGAGACTACAAACAAAAAGGGAAATGTGGTTTCTCTGTGACCTGTGTGTTCAATGATGTTGCACTTTACTTCTATCTTGAAACAAATTAAAAATTTTATTTACAAAAAAAAAGAGTAAAATTTCAGTTGCCGAGGTAACTTACCCACAATCCATCAGCCAAAAGATTGCCACAGAAGGGTAAACTGCATACATCATGCCCAGAGAAGAACAAAACAGTTGTGCCTGGATATCGATATCCAGCGCAAGGAAGATAATATAATAAATATAAATGAAGGTAAGTGGCAATGGGGAGCATTGTCACTAAGATACTTTTTAAATGTATTATTTGCAAATATAAATGTATAGCATACATAAATCACCCCTAACGACACACACATATGCACATGCTATGTGTCTCCTCCATCTTGTGCAGTGTAAAAGTGCATAGTGTTAGCAGGGGACAATTAGGACTGACCAGTCACTGGCACATCTATGCTGCTAAATGTCAAGAAAGCAAAGCAAAAAAATTAATATTGAGACATGCGGTAGCTTTTTAGCTAACAACACATTGCTGAAATTGCCTTATTACAAAATGTATATTCTTCATTTTATAGAGTGATTTTGTTCCATTATCTTATTGGACATTGGAAACCCCAATGCCAATTCAAACAGCTTCTTTTACCTGCACAAATCTAAGGAAGAGCATTTAACGAAAGCATAGGTAAGGTACACAGAGAAGCTAGGTGGCAGAGAGACTGCAATTATTATTATTATTATTAGCTATATAGTGCTGTACAGACAACACGCAGGTGAAAGATTAGAAAGCTTTGTGCATCAAACGCTGTATTAATCAAGTCACTTGTTTCACCTGAAATACTGCCAACGTCTAAGGGTCATATCTTCCAACGATGGATTATAGTCACCGACTCTAGTATAGCACAAGAATGAAATGCAAATGAGCGTAATGATATGAGAGAGCTGGCATTTTTAGCCAATACGCAATGGTAGCTTAAGGAGACATCACTTACTGTACCCCCCCCATAAAAACAAAAAACCATGCAAATAATGACTACCAACGGATTATTCACATATTTGCACCATTAGCAATATAGAATGCTACCATACCTATAGTAAAGAGCACCATACATCCTCATCTCTTAATCTAACTACTCTGATACTCTGTATGCACACATGACATAGATATATAATGCAAGAGGTTGATTTCAAAATCTAGCAATATTAGATTCTGAAATCAACATCTTATGCTATATCTATAACCTTCAAAAACCTTTATAGCGAAGTGTTATGAAAGACTCGGTAAGCCTCCTGAATGTGTACTTATCAGATCAGCATTTGTAGTGGGGGATGGTGAGGTTTTCAGGTTCTGAGGCACTAGATTAGACTTCTGGAAGTGACTCGACCAACCTTGGCATGACCTATTTTGATAAGGCTGTGTGAATCACTATGCTTACTGTACTGGAAGTGACCTTCAATCTCATTATATTAAACAGGCCTAAACATTATATAATTACAATGCGTGCTGGTCTGCCTAATTGACAGGAATGATGTAATGTGAGCAAGTCTTCCCCCTAAATTAAAGGAGCAGTACATACACATAAAGCACTGTAGCATGCTGACACGATTTATGTGTGAAGACTGTCCTTTTTTACGTTTTGCAAACAGTGCAGATTTTTAGAATAGGAGGGTTTTGAAAAGGCAGCAGACAAGAGATCTGCAGTTTGCGCAAGAAGTTTTTAGATATATCGTCAATGAAAGACGGCATAATAAAATGCATGTATAGCTACAAACCAGGAGTTTTTTCAATTTTTATTTGCAGTATGCCTTTAAGCATAGACCATAATGATTTAACTAATGTGCAATACACAATGACCACACATGAAGTTTGCCTTCCTGGTTAAATTAATTATCCAACAGGATAGAAGAGTTAGTTCTGTATTCAGGAGGAGCTTGTCTGGTGCCACTTTGTTCTTTATTTTAACAAAAACTAGTGGGCAGTGCACCAGTAGACAGGTCTCCACTGAGCATGGTAGGCAACCTTTGGACTCCAGATGCCATAATGCTGACAAAGGATCAAGGAAAATGTAGTCCACAACATCTAGAATGTCGAAGGTTCCTACCCTGTTCTAGACCTATGTTTATTGTTTTTGGAAACAAAATAAAAAACAATAATCCAAAAATACAACTACTGAGGAGAACAAGAATATTAATTGTACAGTTGACAAATTCATATTCAAGTAGCCATATATTTAAAATATACACTGTGCTACTAAAATCACCAGTAAGTGTACAGTTAGAAAACCATATTAAATGTCATCTCCCACAATTCTGAGTTTTGAAATGGGTAGCATATTCAGCAGCCCAGATATTCTAACTTATTCTATGTGAACACATGCTAATATCCCTGCAACGTAAACATTACAATTTCTAAAATAAAAATAAAAATCCCCATGGGGAAGCATTAGGAGAATATTGCTCAGGCCATATCTGCACCAAGCAATTGCTCTCTATAAAAGTGTTTGATTGAATAACCAAGTCTGCAATAGCAGCAGAAGCGCCTATAGTGCCTGCCAAAGAGACAGACAATAAAGGTGTGTTAACCAAGCAATGATAACATTGCCATTTCAGTGCTTTACATTGCAGGGTTAAAACCGTGGCCCTGCACCAAGTCACTTTAATACTCTTACAAAGAAGTATTCAACATACCATACCTACACATTTTACAATTGCAAATCCTAAAAACAACAAGCCCAGGTATTACATTCCTACACATAAATACAAAACAGACAATCTAAATTAATCTATAAACCAACTGACAGCCTTTATTTGTATTGATATCACCAATTAGAATCCCAGAGTGCTCACAATCCGAGACACAATACCTACACCAAGGCACGACACCATCTTTCACAATGCAAAGGATAAAGGTTTTCCTAGCACTATCGGTTTTCAGGTTTTCCTGGCACTGCAGGACTCTGCAGTGTCCCTCTCCCTCCCACCCCCATCCCATGTTGCTAAAACCCCTTCAGTGACTTACATGAATCCAGCGCGGATGTCTCTCACTACTGTGTCAGGCTCCATCCACGCTCCTCCCCCGCCGAGGTCAACAGACAGGGGGGAGACCTAATGCGCATGCGCAAGCAATGGCCGCGCGCATTAGACCTCTCTATAGGAAAGCATTATTTAATGCTTTCCTGTGGGTATTTCGGCAACGCTGGAGGTCCTCATGCATAGTGTGAGGACATCCAGCGACGTATAACACACTTTTCATGTTCTAAGAACAAGGAAGTCCCTGTAGTGGCTGTCTGATAGACAGCCACTAGAGGAGGACTTAACCCTGCAAGGTAATTATTGCAGTTTATAAAAACTGCAATAATTACACTTGCAGGGTTAAGGATGGTGGAAGTTGGCACCCATACCACTCCGGTGGGCAGAAGTGGTCTTGATGCCTGGAGTGTCCCTTTAATGGAGAAACCAAACATATGGAACTTTCGAAGATCCTTCTACAAATCAGACCTGCCCAGAGGTTTACTGTGCTTATTTACCAAAGTGCCAAGTTCATTCTGTGATATCTGATCATAACATGAGACATGAGGGTATGTGAGTAACACTGCTGGTGATTTTACTGGACCCGGGTTCTGTTCTACACAAGAAAAATGGTTTGAGATATTAACCTGATATTGAGCCATGATAACATTGGTGTTGTTCCTCCACCAATTACCCATACTGTAAAGAAGACTATTAGAAGAGTTGTGGTGAACATCATCTGATGAGCATAGGAAGCTGTATCTCGAATGGAAAGAGCAAATGCCATAGCACCTCGAAGACCTATGGAGAAAGGAAGAAAGTGAAAAAACAAAACAAAAAAACACACAATTGTGAGTTCAAAAGGCTGCAATGTAACGGTTTAGGAACGCACAATGCATTCAATAGGAAGTACAACATATCAACTATACAACTTCCAGAAAGCTAAAGGTGTTTATTAAACTGGAGATTTTTGTTTCCCACATCTTCCCACCCACATATAACGAGCACCATGGCATCTTTCCAAATCCAATTATTTATAACATGTTCAAATATATGTGAGCTACAAATTCAAATAAATATGGATGCAAGATGTATTCAAAATGTCAAATGTAGGATTCCAGATATTATGTCAATAACTATTTTATTAAATGAATGCTTAACATCAACACATTAAAGTTATGTATAATGTTTCATGTTTTAGAGCTGGTAATATTGGGGTAATGTGTTTTTTTGTTTTAAATAAAATATGCAGTGTTCAGAAAGTGTCAGTTTGTGTATCTGAGTGAGTGTGTGTGTATGTATGTGTATCTGTGTGTCACTATGTGTATCAATGTATGCTTTAGTGTGTGTGTGTGTGTGTGTGTGTGTGTGTGTGTGTGTGTAGGCGCATGCGTATGCGCATGTGTATCTTTATGTCACTGTGCCTAGGTACGTATGTCAGTGTGTCTAGGTGTGTGTGTCAGTGTGTGTATTGGAGCGTATGCATCTGTATGTCAGTTTGTGTATCTGTGTGTGTGTGTGTGTGTGTATGTGTCAGTATCGGTGTGTCACTATGTGTATCAACGTGTGCTTTAGTGTGTGTGTGTGTGTTAGGGATCGACCGATATTGATTTTTTAGAGCCGATACCGATACCGATATTCTGTGAACTTTCAGGCCGATAGCCGATATAATTTGCCGATATTCTGTACATTTACCATTTTGGAAAATAAAAACTATTTCTAAAGGTAAATGCACAAAATATACATGCAACGTGCAGTGGATGCAGTGTGACAGGGGAGCTGTGTGTGTTTGTGTAGTGTGTGTAGTGGATGCAGTGTGTGTGTGTAGTGTGTATGTGTGTGTGTTGTGGATGCAATGTGTGTTTGTGTAGGGATGCAGTGTGTATTTGTCTAGTGTGTGTAGTGGATGCAGTGTGTATTTGTCTAGTGTGTGTAGTGGATGCAGTGTGTATTAGTGTAGTGTGTATATAATGAAAGCAGAGTGTGTGGGTAGTGTGCGTAAAGTGAATGCTGTATATACTAAATTCAAAGTGTGTGTGTATATAATGAATGCAGAGTGTGTGTGTATTTGTGTAGTGTGTGTATAGTGAATGTAGTGTGTTTATATAATGCAGAGTGTGTGTATATAATGCAGTGTGTTTGTGTAGTGTGCATTATATAAACACACTACACAAACACTGCATTATATAAACACTACACAAACACACTACACTGCATTATATAAACACACTACACAAACACACACTGCATTATATAAACACACTACACAAACACACACTGCATTATATAAACACACTACACAAACACACACTGCATTATACACACACACTGCATTATATACACACACTATACAAACACACTGAATTATATACACACACACTATACAAACACACACTGCATTATATACACACACTACACAAACACACACTGCATTATATAAACACACTACACAAACACAGACTGCATTATACACACACACTATACAAACACACTGAATTATATACACACACTACACAAACACACACTGCATTATATAAACACACTACACAAACACAGACTGCATTATATACACACTATACAAACACACACACTGCATTATATACACACACACTGAATTATATACACACACTATACAAACACTGCATTATATAAACACACTACACAAACACAGACTGCATTATACACACACACTATACAAACACACACACTGCATTATATACACACACTATACAAACACACTGAATTATATACACACACTATACAAACACACACTGCATTATATAAACACACTACACAAACACACACTGCATTATACACACACACTATACAAACACACTGAATTATATACACACACTATACAAACACACTGAATTATATACACACACTATACAAACACACACTGCATTATATAAACACACTACACAAACACTGCATTATATACACAGTGTGTTTGTATAGTGTGTGTATATAATGCAGTGTATTTGTGTGCATTGTATACAAACACACACACACACACACTATACAAACACACACTGTATTATATACACAGTGTGTTTGTGTAGTGTATGTGTATATAATGCAGTGTGTGAGGGGGCATTTTTTATTAAATTATTTTTAAAAAAATGTATAATTAATTCTTATTTATTTTTGTTGTCCCCCCTCCCTGCTTGTTACCTGGCCAGGGAGGGGGGATATGACAGTCCCTGGTGGTATTGGCTGAGCTGGGGGGGCGGAGAGCAAGCGCTTACTCACCTCCCAGCAGCTCCTCCAGCTCCCCAATGCAACTCTCGCGGCCAGCGTGTCGCGCGGAGCGTTGTCATGGTGATCCATGGCAACGCTCGGAAGGCCGCGGGTCTCGCGAGAGTTACACTGGGGAGCTGGAGGAGCTGCTGGGAGGTGAGTAAGCGCTTGCTCTCCGCCCCCCCAGGACCGCCGGGCTTGTAATGAGCCTGGCGGTCCCAGGAGGTATTATCGGCAATATCGGTATCTGAATTGGCCGATACCGATATTGCCGAAAATACCGAATATCGGCCGATTATATCGGTAAAACCGATAATCGGTCGATCCCTAGTGTGTGTATCTTTATGTCAGTGTGTCTAGGTGCGTGTATCAGTGTGGCAACGTGGGTGTGTCGATGTGTGTATTGGAGCGTATGCATCTGTGTGTCAGTTTGTGTATCTGAGTGTGTGTGTGAGTATCGGTGTGTCACTATGTGTATCAACGTGTGCTTTAGTGTTTGTGTGTGCGTGTGTATTTTTATGTCAGTGTGTCTAGGTGCGTGTATCAGTGTAGCAACGTGTGTATATGTGTGTGTGTCGATGTGTGTATCAGAGTGTGTGGATCTGTGCGTCAATGTGTGTGTATCCAAATGTGTGCATCTGTGTGTGCGTATGTGTCAGTATGTGTTTGTCAAGGAGTATCTGCCTGTGTGTCAAGGTGGCTGTATGTGCCAGTGTGTGTATCTGTGTGTCAAGGTGCATGTGTGTCACTGTGTGTATTGTGTGTGTATGTATCAATGTGTTTACATGTGTGTATTTGTGTGTTAATGTGTATGTATATCTGTGTTTGTATGTATGTGGCAGTGCATGTGCATACATTCCAGTAATCAAACCAATACAACATGCAAACACACCCCTGCAAACACAAACATTACATACAAGAACACCCCTGAATTCAAACTACAAATGTACATACAAACACTCAAGCACCAATACTACACAGAAATGTACATCCACTTTTAAATGCAAACACACCCCTGTAATGCTAAAATTATATACAAACACCAACTTTACACACAAAAGCACACCTGCTTCTAAGTACTATAATCTGTTTATCTGTAGAAATTAGTGTATGTACACCAAAAACAAAACATTTGCTATAAAAGACACTCTGTTAATTAAAAGGTTTGCGTATGGTGCAAAACATTTTTGGGGGTTCCACGATGTTGGTACACTATGTCAAAGGACCCCACGGTAAAAGTTTATTTGGAAGCCATGCTCTATACTAACTACATCCTGCAAGAGCAGAGCTTGTAACAATGATTGACAGGGAGCAAATATGAAGGGGACAGGGGTTTGGGATAAAGGTGTATGGATTTCTACTTTTACCATTATGTTTCACAACTCACTAATACTTATTTATTAAATAGAGGGATAAATAAACATAGTATTAAACATTTTGGCTCCCCTTAAAAGTAATTTCCATTGACACATGAACTTAAATTTTTATTTTGTCTGGAAAAACAAAAAGTTCAAGCCATAAGAAGACGGGGTACTGCCACTAAAGGGGATTGGGAAGACCTTTTTGATGCCATCGATTCTGTAGGCAACTTGTCCACTTCAAAATGCGTTACAGTTTCTTTTCTTTTTTGATGAGAACACGACCACAATATGATCAGACTTAAATTGTAAGATTAAGCAATTACATCCCCAGCTGTGAAGCCATATCACATAGATGCACATGATTATAGCTACAGCAGTATGTAAATATGCCTGGAGATTTGAGCCAACTGTGCAAGTGACAGGTATTATACATTTTGAGCAGGTCACCCTGGTTAAAATTACTAATACGAGATTTTTAACAATATTCCCAGCACATGCCCAGTGGTGGAATTAAAGACTCAAACTGATAATCACTATGCATGTATGTGTCTTACTGAGGGTAGTAAGTCATAATGGCTGTGGATTTATCCCATATATCAAGTCAGGATTTGAATAACTACACTCAAAATATTATACCTGAAAACATCAACATGTGCTGAATGTTCCATCCAATCTTGTGCCGTCTGCCCAGGTTCAGAAAAAATGACAGTGGGTAGATATGAGCAGCTCTGCCAACAAACACAGACACCTGATAACAGCCAGTGGTCAAGGGTGCAATAACGAACAATTACCTGTTCATACTTGTTGGACATAACGGTGGTTACATCAATACATGTAAGCAGGGAAATTGGATTAGGTTTATACATGACCTTTAAAATATATTAATACTGTCATATCTTAGGTTTGTGATGTATTGCTTTTTGTATTGACTCATGGGAAATTACACAAAATCAAATGAAACCTTTCTAGAAGCAAAACAGTTGCTACCATGGTTTTTAAAATGGGAATTTAAATCAACCATTTTGATTATAGGCACAGCACTGATTAATTTCACCATTCCACAATGCCATTGTACCCTTAAAGGGACACTATAGTCACCAGAACAACTACAGCATGTGGTATTTGTTCTGGTGAGTAGAATCATTACCTTCAGGCTTTTTGCTGTAAACTCTGTCTTTTCAGAGAAAATGCAGTGTTTACATTACAGCCTAGTGGTCACTTCACTGGCCACTCCTCAGATGGCTGTTAGAGATCCTTCCTGGGTTATGGCTACCTAAAATGCATCCAAACATTCAGTATATCCTCCCTCTGCATGCAGACACTGAACTTTCCTCATAGAGATTCATTGATTCAATTAATCTCTATGAGGAGATGCTGATTGGCCAGGGCTGTGTTTGAATTGTGCTGGCTCTGCCCCTAAACTGCCTCTTTGTCAGTCTCAGCCAATCCTATGGAGAAGCACTGTGATTAGATCAGGCTACCACTTCTGATGATGTCAGCAGACTGCTTGTTTTTCTGAGTCAAACAGCATGCAGTTACAGCTTCAGGCTTGAATACAGTAAGATGTTGCTATATTTATGGAGGCATGAGGGGCCCAGGGGGGCTAGATGGTGGTTTTAACACTATAGTGTCAGGAATACATGTTTGTGTTCCTGACCCTATAGTGATCCTCTAATATCAATAATGTTCTCTTTTTAAAGTGCAGTTAGATGCTTAACACTTTAACTAATGATAATCTATGCCATCATAATGACCTATTGTGTAAGAACTGTGATTGTGTAAAAAGCAAGGCTACACCTTCCATGATGCTTTGCTATTCTAAAGCCATTCCAAAGTCATGCAAAGGATCATGGGAGTTGTGGTTTCACAACATCTGGGGATCTACCTTTTGGGCACCTTGGTGTAAATCATATATTACTAATAACAACAAGTTAAATGTACATCAACAAGTTTCTAAAACAAACTGATAGAAGGATACAAAAGCACCAACAATGAAGATTGGATTGAAAACATGCTTCTGGAACGTGAAAAGGGCCAGCCCCATGTAAGAAAAGATGAAATTCTCCGCAAGAAAGTGCAAAACTTCAAAAAGCTGAGAATGAAAGAGGTTATAAATGTTATCAACAATTGTCACGTATTGTTTTACAAGAACTAGACATCCACTATACAACCAAACTGATTATATGAAATTTAAAATGACATGCTAGTGGGCAAGAGTGAATATAGACATTTAAAGTTTAAAACGCCAGAACTCTCCCTTAAACCACCCTCAGCATATTAACCCTGGGGTCAAACTAGCTCAATGTGATGTACTCCTTGGGCTCTACCACAAAATAGAATAATATCTGCACAAAGTCTACTCCCCAAATTAGGGCAAAAATCCATTATACTTGTAAACTTTCCTTTGGCTAAACTAAATATATACACATTATAAAAGAGGGGGTGGGGGGAAGGGGAAACATTATCACAGATTTGGAAATATTCTTGAATTCCGATATAGTCACAAATGAGATACTAAAATAGATTTGTTGCACTTACCTGTTTGGTTCTATTCCTTGATTCCACTGATAAATTATTATAGGTATAATGTGCCTGTGTGATTCCACAGAAAAGGACTGCCACCACACCTGGAATCAGAATAGCACAGAAGGTTATGGAACCTCATTTCATATATGTTCATTGAAAAACAATTGTAATTTTTATAGACTTTTTTTTTTATCATGGTTCATAGCATATTCACTTATCAGACCTAATAAGTGTAAGTGTTCAATAAGCTGATCTAAGGCCTATGTAGCCAAAACTGCCAGTCTTTTGAAAGTTTCATGAGCCAGAGAAGGAGAGCCATGACAAGTACCCATTCAGCATATGGATGTCAGGTGCACAAGATGGTTAAAAGGAAGCAGTGGTGGTTCTATGGAGGTGCATGTAGAGCTGTGTATATTCTGTCAAGTCTGTGATAGCACCAGACAGGTGAAAGTGTCAGGATGTTAGGTCATATTTTGGAGCCTGCTGCCCATTTAATGTGTTGTGCTGATTTATAAGGAAGGCTATGCTGTCTGCGGCACAGCTCTTCTTCTCCACAGCCTTTACACTCCAGGGATGGAAGACTGGAGCCCTTGTGCCATACACATTTCTCCTGACAAAGGCAAGCAACAGGGGCAGGAGAAGGTGGATAATTAAAGCTTTGCTACCTGTATATGATTTTGTTAATGTATGTCTGTGTGCCTGCAACATTGTTTGTATAAACCTATAGTTGTAGGGAACCTATGTAAGGCACCAACAAATTTTAAGTTCTAGCACTGTCCCATTGAGACATTAAAAAAAAGTAAGGGCGCTCTTGTAGCTGCAGAGGTCTTTGTAAATAGCTACATTTTTAAGCAGTTGTTTGAACTTATGATACATGGAGTCCCTTGTGTGCAATGTGTAATAGTGCTTAGATTAGATCACTATCAAAAAGTGTATACATATTATAACATTAACAACATACGTGAAATACTTTGCAGACATGATTTGTTCGCTGTGAGATAATATCACTTTAATCAATGTTTGCAGTAATTTCTTTCAGCCTCTTGTGGTTAAATAAACTCTATTGGCATCTGTTGTGCCTAAACATTAAATTCATGAAGCGCCAATATCAAAAAACAATAATCAATTACCCTAAGGTTTTTAAAGATATTGGTGGGCACCAATACCCTATTCAGGATGAGTGAATTGAGTATTTGAGAAAGGGAAAGACACTGGCAAGTACTTGCAAATAATCAATACAAACTTTATTGACTAACAAAGACTTAATTAATAATCATTCAGCTTAAAATTCAGCTTAAAGGAACAGCTTAAAGAAACAGCTCAATGTATACATCACCATAAGAGAGAGACTTGCTGCACTCAACCGAGAGAACTTCTAGCAGTCAGTCTGGAAGGGGACCCTCTCTTACTGGAAAATCAGCAGAACCAGCAATACGCATCCGTATTACAGGTGGGTAATACTCCAAACGAGTGCCAAGTTTTCAAGTCTTTTATAAGAAACTTAATAATTAAAAGGGGTGAAAAGTCTGTACTTTTTCACCAACTCTTATTAGTGCAGTCCAGCAAAGACCTTGAAAAGCACTGAATGGGACCTGCAGCTGACCAGACTTTCAATCCCACAACAATGCCATGCCAGATCTGTGCAGTTAATATCTCTGTTCTCATAAGTATCTAAAAAGCTAGCTCTGTTCTCAAAATATTCTCGTGAAGCTATGCATGAGTCATTCTGGTACTGTGTTTTGTGGTATTAACATTTTCAGTACTGTGTACCGGCGCCATCTTAACTATAATAGTTTGATTTGTTCAATAGTGATCAATCAATCATTCTTAAAGAGACACTATAGTCAACTGAACAACTGCTTAATGAAGCAGTTTTGGTGTATAGAACATGCCCCTGCAGCCTCACTGCTCAATCCTCTGCCATTTAGGAGTTAAATCCCTTTGTTTATGAACCCTAGTCACACCTCCCTGCATGTGACTTGCACAGCCTTCCATAAACACTTCCTGTAAAGAGAGCCCTATTTAGGCTTTCTTTATTGCAAGTTCTGTTTAATTAAGATTTTCTTATCCCCTGCTATGTTAATAGCTTGCTACACCCTGCAAGAGCCTCCTGTATGTGATTAAAGTTCAATTTAGAGATTGAGATACAATTATTTAAGGTAAATTACATCTGTTTGAAAGTGAAACCAGTTTTTTTTTCATGCAGGCTCTGTCAATCATAGCCAGGGGAGGTGTGGCTAGGGCTGCATAAACAGAAACAAAGTGATTTAACTCCTAAATGACAGTGAATTGAGCAGTGAAATTGCAGGGGAATGATCTATATACTAAAACTGCTTTATTTAGCTAACGTAAGTTAGGTGACGATAGTGTTCCTTTAATTGATATGGAATATTATCAACACAGCACCCAGACCATCACATCGAAGTGGTCTGGGTGAAGTGCCCCTGTCCTCTTAACCCTGCAATATGAAACCCTGCAGTGTCAGAGAAACTGCAATGTTTACATTGCAGGTTAAGACAACCTCTAAAGGTTGTTTCCAAAATAGCAACTAGAGGCGTTTTTTGGTGCATCTTGGAGTTTAACTCGGTGAAGACGTTGGACGTCCTTTGCATGAGGATGTCCACGGTCATTAAAATCCTGATAGGAAAGCATTGATTCAATACTTTCCAACGGGGAATCCGTAATTCGCACATTAGGTTCCCTTATCGTTGTCATGTCTCGAGAGGAGGAGATGGAAGTCTCGAGAGGGGGTCTTTCGACACTGGAAAGAGGTACGTGAACGAAAGAATAATTAACCCTACATTCACTAGCAATGGGGGAGTTTAGGGACACTATAGGGCAAGAAATACAGTTTTGTATTCCTAACGCTATAGTATTCCTTTAAGTTAGTGGCAGCAGGGCATCTGCAATGTTTATGGGAAATTGATGAATAACCTGTTCTGACAGCATGGTAGGAAAGGGGTCTTCTAAGTAAAAGTAGATTTGCAGAGATAATCCTTCTTGTTATAGACATGAACAGTAACCCTTATGCAATCCGTTTCTACAAACTTACCAGTAAATCCACAGGCTTCAGCAAGAAGGAAGGTGCTCCAGGACAGCAGGAAGAACAAAGCGGTCTCCAGCAAAGGGAAGCAGTGCAGCTTGGTAAACTTGGTTACGTTATCAACAGGTTAAAGAAAACACTTTCAGTTTGTATTTTATGAGAACTGAATATACAAGTTAGATTCATTAAAATAAAAAAAATATCCCAATCTGGTGTCAACAGGACTTATTGCAGCATGAAATGTATTGTCCATCTGACTTTAGCAACTCCATGCGTTCCTTGTACTTTTTAAATGAATAAGACATTCTATATTGGAATATTATCCTGGAAGAACAAATTCTTATGACAGCAAAGACTCAACTGTCCTTAAAGGGTTAAATAGACACTACAAGTACCCTAACAATTTGTGGTTCTTGTGCAGGTTATGGATCAAGGAGGACCCCTGCCTTCCTGCCCAAATGTACTGTGTGAGAAGGGGGAAATTGCTGAGGAAATAAGTTAATTCTCTCAGTCTCAGACACCAATGAGAAACCTCAGAGTTTTTGTAACAAGTGTGCATACTATGTCGCTCCCCCACAGCTTTCTGTGGCCATGAGCTGTCACAATCGCAACTGACAGCACGACTCACAAAACTAGAAATAGAGGTATCACTTGGCTTACAATAGGCATGGTGCAGCTACTATCAGATTTTTTTTATTTATTTATTTTTATAATTTTTTTATGTATTGCTGTGCAGAATGGTACAAACAGACCTGCCATGCCACAACAGGCACATTAAAATCAAACATGGTACAACAGAGGTATGACATTGGAGAGAGTGGCATAGTTTTTCAAATAAAAATAATAGTTAAGTAGGCAAAACAAGTCTTAGCAGTAGATTAACAAGTAGGAGAGCAAGTAGTTTAAGACAGATAGACATAAGTGCGACAGTAGTAAGGCACCACTGGGTAACAAGTGATTATCTAAATGCTGTACATTGTCAACAACAGCTCACAGTATTGCAATAATATTAAGCAGATGCATTAGCAATATAAATACTTTGTGAGATAAAGCAGTATGGCATGAGCCAGAGGTAGGAGCGCTGTCTAGGAAAGCTTGATTTGATGAGCTAATTCCCAAGTGCAAGATTTCCCTCGTGTAAACAACTGCAAGTGAGCACCCATCAACAAACATCAAGAGAAGAGAAAAACCAAAGTAAATTAAGAACTAGGATAGCATGAAGTTCTGTGAAATCTGCATTGGAACAGCTGAGCTGCAGGTAAAGTTTGCAGACGAATCAGCCAATGTCCAAGGAGGAGTAGTCCCAGCCACCGCCTGCCGCACCTATGGGACCTCTCCCCCGAGCCCATGTATCCAGACTGTCTGGTTTAATCATCTCTATGATTAACAGTGATCTCATGGTTCTGCGTTCCCAACGACACGCATTTTAGACTTTTGGATCCATTAAGCTGTATTGAGGACAAAGAAGCTTAGTATCTCGCCGTCTGGGTGAGTAGGTGCATGGCTCCATGTGGGCCTTCTTCCTAGAAGAGGGAAAGCAAGTTGGGGCTTTTGCTTTAGGCTGTGGAGTGACAGGCGTGTGAAGAGTGCACAATCTGCATACTAGCTGATTTCAGTACTTCTGGCACAGCTTATAAAATCTGGCTTCAAAGTGTTCCACCCAGTTTAGGCTTTTGGGTCTGCTTGGTTTAGTAGTTGCTCTAGTGCAACAGCCACCATCTTAGATGTACAACACAGCGTAGCGTAGCTAGGTTGAGGTTTGGAGCCCAGAGTGAGTGCAGTATCACAAGATTGTCCAGTGGGGAACGGTATAACCCCAGCCGGTCCAGATGGGGGTGGGGGTGGAGGGGGGTAGAAGAGCAACAAAGCCAGACTGAGCTCTTAGGAGCAAGGAGATCCACTGCCTTTACTCAGCACAGACTCCAGCAGGCCGCAGCAGTTTGCTACAAGCCCCCGGTGGAGAGAAGGCTCGTGTAGGACTTTGATGTAGTTCCCAGAAGTCTCCTGAGCTGGTAGTGCCATTCAATATATGTTTTTTTGGGTGTTGACTAGTGTTAACACCCAGATAATCAGCTCAAGTGCTCTGAAGCTAGGCCATACTCTCAGTTTTTTTGCAATTGAAGAATCCCTCCATTGTTTCTTTTTTGATTAAATAAAAATAAAATAAACATTGCTCTGCATTACTGGTTTCTATGGTAATTAACCGTTTAAAACAACTGTATTAAAAATAAAGAAATATTCTGAATAAACTAGGCAGTATTCGCTAAACACACTACTCTCAAAGGACCATGAGCAATAACCCTTGGGTGACAACAGGGTGTGAAAGGAAATTTTAATATGTTCAACTAATAACAGTAGGGCAGAGGGTGACATGATGATATAGGTGCATTTAAAATGCCTCTCTATATCAGAAGTCCATTTTCTGCCCTCAACATAGGGATGGTATTAAGGGTTTCATTACCAAAATCAAAAGGATATAAGAGCTGTTGCAACACCAGTACAAACGCCCATAGCAAAAGAGCCACTGAATATCCCAACAAAGACTCCAACAGACTTGAAGAACGCAGCAGCATCAAAAGTGTGACTTCTGTCACCAGTAGGCTGGTAAGCAACGATGGACCTAGGAAAAAGTACAATTGGACATCAGATGTAGCAAGAAACATATTAAACATTCCACCAGCAAAACTGAGTACTTTCCAACATCTGAAAGCAGTTCTATGTAAGTGCAAACAAGCTTTATGAATTTTACATTAAGTTTAAAAAAAAAAAAAAAACCTCTAGAATTTTTTTTTGAAGGTAGTCCTTAGATCTGATATAGGGGAGGTAAAGCTTCCACAAGGTTTTCCATAGATCGTCTAATGACTGATTAGAAAACGAGTACTGGTTTAATAATCTTATAAGACCAAGAGATGTAGGCAGCTTGTGTAATTAGCTTGATCAATTAAAAGCTATACGTGGCCCAGCCTAATCTCAATATGTGATCATTCGCAAGCGGTTTATTCATTAAAATCTTGTCAGATTTGCTCAATGCTGATTGGGTCTAACATCCCACTGAATTAGGTCCCAGTTGAATTTATCTGCCAAGTTCCCTGTTATTACAAGCACTCTACTCTCCCCCCACCCTGAGGCCATTTCAGATTTCCCCCTCTTATTTTTCTCTCATCATCTTATCCTACAATTTTCTTCTTCATTTCTCACATAATCCCTCTCTCTTTATAATAAAAATTCCCCCAAATAGAGGTCCAATGGGAGTCGTTAACCCGAGAACTCCATAGCTGACTGGTGTTAAATGTAGATTCAGGCAACTTAATGGCCAGTATGACTCATTTTATATGCCAGCTGTTCGTTGTTTCATTTAATTATGTCTATGTTTCTGACTGTCTATATGACGCATAAGTGTCTTGTTTTTTTTTTTTCTAAATTGCATTATCTTGAAAATAGATTGTCAGAAAGAAAACGCATGGCTTTTGCTTACAGACGAGCAAATGGACTTATTACAGTTTACTTATGAAGACATTAGAAGTCAGAAGGAAATCCAAACATCAGTAAGTCGATCATTCACATTCATAGGTGTCTGCTATATGGTGTTTTTATATGCTGTAGGCAATCTCACTGTACACCGTAATAAAATAAATCTCATAAGTCATTTACACGTTAAGCATTTTATGTTCTTTTAATGTGGCTATTTGTTTTATAGGTTATAACAAATGACAATGTTGGCTGTTCTTTGACTTCACTCATCCTCCTTTATTTGAATTACACAATTCACGTATAGTTCATCCTCATAAACTTTTTGTTTATGATTTGGTTCTCATTGATGATTATTCAAATCCTTGAAGGTAACTGCACTCCTGTCAAACAAGTCCTGCATCAATTTTAAGTGTCTCTGGTACCCATAACAAATAGAGTATATTTTGAAGATAAATCTTTAAGGAATGGTCAAGGTGGTGCCCACATGGGACAGCATCAGGTAAGTATAATTCACTTTAACGGCACCCCTGGGCCACCACTACCCAAGCAGCAATTTGTCCATTGGGGGGGTTTTGCACAATAATCAAAGACCTCAGAAGGTGACACCTTACATTACAGCAATTCAAAGCAGCTTTTAGCACAGTGATTAGGACCTATCACTGCTCACTACGCCTGGCATGGAGTAAGACAGAGTATAACTCCACCTTTGCCACTAGACTGAAATCTTCCAGAAATCAAGCTATTCTGCTGAATGGTGAGTAAACTGTTTAATATTGATGTAGGACCTGGCGCAAGCAGACTTTTTTTTAGCAAATGGTCTTTTTGTTCTCTTTTGCAGGTGTACCATTATATTGCAACTATTTTCTAATTATCGTATGTCTATGTATTCATTGGTCTTTAAAAAAGAGAAAACTACTTACGAAGACAACACAATAGCTACAGCATCATTGAGGACACTTTCGCCAAACAGAAGTGCATACAGATCCACGTCAGCTCGCAGATCATTAAATATTGCCAGGACAGTAACTGGGGAAAAACAAGCACATATCAATACACTGTTCAATTTGAAATCTGCTAGTTTTACAAAACACAAAATAGATTAATATACCCTCTTTCTTAAAAATATCATACACTATGCAAGCTATAAATGGGGAAGAAATATACAGCCTATTCACAGACAGGGATATAAACCATGGAAAAAGTATGCCCCGCTATATACACAGAATTGTAGACTAAGGGTTCTTTGCAAGTTCAGAATCGTTGTATGACTTTCGTTATTGACAAACATCTTCTTGAATTCCCTTACATATCCACTCTAATTGACAAGTACACCACTTCTTGTGTCTTCTGTAAAACTACATTTGCCTGTTTGCACACGTGAGCATTACCAATTCCTTCCTTCAAGACCTCACAAGAGCAGCACTATTCCTACAGAATACCTCAATAATTCCTAGCAGATTTCACCATAGTCTCCAGTCCTTTAGGAAGTTCCTTAAAATCTATATAGTTTGGATGTCTTATGCTCCTGAATAATTTTTCTCTTTCATTAGCCCTCTTGTCTGCTCTAACATAACTAGTGAATCCACAGTCCAATTTTTCTCTGCCTCATTTACACTCTACAGCTCTCCCAAAAACAAGTTTACCTAGATACAAGTGTCATCCGAACATTCATGACAAATATCTTCCTTCCCTCTGACACATTGGGGATTATGTATGTACGGTCATTCTGGTACAAAGTGCAAAAATGTAAGCAATTGATAGGACTAACTTTTCCCAATAAATGCTATTTTTATGTTTAATTGTTCTTCCACTTATGTTATTTTACCACACGTCCTGCTAGACTGGATGCTCGTTTGAGCAGGTATCTCTACATTTTGTTTACATTAGGTTATTTGTGCCTATATTCTAACTGAAAAGTGCTGTGGAATAGGCTGCCACTATATGATTAATAATAATAATAATACAACAACATGAAATGCCTTCATACATGACTGTTGACTCAGAATTGTGTAGGTTAGCTGGCAGTGTTGTAATAATTAGTATTAGATAGGCACATACCTGGATCCGTTGCAGAAATGATGGCTCCGAAAAAGAGGCAGTCTGTGTAAAAAAACTTTCCATTCAGCTGCCCTACTAGGGCCATCAGTTTCACTACTCCATACATGAGATTCCTAAAACAAAGGCAGTTTTTATTCATTGCCATTTCTTAAACTACTGCCTAATTCTCTTAAAAGTACACCAAATGAAAAAACATTTGGATTTTGCATCATTTATAGTAAATAGGTTGTAAGTTTAAACCTCCATGACAGACGACTTACCTGGGCAACCATGATATAAAAGTCACCTGGGCAACCATGATATAAGTCACCTGGGCAATCATGATTTAAGTCACCTGGGCAATCATGATTTAAGTCACCTGGGCAATCATGATTTAAGTCACCTGGGCAATCATGATTTAAGTCACCTGGGCAATCATGATTTAAGTCACCTGGGCAACCATGATATAAAAGTCACCTGGGCAACCATGATATAAAAGTCACCTGGACAATCATGATATAAAAGTCACCTGGGCAATCATGATATAAAAGTCACCTGGGCAATCATGATATAAAAGTCACCTGGGCAACCATGATATAAAAGTCACCTGGGCAATCATGATATAAAAGTCACCTGGGCAATCATGATATAAGTCACCTGGGCAATCATGATTTAAAAGTCATTTGAGTAGCCCCTTGGAACAAAGATGGGGTTAAAAGTTGTATATGTACCGAGAGGTTGATTTATAAGGGGCTATTTTGGAAACATATTTTCGTGAATACTGTCTTAAGGCCAGAGAGGAGAATCTTTCTCTGGTTAACTTCCCCCAATCACTCTAAAAAAACAAGTAAATTATTTATTTTAAGTTTAGCAAAAGTTGGTATAAATAGCCTAATTTTTATAGAGGGACAAATAATTTAATACATATGTTCTTTTAGATCTTATTACGGGCTGGATTCTATGCAAGGAAATAACTTTTTTTTTTTATTAAATAGCATGTTTTTCATTGAGATGTATATGGATATTTACATGAATTTATCAGAGGTATGCTTATCTCTTATAACAGAATAAAGAATATATCTTACTAAATGGGAAAACATGCAAACGTTCAACCCCAGTATCCACAATGAACGAAGCTGGAATCAAACAATGGTTCGTTATAGTTTGCACAATCTACTTATGTACAGTCATACTTAATCGACCTCTGACAATCTATATGCTGAGAAGTATAAATCTTGTCAGTCGGCTAACCTTGTTTGGATATTCAGATCTCACTGGAGCTGTAGTGCACAGCAGCAGAGTGGCTTATACATGACTGATAGAGGCCATTGTTTTTACCTCCCTATTATTACTGTGAGAAACCCGATAAGTGCAAGTAAAGGGTTCATTTTGGTGCACTATTTCTTCTTGCAGAAGAAAAGCTGCAGAGTTCCTGGCAAACCTTAGCAGAACAAATGCAATACTGGCTATCTGCACACACTGCACATCATCTAAGAGAGAGAAAAATACTGTGTCTGCAGCTTAGACACAGCAAGCTATCTGCACCATCCCAGCAGCATGCTGTGTAATGATCTGCCATACATCATCCTTCCAATCACATGCATTCATGACTCACCCTATAATGAAACACGACAGTGCAGTACCAAAGAAAGCGTAGGCAAGAATGGATCCAATATTCCGGAAGAAATGCCTCTGAGAAGTAAATAAACAAAAAGAATATGAATAACTCCTTGGAAGGAAACTCACAACACACAGCTTATGGCATTCAATTGGTTACAATCTGCACATATAACAAAAAGGACTGGATTTAAAAATATAAGAACGAATGCCAAACTCACCTAAACGGAATCAATGACAAGAGTCGAGTTTAAGGGTATTTAAAATTGGGGTATCATTCTGAAGTTATAGGGTGGGGCTTTGATTTATGGGTGCAATTACCCTGGTTTGTATCATGGGAAATGGATCAACTGAATGAAGGCAATTGGTTGTTAGCGAGAAGCAGCAGATTACAACAGACATCTGAACCGTATCCATATGTAAATGCTAATGTGGTTGTAATAATGGTTGGTAAAAATAGCAGAATTGTGACAAACACATGGCGTTTGACTGCTAGAAGGCATTTAGGGAATAGACCCATTAGTGTCAGATCTGTCTGTTCACCCAGCATACAGCATGCCCCGATGGTTGTTCACTAGTAGAATATATACCTGACACAGGCTATGATTATCCGAAGAGGGGCTACATTAAAGGAATGCTCTAAGCACCAACACAACTTTAGCTTAATGAAGCAGTTTTGGTGTATAGAGCTTGCCCCTGCAGTCTCACTGCTCAGGTCTTTGCTAAAGGAATACTATAGCATTAGGAATACAAACCTGTCTATATCCTACTGGAGCCTGCAAGAGCTTATTGTCACTGTCACATTCCCACTGAAATTTTCACTGAAATTCAAACCCAGTCAAGAGAAAGACAAAGTAGGGACTACTTTGTCTCTGTATTTCTCCTTCGACTGACTTTCAGAGCCTTAACCCTCCTCCAGCAGCAAAGCAAGTTCGGCAAAGTCCCCAGGCAGGAACAGTGCTGCTTTAAAGTCCAATTAACAGCAGGAGATAAACACTGTAATGATTGAAAATTATAGACATTTTATTTTTTTATGTTGGATTTTATTCCTGTATAAATTCTGGGAGTGCTAACTGGATACTGATTATATATATATATATGGAAACTAGCCGTCTGCAAATAAGAATACATACATATATTGAAATCCATAGTTTTCCTTTTGACAGTACTTAAGGTGCGCTGTGTCTTTAAGACATGCAAAAAAATCTATCAATGTCAGTACTAAAATATGTAATAAATTGCTTGTGCAGATTTGTGCACACTTAAATGCTTTGCCAATTTTGTTAAAATCCCACAATAGGTTAATAAAGTGCAAGAAAGTCAAGTGTGCACTCAGTGATACACTTACTGTACAAAAAATGCAAATCAGGTTTGTTTCACATATAAAGCTGCGTCTGGCACAAACAGGTGCAATTAAACGCAGGTTAATAATTCCTCGAAACATCTTTTGAAATGACTACTCCAGCGGTAAACTTGCTTTTGAAAAATCCAAAATGAGCCAGATGTAAACCTGCACAAGTAATTTATTACATATTTTAGCACTGACATTGATAGAGCGCATCTTTTTTATTTTTTCTATGGATTTAGTGTGAGTATGTGATAGAGCTTATTTATACTATAGAGGTGCAGCTCTTTTAACTTTAATTTTTCTGTTTTTGTAACGTAAATTGCCACAGCGCCATTTATTCACTTGCTTTGGATTTTAGTATATGAAAGTACTTAAACACTTAATCCCTATTTCATATATCAAATCAGCATTCACATTTCCTAGATAGTGATGTCGTTTTACATAGTAAATTCCAGGTACACAGATACTGTGAAGGTCTGTTAATAAGCAAAACGTAATGCATCAGAAACCTAGAAAGAGGATAATCATCTTTAGAAATTTTTTTATCTTTGGCATAAGCAATAAACATTAGAATCTCGTGATTTGTCAGTCCCTGCTTTAAAACAGCAGAATACCCTGGAAATCGCTGACAAGGTGACAGTGACATCATGTGGCCAGATTGTTTATAAGAAATTACAAATGTGTCAGACAGCACTAAGAAACAGTAAGAAGAGATGGTTACTTCTGTAACAAAATATTTACAGAAAAATATATATATATAAAAAAAAAAATAAATATATATATATATATATATATATATATATATATATATATATATATAGATATAGAGAGAGAGATTATATATACAGAAAATCCAATGCTTGCACTCCTGTTAAAAGTAGTAAGCCCGGTGATTGTCAGCAATAAATATAGAATATATGGTATAAAGATAGCACTCCAAGGACTTCAGAAATATGGTGAAAAAAACTTATCTTTTTATTCAGACATCAGCCTGGGTGAATCAACGTTTCAGTTCTCTGACGAAAGTTTCATAAGAGAACTGAAACGTTGATTCACCTAGGCTGATGCCTGAATCAAAAGATAAGTTTTTTCACCATATTTCTGAAGTCCTTGAAGTGCTATCTTTATACCATATATTATATATATATATATAAATTTAAAAATCTAGTACCCATAATATTGAATTTATCATAGTATGTAAGTGGAGCAGTTGCCTTGGAAACCTGTGTGGTCTTCAGGCACATTCCTTTGGCGATTAATCCACTATTTACAACTTTGCACCATTTTCAGATCACAGCACTTTGCTAAATCTCCCCCAATTACTTAGCAGGGTAGTTTTTATTATTGTAAATCTTATTTGCAGAGAAGTGTTAACACAAGGAGAAATTAATCATTGATTATTTGCATTAAATAGGGGAAATAACGCAATATTGCCAATCTTAAAGCAGAACTGTCACTATTAAGATTTATACACAAGATAGCTATGGGTTTTCATTGATTTTGGCAGTAAATACATTTATCAACTACAGTGCCGTCATGTGGGGAATGCCTGAGCATGCAAGTGCTTGTAAAGCATTTCGTCTGTAGAAAGCCAAGCAAGAGCAAGACTGAGCCTGAGGTATCATGGGATGGGAAGTATTTACTGGAGTAAGCGGTAAGGGAATAAAGAACTGTCCCTACTAGAGAAGTGCCCGCTCCGATTTAAGGCACTTACCAATATAAACATTCCTCATTGAATTCTAGGATGACATCAACACACCTCAATAAAACAATAAAATTACAAAGTACATGGTAGACGCAATCTCTAATATACATCTTTAAGAAGACTGAAAACACTGACCAGAACACAACAGGAATACATTTTTTTTTTTTAAGTCAATGCAGGTGACACATTGATGATAGTAATATGTACTGTAGAAATGGCATGGAAAAGACAGGCCATAAAAAGAGAGGATGGCTGTCTGAATTTCATGCATGGCTGGACTTAATAAGCAAAACAAACAGTGATGACAAAAAAAAAAAAAAAATCCTAAATAATTATAAATTAATTAAAAACAAATAAATAAAAGTCATGTAATCTTTTAGTCAGGTGGCAATGCATGTCAACGGCAAGATAAGAAAAATGTCAAGGGCAAGAAAAGAAAAAAATATACATACTACAAAAGCAAAACCCCATTATATTTTTTACAAAATCAATACAACCATAATTCATTTCAGTTGTGATATTTTGTGCCCCATGTCCACAATAATGTATTGTCCCAAATGAGAACAAAGTTCTAAAGATGTATTCATACAACTGATAAATCTAGGAACTTGCAAATAAATAAAACAAAGCATGTTTTGCAATAAACAACAGAGAATATACACAATTTCAGGCCATGTTCTAGCCTGCTTTATGCCGATGTTCACTCCTCACTGACAACTTCCGTATTTGCTATGTAGTCGTTTAGCTTAGAATAAAATTATACATTGGGTAAGCAGTCAAACATTATATAGGTTTTATGACCAAATACAGGAATGTCATTAGAAACTTCATGGAACACACTAAAACTACTAAAGACCACATGCAGTAGATGTAGAAACGTGTACCCAGA
The DNA here is from genome assembly GCA_933207985.1 of Pelobates cultripes. Taxonomy (NCBI): domain Eukaryota; kingdom Metazoa; phylum Chordata; class Amphibia; order Anura; family Pelobatidae; genus Pelobates; species Pelobates cultripes. The sequence continues at coordinate 270,380,733 of OW240912.1, forward strand.
TGTGTCCAGTGACTCATAATTTGTTTTTGTTGTGCCGGGTCTTCTTTCACAGATCAACCATCCTAAAGTTTCTAATATGGCAACAGACATAAATTATATATTCTACCCTTCCATTTTCACGAAAACAAACCTAGTATATCGATGAGCTCATTGGAATCCGTTACACTCTGCTGGAGGGAGGAAAGTATTGAACAAGACGTCCAACGACACAGGACGTGGAGCTTGACTAAATCTCCACCCTTTGTCAACCTCCAGATTATGAATAGGGAAAAGTAGTTCTTACTTTTCCTTATGTATAACTTTGCAAATAAGTGTCAAATAGATAAATAAATAAATAAATAAATAAAAACAGCTAAGCAGGGAGGTGGGTATTTTGGAAATGCCACCAAAAAAAAAAAAAAAAAAAGCAAAACTGATAAATGGCAGTGGCTTTAATTCCTAAACAGCAGAGAACTGAACAATGAGACTGCAGAGACATGATCTGTACACCAAAAACTACTTCATTATATCAATGTTTTTGTGCTTAGAGTATTCCTTTAAGAAAAACCGTTACATAGCTGAAAAGAGACTTGCGTCCATCAAGTTCTGCCTTCCTCACATATGTTTTTGCTGTTGATCCAAAAGAAGGCAAAACCCAGTCTGAAGCTCTTCCAATTTTGCAAAAAACTAGGAAAAAATGCCTTCTTAACCCCAAAATGGCAGTCATATCTTCTTGGATCAAGCAGCTATTACTCCACTAATAAGAAATTATATCCCTGTTTGTTATGTTTTGGAAGTATTTACCCAATTGCAGTTTAAACATCTGTATAGACTCTGATAAAACCACCTCTTCAGGCAGAGAATTCCATATCCTTATTGCTCTTACTGTAAAAAAAAAAACACCCAAAAACCTTTTCTTTGCCTTAGATGAAATCTCCTTTCTTCCTGCCTAAATGTGTGACCTTGTGTCCTATGTATAGCCCTGTTTATGAATAAATTTCCAGATAATGGTTTGTACTGGCCTGAATATATTTGTATAATGTTATCATGTCCCCTCTGAGGCGCCGTTTTTCCAAACTAAAGAGATTTAAAATTTTAAACCTTTCTTAGTAACTAAAATGCTCCATTCCTTTTATCAATTTTGTAGCTTGTCTTAAATTTTAAAATATAGGAGCTAACAAGTTAAAATGTAATTCAGTGTTGCAGTAATAAGTGCAGAATAAGATTTACATTATGTCCTTCAATGTGGGTTCTTACACGACTAAACGTCTGGGATCTGTTCCTGCAGTCCATGTGCTGATAATCACATTCTTTCAGGGACGAAGGTTATCCTTATTGGTCACACTCTTATTGTTCTGTATGACAAATCATTCACTTGAACAAAAGAAGAAAAAAATACACACATACACACCTCCAGTAGCAAAGCCAGCATTCGAGGACTTGTCCAAAAATGTAAATTTAATCGAAAGATTAAAACAAATTACAATCCGATGGTCAATGTTTGAGTTCTTACACTAGAACTTTCATTAGAACCAAGCACTTTCTTACCATTACAGAATTAAGCACTTTTGATGATAAGGCACTTTGCACTTTAGTTGAGAATGAATATCCTAACATATTTTTTTGCTTTATTTCACGTATTAAAGTTGGTTACTCAGTCACTTTAAAATATTTTGTGGGCACTTTAAGAGTTTGGATATACTCCTGATATTAAACTGCACTGGCACTTTGCATAGTTATACATAGTGTCCAAGGGGCACTCCTATGATATTTGAATCTATGGCTATGGTCACATAAGTGTATTTGAGTATTTAATTCATTTTTACTTTCAAATGGTATATTTATATAATGTTCTTCACATACGCTTGCTTCACAGAATAGTTCCAATGGTCATTTGTTTAGAAACCACCGTGGTAACTTGGCTCCAGTAGGTTTCTGTGTACATATCACATTGGTAACAGGTCCCCGGACGTCATGTTATTATGTCCTGAAGAAAGTTCTAATGTAAGAAATGAAACGACCATCGGATTGTAATTTTTTTTAATCTTTGGATTAAACTTACCTTTTTGACAAGTCCTCGAGTGCTGGCTCTGCTACCGGAGATATAATTTTTGCAGCTGGGCACCAGGCTAAAGACACTGGGAAACAGGAGTGCAAAACCTATGGAATATTGTAGATCAGGGTTTCCCAATTATTTTTTCCCTTGGAAGCCTTTGACATGGTATAGCAAAACTTTGGAACCGCAACAAAAAAATGTGTGCCGTAGGAGTAGCACAGCACAGTGCAAACCTTTCAAGAGTGTAGTGAGCAGAGTGTAATGTTCTCTTTTTCTGAAGATGCCCCTGACAGAGCCTTTTAATGTCCCTAGCAGAGAATTTTGATGCCCATGACAGAGCCTTTCAATGTCCCTAGCAGAGTCTTTCAATGCCCCTGACAGAGCCTTTCATTGTACCTAGCAGAGTCTTTCAATGCCCCTGACAGAGCCTTTCATTGTCCCTAACATAGAATTTCAATGTCCCTACCTAACAGAGCTTTCTATATCCCTACCTAACAGAGCTTTCTATCTATGACAATAACGGAGCTTTAACTATCATCTCCACTCTCTATCACTCCTTTACCATGAGTGATAGAAAATGGCTGACAGCTGGGCGGGCTGGCTGACAGACGAGCTAAGTCTAAGTGGCTGGCTGACGGCAAGGCGGGCACTAGGGCGGGCTCTGATGACAAGGCGGGCTTAGATCTCTGCTGTTTGCGAAATTCCAGGAACAGCAGGCGGCCATCTTGGATGTGAAAAAATGCAACAGAACCCCAATTTTGTTCTCGCAGAACCCTAGGGGTTCCGTGGAACACCAATTGGGAAACGCTGGTGTAGATTTTATACACACACACATATATATATATATATATATATATATATATATATATATATACACACACACACACACACACACACACACTGAACAAAATTATAAACGCAACACTTTCGTTTTTGCCCTTATTTTTCATGAGCTGAACTCAAAGATCTAAGACTTTTTCTATGTACACAAAAGGCCTATTTCTCTCAATTATTGTTTCCAAATCTGTCTAAATCTGTGTTAGTGAGCACTTCTCCTTTGCCGAGACAATCCATCCACCTCACAGGTGTGGCATTTCAAGGTGCTGATTTGACAGCATGATTATTGCAAAGGTGTGCCTTAGGCTGACCACAATAAAAGGTCACTGTAAAATGTGCAGTTTTATTGTATTGAGGGGTCTGGGGAGGTCCGAAAACCAGTCAGTTTCTGGTGTGACCACCATTTGCCTCACGCAGTGCAACACATCTCCTTCGCATAGAGTTGATTACCACAGGGATAGTCACTAAAGTGTGTATTGTCCATGAATTTCAAATGTTAGACCAAAATAGCCCAGTCAGCTATGTTTCAGTTTGGCTAATTTGAAAAAATATCAAAATTCACTTTAAAGCCCTAACAAATAAAACTCTTTGTTTCATGAATTTTCGGTCTAAATGTCTAATAGTACACCCACAAAGAAAATCGATGCTCTTGTCGGACCACTCCTCGAGTTTACTACATTATGGAGGGAAAATACTGACTAAAATCTATCACATTTTACAGCACATTATGTGCAGAAGCAAAATCTCCTCTCTCATGGTTACCTTGTTGCATTTTAATGCATGTTCCTGCTGTTGTATTACAAAACATTACTACGAGCTGTATGAAGAAGTACACCATAAGAATAATAATTAAAATAAGGAAAATGTATCTGTGTGTCTGAATAAACAGTAATATTACGTTTGATTTTGCTACATCTATCTTTAAATCATTTGCTAAGTAGGCTAATATTGGAGATGACAAGATGCCAGGAGCACAATAGTTGTATTTCAATTAGCATGATCACTGCAGATAATGCCTGAAAGGCTCTGACAAGATTGAGCAACATCTATTTTCAAACACATCAAGGAGGAGCAGGCGATATTGTGTAACTGGATCCTTTACGTGTTTTTCTTCCAGATGAAAAAATTAGATTCTATGGTACTTGGACTTTTAACTATATATTCTGTATAATTTAGGTAAACGATTACTATATGATTTATGCCGATGGTCGCATAATAAGTAATCATTATAGGATTTTTGTGGATATCAAATTAAGTCAATGGCCTACTTACATATTACAAATGGAATTGTTTCAATAAACACTACATTGTATTGAATTGAAAACTGAATGGTAAGATCTAGGCCATTATAGTTAATAGAGAGTAACTATACAAGTTATAATCACAGTATGGGTGTAGCAAATATTTTGTTCACATTGTCCAGTCAATGGAGCACTTGATAATAAAATAAGGATATTTACTAAGGAAACCAGATGAGTGACGACTGCACTTTAATGTATTTTTTTTTCTTTTGAAAATATAAACCTTATAACACAACAAAATTACATGTAACTCATTATGAAATCTCACCGCAATTACAGCACAATCAAAAAACCATAAAACAAAGTAGAACTTATTTTTGAGAAAAGAGGTAGCACCTGTCTCCTATGTTTGTCAGCTATTACTCACAATGAATAATGGTAATAAAAATGTTCTCTGTGGCATTTGAGTGTGTACAAGAAGATTTATGGAGGTTTGCATGGACATTCAAGATCTATTCAAGAATAAATTGCAGTCCCTCATTTTGTACTCTTGCACGTGTATGGCAGAAAAAATAAATAAATAAATAAAATAAATTAATTAAAAAATAAAAAAAAAAACAGGGAAACTGGAAGATGGCAAGTAAAGTTTTAAGCAAATTTATTTCCCCTTCCACTCTACCCCAAAATGTCAGATGTGACAAACTTCGCTGCTCCAGGCGCCTCCGCTGCACTCTTCATCGAGCCACATGAGCAGAATGCATCATATGTCCATGAATGCTGGCTATACTTACCATTCGACGCCAGTGAACCGTTTCTTCTTCTGGTTCGCGCCGCCAAATTCAAGTAAACAGCTGCTTCTTCCATTAAGTTTGTAGGACGTTGTCCACTTTAAGGGTGCGTCCTTATATAGTTTACATTATATCATGATATATCTGCCCTTAATGTGACCACGTCATCTAGGCGACCCCATTATCATACTTTTTGGAGTCACGGAGATGACATGGACCAATCAGATTTTATGTAGGCCTATTTATAACTTATTTGGGCCCTTATTCAGTCCCCTATAATGGTTACTTTCTTGATACACATTTAGTGCTTATAATAAGTCTCTCTTGATAGTCTGAGATTGACTTTTACTTGTATTAGACTTTGAGTATTGGAAATCTGACCTGGTTAGTTTATTCACAGCCCATATTTGTATAATCCTGAATTTTCTATATCTTTTCATTTCTGATAGCCAACAAGTGTATGAATGCTATAGGACCTCTAGAATGCTACCATGTCACTTGGAATTCCACCTACTCAGATCTCCAATTTAGAAGATAATGCAAAAGGCATAAGTTCAAAAATATTAAAATGTAAAACTACTATTTCATATTTACATGTGTTTGGAGGCACGTGTAGTAAAGACAATTGTTTATTACAGAATGACACAAAATCATGTTAATTGTACCAAAAATTATGTTTAACAGATAACAATGGCTTACCTTTTTCAAACTGTATCCAGCATGGAAAATAATGGGGGGCAACAAAATGTTGAAAAATACTTCAGTGTCAAAGGTTACCTGTAGAAGAAGAAGATAAGAGTTCAGTGACATGGGGCATGAGAGAGTGAGAATGAACACACAACACAAATAATTTAAAAATTATACTTTTGATGTTAGCGCAGCATATTGTAGGTCATCAGACGTGTGAACTCTTCATTGAAAATAATACATTTTCGAGTCTAACCTGTCTTCCACCTTACATGCAATTAACAAATTACTTTTTAAAATACTTACCGGTATCCTTGAAGTAAAATCAAACATTCACGCTTCAATATTAGGTCTCTTACTTCTAGCCTATCAAACTCCTTTGGATCATCGGAATTTATTACAGCAGATACATTTTTATTCTGCTAAAAATGTTATTGTCTTCATTGCAGTTGTGTTTTAATAGCCTCTTTTCCCAGTGATCTCATTCAGGGAAGTTTGTGTATGTTTATTTATTTTTCTCTTTGCCAGGGAAAGCAAAGAGGGTCCAGGTTGCATAGCTAAGGCATGTCCATTATTTACTTGGATCAGCCCACAAGTTACAGTTGCCCTTGCCACTGGACCAGTTAACAGACCGCTCAATTTCTTTATTTTAGTATTGGTATGGAAGGTTTAAAAATAAACAGGAATAAGTTATACTTTGATATAGCTTACTTTTCTCAACATATCATTCTGCTCCACATTATTGATCTTCTCAGGGCTAATTTCGCCTTTCAATGTGTATTCAAAGTACTTGCCGCTAACATTGACGAGCAGTGTAGTAAAAGCTCTCTGTTCTGAAGAGCAAGAGATGGGACTGTCGTAGCTGCTGGTAGAAGATATGCCATATCTTAGAATTACCCCAACGATAAGGCCTTAAAGATAGAGAAATGGTTGACATGAATTTAGCATCGAATACATCTAGCTTATCTACTGTCAACTTAAGTACAATGTCTAGAAAAAACAGTTAGCACAAATTAAAACAATTCTAACTAAAATACAGATCGTCATAAGATAAATAAAAAATGTGACATAGCAGAAGACACACGCATTCCCTCTCTCCCAATAGCCAGCATTAACATAACCACTTTTGCTATTTCAACCATCCTACTTCCATGTATCATCCTTTACATGAGATTCCAGTGATCACCATACAGCTGAGTGGCATGCAATGTAAAAGTTAGAGCCCAAAATAAATAAAATGAACCCACACATTACATTCATATCATTTATAGGTTAACACTTCTGTGAATTCAGAAACAAAAATCGCATTTTCCAAAAATAAAGGTTACATTTATAATTCTGTGAGAATCCAATTCTAGTTGCAGATGAAAAAAAAAAAAAAAAAAGACCCTATTTACAATAGACTAAAGCAGAGATCTATAATCTCTGCTATAGTGTAATTGTGTATTGCAAAACACCACTAATCATGTCTCAAGGAAGATTGCTTAAAGGACTACTCTAGGCACCCAGACCACTTCAGCTTAATGAAGTGGTCTGGGTGCCAGGTCCAGCTAGGGTTAACCCATTCTTTTATAAACATAGCCGTTTCAGAGAAACGGCTATGTTTATGAATGGGTTAAGCCTTCCCCCAAATTCTCTAGTGGCTGTCTCACTGACAGCTGCTAGAGGCGCTTGCGTGATTCTCACTGTGAGCACGCAAGTGTCCAAAGGAAAGCATTGATAATGCTTTCCTATGCGACCAGCTGAATGCGCGCGCAGCTTCTGCCGCGCGTGCGCATTCAGCCGACGGGGAGGAACGGAGGAGGATAGCTCCCCGCCCAGTGCTGGAAAAAGGTAAGTTTTTACCCCTTTCCCCCTTCCAGAGCCGGGCGGGAGGGGGTCCCTGAGGGTGGGGGCACCCTCAGGGCACTATAGTGGTCCTTTAATGCAATTGAGCCGCATCACTTAATAAGTGTGTTCACTTTCTAAAACGGTTTGTACAGGTGTGGTACATGGCTGCCGGGTTGTCTGCATGCAATATACCAGTCCTTAACGTGTGCATGTCTATGGCAATGCTCATAAATGGTGATTGAAACAGGTAAGCATTCAGACAGCTTTAAAAGCAGTTCTATTGACTTTAGCGGGTTAAATGAATATCCAAACACATCCAAGCTCCTGATGCCAGGACTGCCTAGGGCCCCCTCCCATTGTAGGTAGTCAAACCAGTTTTGATTGGTACTGCAGCCTGACTCCACTACGGATATCCACTAGCTCTTCTGACTCCCACAGACAAGGAGCTAAACCATACACTGCAAAGCATAGCTCAGCAGAGCTATCTGAAAGTTCCTACTTAGGAATTTCTGGCTCTCCAACACTAGAACCTGAGGCAGGGAGAGGCACTTGATGGACCCCATTCAAAAAAAGCTTGACTACTTACAATGGGGGATGAGTGGCCAACTCATGGTACAATGACCTCTTGGAATGGTGCTTGGAATGTTTCATTAATGGCATATGCTCAACTTCTACTGACAACACAGAGCATAATCACTGGCTTGAGTCAATACCTGATTTACAAATAGTACAAGCCCTGGCGCTTTGGAGAAAACACTTGACTTTACAAATGAGTGTATTTGAATTTATTTTTTGGTGTTGGCATGGAAGGGATTCTAAAGCATTATCTATATATTTTACATTAAAAAAATGTCATGTCCAGTCTGAAATGTACTCTTAATGAGTATATTTGTAAAATAATGTTATAATTTATTAGAATCAATGCAATATGCAGGTGTTGTATTTGATTATGGAAGTAATAGGAAAGTCATAAAATAAATGTAGTATAGGATACAAGTGTATTTTGGTAAGTGAGTGAGGTGCATGGTATTTGTGACAGGTGATATGGCTAGCCGATGTGTACTGGGAAACATTTTTTTAAAAAGTGTTGTCAGGGCAAAAAACTTGCATTTTAACATTAGTTATTCTACACATCAGATGCTGAATGCAATGTGTCAGATTTGGATCATGAATGGAACCCCAGAAAAGTACAGCTACAAACGTTAAAGGATCACTATAGGGTCAGAAACACAAACATGTATTCCCGACTCTATAGTGTTAAAACCACCATCTAGCCCCCCTGGGCCCCTCATGCCTCCATAAATATAGCAACATCTTACTGTATTCAAGCTTGAAGCTGTAACTCTGCATGCTGTTAAACAAGCTGTCTGCTGACATCATCAGAAGTGGTAGCCTGACCCAATCACAATGCTTCTCCATAGGATTGGCGGAGACTGACAAAGAGGCAGATCAGGGGCAGAGCCAGCTTGATTCAAACACAGCCCTGGCCAATCAGCATCTCCTCATAGAGATGAATTGAATCAATTAATCTCTATGAGGAACGTTCAGTGTCTGCATGCAGAGGGAGGAGATACTGAATGTTTGGATGCATTTTAGGCAGCCATGACCCAGGAAGGATCTCTAACAGCCATGCAAAGAGTGGCCATTGAAGTTATCACTACTCTGTAATGTAAACACTGCATTTTCTCTGAAAAGAACGTGTTTACAGCAAAAAGCCTCAAGGTAATGATTCTACTCACCAGAACAAATTCAATAAGCTGTAGTTGTTCTGGTGACTATAGTGTCCCTTTAAAAGGATATGATATCTTAAAGGTAACAAGCTTCCTGTGTTTGTTTCTACAGGAGCCCCCAAACGGTATAATAAAGTATTTTTGGCTTCTTTCATACTTTGTACCTTTAGGTGGTTTTTGACAATATTTCTGCTTCAGTGGTTTTCTAACTCTGCTGTAGCATGTCAGGAGGGGACTTCCAACTTATCTGAGCACTCCTCTAATTGTACGGGGTCAAAGAGCGAGATCTTTAAATTAGGAACTATATACACTGCTGCATCAAGCTGGTATCATTTTTATATTAATTATTCACAGTTTGTTGGTAGTTGCACATTTAAGACAAAAACTGATAAAGTCCAATGATGGAGTAAATCTAAACATATAAAAGGATGTGATAAGCCACTAACATTAAATAGGAGTTTCAGACCAGAGGTATGTTTTATATGAATGACAGAATGTCATGAAACAGAAGACAAGTGGTTATACTCAAATAGAAAATATGTTGACCAACATGTTATTTTAAGATTAACTTCAATTGAATATATACTTTATAAGTATGTATTTTAAACATATGGCAGTGTTCCTGCAAAACAAATTTAAAGAGAGACTCTAGGCACCAGAACCACAAAAGCATAATGTAGTGGTACTAAAGCAAAGAGATCGTGCCTGCCTGCTCTGCAGTATAAACACTGCCTTTTCCATGCTGTGCAACTACACCTCTAGTGGCTGTCACTTGGAAAGGCACTAGGAACCTCTTGGAAAATGTTCATTGTCTCTACCCTCTGCATGGAGACACCAAATGTTTTCCATAGAGAAGCACTGACTCAATGCACCCCATGAGGAGATGTTGACTGGTAGCAATGAGGTAATTGCCATGCATGCACACTAGCCTCCCAATGAGGAAGCATTGGATTAGCTGAGAACATCAGAGACAGGCCTGTCGGTGGAATGAAGGTAAGCAAACTTTTTTGGGGGGGGGTTTTAAATTACCTATGGGTCGGCCCAATAATCCATATAGCATGGATAACACTTTAGCATTATAAATACAAATCTGAATTCCTTGCGCTAAAGTGTTCCTTTAATATTATATTCAGGGTATTCATCTGTCAACATGAAGTAAAAAAAACATTTTAACCCTCTTAAGGACAAAGGCTTTTTTTGAGATGTGATGCGTTTGTGACCAAAGTCTTTTTGGCACTTTTGTCATGTAATAATTCTACCACTATGTATGTATGTGTGATATAGATAGAGATATATATATATCTCAACAATAATTCCTGCACTCCAACCCAAAACTGTTCGTACCTGGTGCTCTGGTTGCAAAATTGATAAATCCAAAAAATTACCGGCACTCAAGGTTTTTTCAATCCAGACAATAGCTCTTTAATCCAAATCCACCATCAACGTTTCAGCTCCTCATGGAGCTTTCATCAGGACATGAGGAGCTGAAACGTTGATGGTGGATTTGGATTAAAGAGATATTGTCTGGATTGAAAAAACCTTGAGTGCCGGTAATTTTTTGGATATATAGAGATATATATATATATATATATATATATATATATATATATTTTTTTTTTATTATTATTTTTTTAAAGGAAATATGGCTCTCTTTTGATACCCTATATGTATACATAACTCAATACTAAATAGAATAACATATTTGTTTTACATTTTAAAGTAGACTTATAAAATGTAAAAATGTTTTTTTTTTGTAAATCTGTTTTTATTGAAGTTTTTGAGAGTATTTATACATAACAAAAGGTATTTTAAATAAGACCCGCAGGTCTCCAGCATGGTATGAACAGGAGTACATCGTTTGTGTGACATACGTCACCTAGAGGGTCTTGGGTGTAATTGGGGTCATGAGGTTAAGTTATTGCCACAAAATTTTCAGCTTATAAGCATGTTAATTACATTTCCCCGTTTCCCAATCCCCTCCAACAGGTATCATAGATTACATCCCCGTTTCTTACGACCTGTCTCGCATGTTTGCCCAAGCCTTGGACTTGGGGTTTGCCTCTTGTATAGGTGGAGCTGCGTCGTCCCCAATTATATGCAGTCTAAATCTATCTTGTCTGGTGTATCCGTCGGTATGCTTAGTAAGGGATGAGGTTATCATTGTCGTGTTATCATGTGTGGATGTGTGGGTGGTGATGGTGTTTCAGTGTGAGTGTTAGTGTCTTGTCCTTGTCCAATGTTTCATGTTTTCCGACTTTGCGAGCCGTATGTCTTATGGCGTTCTGAGGTTGTGTTGATGGGTCTGTGGTTAAGTGGATGTGTGTAATTTCTCGTGAGTTATGAGGATTTCTGTTGAGAATGCGTCTTCTGTTTCCGTGATAGCGGCCCCTCTGTGTTCCTGATGTAGGGGGGGGGGGGGATGAAGGGAATGAGAGGGAGGGTAAGTATGAAGAAATGGGTAGGGTGTATGGATGAGAAGTGCTCGTTAAGAGGTGCCCGGGTTCACCCGATTACAGTTTAGGCTTAGGTTGGAGAATCTCTTGTGCAGACTTGCCAGATATATTAATTTCCTTAAATCATATTCCATAGTTCATTTTGTGCCTGTGAGTTTGTTTTTTTTATTACTCTGCTTGTGCTTTATATGCAATTTAATTGTACTGCAAATTAGTTTTTTTTTCCAGTGTGTCAAGCTGAGACAATAAAACCAAAGAAAAAAATAATCAGATATTACATACCAGTATATATTTATCAATTGTTGTCCCCACTATAAACCATTTTCTTCTCCCAGAACCTATACTATTCTCCTGTTCCAGATTATCATTTCTTTCCACAGGTTTCCCAGTTTGTTTCTCCCAGTTTACCCTCAAGTCCAGGGCCTCTAAGTACCAGTCAGAGGACCATTTCCTCCCCACGACTGCTTCAGTGCGGCTTGCAGCCACCCATTCCCGAATAGGGTTGTATGAGTCCAGATCCCAGCATACCTTTTTATGTCCCAGATTGCTGGTTTACATGTCGGCCACAATCATACGCTTATTTACTGTTGCTGAACCTGTATGCTCCTGCCGGCCTCATTAGTAAAGTTAAAAAAATATATATTACAAACTAAAATAGGGGGAAAGCTGTGGCTCAGGGCAGCTTTCCCAATTAAGCGGACTTCAGCAAAGCTCTCTGCACTGCACAGACAGCCCTGGGAAAATTGGCTGACAATGATAAGAGGCGTGCATATGAAGCTATATATTGCTCAGGTCTTGTTGTGTGTTAGTGTCCAGAGTGTTCAATGTGTCCTTTAAATGATGTATTAAAAATAGATTGAGAAACATGATTTATTTTAAAACACCTATTCAGGATGATTTAATACCAAAAGGCAAAATAGGCCTACATGGGCTGAGACAACACTTATCGGGGCATTTATTGTATGTAAACACTAAAACAGCAAGTTCTTATTTAGCCTGCAAACAATACTATATCATCATTTTGCACAATCACAATTTTCTGTATTTACATGTACACACAACAAATGAAAGACATTAGCAGGCTATGGGCAGATATTTTTTTATGATGGCTCTCCTTCCATTTGTGCTGTGCCTGTTTTAACTTTAATATCCTCCCTTTATCTAACACCCCAGTTTGTTTTATCAGCAGCTTCCAGACCTTTTTGCAGCCGCCTTTGTGAACCTTATTAATACTGGGCAAGGACAGATATTTATCCATTTGGATGAAAAAGCCCTGCCTCTAACATAGAGTGCCCAACAATTCCCTTCTTCTCAGTCTCATGTATGTTAAAATACTTGATTATATCTACAGACCTACTTTCTTTCAAAAATAATCCATCTCTGCTTGCCCTACAAAGGGCACTTATGGCTGGGTATAACTATATTGCTTAATAAAATAACAGGTATATTAAGTCTAAAGTTGTCTAACTAGGTCTCAACGGTATTGCTTTTCATACTTTCTTGTCCCTTTAAATCAGATATTTTGGTGAAAAGATAAAACAAAAAAATATGTTGAGTTGTGACCAGTCACTGAGGAATGCTGACTCTGGGACATGGAAGGTGCAGTTCCCCATTAACCTTTTGTTTTTGACTTGTGATCTACAATTTACCACATTCAATGTATGGTGAAACATCTATTTGTCATATTGACTTTGCTGAAAAAGCTAAAAATAATCGCCCTCTGAATAACTAGTGGAAAGTCTGGTAAAGTTAACTCATTCTGTCGGAATTAATTCTCTTTAATTCACTTTGATATAGAACAGATGGGATGGAGGGGGCTATCACAGGCCTCCAATTGAGAAAAATGGATTAGAAACGCACGTAGGTATGAAGCCGGGTCCAGAGGGGGAAACAAAGGATCCAGGTGGATGGGCGCAATCGAGAGAATTTTTGGGTTAAACCGTTCATAAACCGCTTAATCTTTTAAAATCAAATGGCACCCAGGACTACAAGCACCATCACAACTTAATTGAGATGAAGCTGTGATGGTTCCTGGAGCTATCCTCCAAGTCCTCTTTGGTCAGAAGTGCTGCTTACCCAACCAAGGACCATAAAAATAATGAAAAGCTTGTGTGAATCAGTCCAAAGGCAAGGCATTTTAAAAAGAAATTCACTCTGGGGCAGTTTCAGCCATCCTTATTGAGCTTCCTCTTGACATATATATGGTGCTTCTAAACAATAAGGGCTAAAGATAGCTGCTCTGATATAGCAAATGTATGTCTGAATACGAATTAAAAAGAGATATCTACTTAAAAGGTTACTGTAACTCTTTGACGTGGAATCCAACACCGGTACTGAGGATGACAGCACTGGGGACGTACACAGTCCAATTTAAAGGTTGTATACATACATACATATACACATATATATATATATATACACATATATATATATATATATATATATATATATATATATATATATATATATATATATATATATATATATATATATATATACACACACACACACACACACATACACAAATATAACACCAATGTTGCACGGAGGGAGCGTCCACAGGAATAGAGGGTGGGAGCCTGCAAGGGAAAGGTTTTTACATCTGTTGTCAGTGTGCAGCGCAGACAAAAGATGAATCTTATGCACGGAATGGATATTGGCAGCCAGGAACAGAGTTCAGAGCTGCCTATGTCACGTGTGCTGGGGGTGCAACATGCCCCATCACACAATTACAAAAATCTCTGTATGTTATTTGTTTATTATTTATTTATAAAATATTTTACAAGAGAGGATACATTGAGATTTCTCTCATTTTCAAGTATGTCCTGCGCTCACAAGCATTGCATTGTTACAGTAGAGTACAATATAGTATTAAAAATACAAAATAATATTAATACACAGCACATGTATATATTTTACACAGGACAGGCAAGAAAGATAATCAACAATGATTATAGATGCATTCTGTATTGAGAGAGGATAGTGTCTGCAGATACTGACTCCTAACACCCTGACCACTTCAAATCACTGAAGTCCTTGGTGGTTGTAGTAACACTTTAAATGTATTCATAGCAAGAGAATATTTAGAAATGATACAGTACATGTTATCTTTCATCATCCGTAATAGGAAGTAACAATGCAAAGTAACAATCTTTAGCCTATCCTTGAACCCCAGATGAAGGCACACAAAGGCGCCAAAATGCGCGTTTAGTAGCTTAGTTGTTTTTAAAATGTTCATGGTATGTGAGTGGTGATCTGTCTGCAGCAGTCTCTAACTATAATCTGACTTTTTGGGATGTGTAATTGCAAAGCTACCTTTTGACTCTTTACCCATTGATAGTAGAGCCTTAAGAAATGCAAAGTAAAAAAGTGGTTAAAGTCATGGTAGCACTCTCAGATGCATCCTTATATCGGAGATCCAGCCTGTGTTATTAGGAGGCTATATGCTTTGCAGTATATATTCTTTTAGCATTAGGCATAAGTTATCCTTTACAAATACATGTTATTTTTTCATTAGTTAGTTGTTTTTTTTTTTTTTGTTTTTTTTTACCATTTCCCCCAAATCTCCTGGTTTTATGTTGTCACATGTATTATACCTAATCACTAGTACTGTAAGTGTTACTGAGACTCGATTGATATTTACTTACCTCAAGTATCATTATATCAAGACAGACCAATATTTTGACTCCCATTGAATATCTATACTAATTTAGTAGCATTTATTTTGTTATTTTTCTGAGGATCAATTGTAGTTTATATTGCCGGGCTATTTCCTTTGTGGGATTTTAAACATTTGTCCTCCCTATATTTACTCCATAGACTGAGATCTAATAAGGAGTCTACATATGTATATATTTTCTTCTGTTAGGTGATGGGTTTATTATAATTTTTTTTTACTGATTGAGTCCTTGAATACTTCTGATTTCAATAAAAATGTTGTCCAATTTTGAATAAACTTTCCATATAATGTTTTTTAGGGACCTGCTCATTTCCATGCTTCCTCTTTTAGTAGGGGTTCTTTAGAATTGGTTATTAATATTTATCCTATTCCTAATCCTGAAGCAAGCCCGAATACAAATCTAACCTTAACTATAAACCTCACCCTAAATCAACAGCCCACTATTTTTGGGGACAGCTAAAAATTGCTTCAGATAGATTCTTTTACAGGTTACATATCCCATCACACATAATTCTATGCAGAAGCCGTAGACATGGCCACATTTCTGTTTCCACATGTTTAGGCTACTTCACAAAAAAGCAATTAAGGGGGCCTGTCAGAGGACTTGTACGGTCAAATACCAGATACATTCTTGACTGTGCAGAAAGAAAATATGGCTTACCTATAATATAGCTGCATAAAAATGTTATTATAATGTCATCCAATAATAAGCCAGATGACATGGGAAGCCCAAAAATGGGAAGTTCGATATGGTAAAACAGAAATATGTTTCAATATGGTCACAAAGAGTATTTAAAAAGAATTTCTATTTCAACCTAATTATTTCTGTACAATCTGCTGGTAAACTATATACACGCTGAAAACCAGATAATTCCAGTTTCCTTGTCATACTGAAAACACAATGAATTCCTCATTGAGGTTACTTTACATTTGTATTCAAATGTAGTTATTTCAAGATATATATTTTGGCATAATATGGGTATTATTACTTCCTAAATGCGGAAGTGGTTGCAGCACCAAGAATGCTCTGGTGCCCTCTCAATGTAACCATCTTCTATTTGGTTCTCCTGAAAGCCAGTCACTTTCTCAATTAAGTATTGGAAGCTTTTGCTAGGAGCTTCCATCAGCTCTCCTGAGGCAACACCCACAGTGCAGAGCCAGCTCATTGGCAAAGAGCGTCAGCTGGACACTCTCAACCAATAAGGTAAGCCGTACACTGCACTGCCAGGCTTAGCTCATTGCAGAAGCACATGAGGAGGTGACAGGAACCCGGTGGTCCTCAGGTGAGTTGTCAAACGGTTTGACAACTTACCATGGACGGTTTCCAGGACCCTCCTGATGAGCTGTAGTGGTTATGATGCTTGGATTGTTTCTCTAACACACAAGCAATCCCTCTTTTCCTAAATTGCATATGCAAATGCATATTCGTTTGTTTGGTTTTTTTTCTGCACTAAATATTGAATTGTAGTAAATGGAAAAATGAATAGCAACAGTTAGACCACACTATCAGATTTGGAAAATAGAATTCCTACTCAGCTATAATGACAGATTGGCTATTAGAACCTAAATTTTGCAATTTGGTTTCCTCTAATCTGGTGTTTAGTTAAACACCAAATTGGATACACACAGGTAATTGACTAAAGTGAGAATTCAAGGTGAATTCAAAAATCTAAGGTCACAAAAAACAAAAAATGAAAATTTGTCTAAGTTAGCTATTGCTTTCAATTTGGCTAACCTGGCCTTAAAAGGTACACTATAGTCATCAGAACAATTATCAGAACAATTACAGCTTAATGTTGGTCTGGTGAGTATAATCAATCCCTGCATTTTCATGCAAACACTGCATTTTAAGAGAAAATGCAGTGTTTACATTGCCCCGTGGGGACACCTCCACTGGCCACTCCTCAGATGGCCACTGCCGTTTAGTGAGACGCAGAACTTTGAATCCATGCATATTTATAAGGAGGTGCTGATTGGCTAAGCTGGCGTTTGGCCCTGTCCCTATTCCCCCCCTCCCCTCCCCTAGTTGCAGATTTCAGCCAATCCAATGTTTTTCCTATGGGAAAGCACTGAATTGGCTGAAATCATAAATTCTGATTATGTCAGCAAGGAGGCGGGTCGGGCAGGTAAGGTAAGTTTTATTATTTTTGGGAGGACTTAAGTGGGGGGTAAGGGGGCAAGCCACCTAAATGGTGGTTTTAACAATATTGGGACAGGAATATAAACGTGTTTCTTTAATGTTAAAAATTCCTTTAAATTCTCACTTTAGAAAATAACCCTGAGTGGGTTATTCAGTGAAGTGTGAATTGCTGGGAATTCACTCAAAGTGTAAGGCTGATATATTGCAGATGACAAATAAGTGATTTGGAGAATTTGTCCAATGCAACTATATTGAAGGAACATTTACAATTCCATGGTGAATTTCCAACAACAAACACTTTAGTAAAAAATCTTTACAGTGATATTCTGGCATGTTTGCTCTCTCTTTCTCTTCTTGGTTCATAGGTTCAGTCAGTGGAACCCTGGAGCACTGTAGAGTATTAGATTTCAGGGACGCTTCAAAGGAGAATGCTGAAAGCCCCAGATACTCACAAAAAATTAATTGGGAAAACCATTTATGGGAAGACTCTTGCTGGCAAATGATTTTAAAAGGACCGGATGCTGCAATTAGTTCTTCTAGTCTTTAGTTAAGCTGCTCACATGACAAAAAGGCACCCTCCAATTGTAAAGCTTTCTTTATCTGTGTCAAGTAAGAAACAGCAGCAGCCTCTGCCCTCCTGAGCCAGACGATTTTTATTTAGCTCTCAATGCAATCAAGGCAAACATTTTAAGAGGTCTCTTTTTCCAGCGTTACTTGCATGCATATAGTAATGTCACGGTTTACATCACTGCACAAAAGCACATAAGTAACTTAGAAAGTGTTTTTTCTTTGTTTTTTACTAATCCAGACTTGCAAGAAAGTTTTCACGGCAACATCAGTGGCAATACACACCAGAAATTCTATACACCAAGCAGAGCAATTCTTCCCGATAACACCAATATGCTGACTTCATTGACGACAATTTAGCATCAGAAAACAGTAGCATCACAGTAGCATCACTTACTCAGTCTCACTGTGCTGCCTGGGGCCAAGTATGAAATGCTGCCACTCACCAAAACCACACCCAAATCCATTATATCATCATAAATAAAACTAAAAGGAAACTTATCAGTAAGTGTTAATATAAATAAATATGGTTTGCAGTGTGTGTGTATGAGGAGCTGTAGTTATATTGAAGGACCGGCTTGGATACAGAGAGCTGGTCTCTGTATTCATCATTCAGAGGCTCCCTGTGCTGCCACGTTATGAACTCTCTGACTGAAGTTATGGCAAAATTTGGAATAAACAAGTTTAATTTGCAATTGCACTTGTTGTTTATACAGGATTGCTGGGTATGGTTGCATAGCTTGGCAGTTGTGTATATATATATATATATATATATATATATATATATATATATATATATATATATATATATATATATATATATATATATATATATATTGGAAGGCATGGCCTGAAGTTGTGGGAGGGGCTATAGACCTATAAAAGGGACTCCCCCCTTTCCCTACTTACCTTTGTTGGTCAGATGAATAGCCCCACCCTCCACTCCCATTGTTCATATTTCCTCTATGTAAGCCCACTTTTTACCGGCCTACAGCATACGTCGGTTTCGGCACACCTCAACCGATTATTCCTAAAGCTACATCTCTACAACCCATCTTATTCTATATCATACAGGGAGTGCAGAATTATTAGGCAAATGAGTATTTTGACCATATCATCCTCTTTATGCATGTTGTCTTACTCCAAGCTGTATAGGCTCGAAAGCCTACTACCAATTAAGCATATTAGGTGATGTGCATCTCTGTAATGAGAAGGGGTGTGGTCTAATGACATCAACACCCTATATCAGGTGTGCATAATTATTAGGCAACTTCCTTTCCTTTGGCAAAATGGGTCAAAAGAAGGACTTGACAGGCTCAGAAAAGTCAAAATAGTGAGATATCTTGCAGAGGGATGCAGCACTCTTAAAATTGCAAAGCTTCTGAAGCGTGATCATCGAACAATCAAGCGTTTCATTCAAAATAGTCAACAGGGTCGCAAGAAGCGTGTGGAAAAATCAAGGCGCAAAATAACTGCCCATGAACTGAGAAAAGTCAAGCGTGCAGCTGCCACGATGCCACTTGCCACCAGTTTGGCCATATTTCAGAGCTGCAACATCACTGGAGTGCCCAAAAGCACAAGGTGTGCAATACTCAGAGACATGGCCAAGGTAAGAAAGGCTGAAAGACGACCACCACTGAACAAGACACACAAGCTGAAACGTCAAGACTGGGCCAAGAAATATCTCAAGACTGATTTTTCTAAGGTTTTATGGACTGATGAAATGAGAGTGAGTCTTGATGGGCCAGATGGATGGGCCCGTGGCTGGATTGGTAAAGGGCAGAGAGCTCCAGTCCGACTCAGACGCCAGCAAGGTGGAGGTGGAGTACTGGTTTGGGCTGGTATCATCAAAGATGAGCTTGTGGGGCCTTTTCGGGTTGAGGATGGAGTCAAGCTCAGCTCCCAGTCCTACTGCCAGTTCCTGGAAGACACCTTCTTCAAGCAGTGGTACAGGAAGAAGTCTGCATCCTTCAAGAAAAACATGATTTTCATGCAGGACAATGCTCCATCACACGCGTCCAAGTACTCCACAGCGTGGCTGGCAAGAAAGGGTATAAAAGAAGAAAATCTAATGACATGGCCTCCTTGTTCACCTGATCTGATCCCCATTGAGAACCTGTGGTCCATCATCAAATGTGAGATTTACAAGGAGGGAAAACAGTACACCTCTCTGAACAGTGTCTGGGAGGCTGTGGTTGCTGCTGCACGCAATGTTGATGGTGAACAGATCAAAACACTGACAGAATCCATGGATGGCAGGCTTTTGAGTGTCCTTGCAAAGAAAGGTGGCTATATTGGTCACTGATTTGTTTTTGTTTTGTTTTTGAATGTCAGAAATGTATATTTGTGAATGTTGGGATGTTATATTGGTTTCACTGGTAATAATAAATAATTGAAATGGGTATATATTTGTTTTTTGTTAAGTTGCCTAATAATTATGCACAGTAATAGTCACCTGCATACACAGATATCCCCCTAACATAGCTAAAACTAAAAACAAACTAAAAACTACTTCCAAAAATATTCAGCTTTGATATTAATGAGTTTTTTGGGTTCATTGAGAACATGGTTGTTGTTCAATAATAAAATTAATCCTCAAAAATACAACTTGCCTAATAATTCTGCACTCCTGTATGAGAATGCCCAACACAAATATATATATATA
This sequence comes from Pelobates cultripes, assembly GCA_933207985.1. Classification (NCBI taxonomy): domain Eukaryota; kingdom Metazoa; phylum Chordata; class Amphibia; order Anura; family Pelobatidae; genus Pelobates; species Pelobates cultripes. The sequence continues at coordinate 270,401,385 of OW240912.1, forward strand.
TATATATATATATATATATATATATATATATATATATATATATATATATATATATATATATATATATATATATATATATATATATAGTGCTGGTGTGAAGGGGTTATTGGAAACAAATTTTTTATTTTGGTTGGGCAAAAGAGCTTTAAAAAACAAAACAAAAAAAGAATACAGTGCTAGACATTCTGCCCCACCTCCATATTCTATATTTCCTTTTACATATAAATTATTCTATATGTTCTTTATATGTATTTCTCTGTGTACTGTTAAATGCATGTATTTTTAGATATGTTGCCACTTCACCTTTGCATTGCCCATACCAGAACACCATCACATTGCAGTTATTGACATACACTACTAATGCATGCACACATTTACCCACAGATACATGCATATACACACATACATTGAAAAATACAGACATATAGTTACAATATGTGCCTGGCATGGTCTACCTGTGTATGTGCCTGAGAGTGTCTGTCACCCAATACTATTTGGCAAGGACTTGATATATGTTTATATGTTTAGGGATTTCTGTGTTTTGAATTAAGTCCTTTTTTTGTTTCTGCATTATACACTTGGAAGCTATAGTTCATCTGCTGACACCACCAAGATTTTATCTGGGTGTATTCAGTTAGAAACAAACCAAGTCCAGGGTATATTATAGAAATATATATCTTAACTGCAAATGAAGCATCCCAAAATATAGTAAAGTCTTACCTTTATTCCAGACTGGTGGTTCAGGCTCTGCCCCTGGTCTGCCTTCTTTAAAAAAAAAAAAAAAAAAAAACAAACAAACTCAGCCAATTACAATACTTTCCCATAGAAAAGCAATGGATTGGCTCAGATTGTCAAGGAGTCAGATCAGGGGCAGAGCCAGCACAAGTCAAACTCCGACCTGGCCAATCAGCATCTCCTCGTAGAAATGCATTGAATCAATGCATCTCTATGAGGAAAGTTCAGTGTCTGCATGCAGAGGGTGGAGACACTGAATGGCAGTGCTGCACAGCGTGAAACATTGAAACCAGTCATATATAACAAGGGTCACTACAATGAGAATGAATTCGTCTATGGTAATAACACACAAAAATAAAGAAATATATATTATTAATAGAAGAAAATTGAGGTAGAAAAGATAATTTAATAAAAGCACCAGCCAAAAGTCCAGTGACTGGGAAATTGAATTCATGATCATTGAAACTAGTTCAGTGAATATAAAAACACAGTTAATGCCATTTCATAAGGAACTCTTTATATTAGATGCATTGCATCCTGACTGATCAATTACAGCAGGATGAATTCCTACGGTCTGTCTACCCAACAAGTCGTGCTATTTGCATCATACATCCTTATTATTGTATGTGACCTTCGCATCAGCTATATGCTTGTTCATGCATACAAGGGTCATATTGCTGAAAAGCAGAGATATATAAATATGAAATACATTATTAAAGGGATTCTCCAGTGCCAGGAAGATTCTCCACTGCAGGACCCTGTATTGCCCCTCTCACCCACCATCCCAAGTTGCTGAAGGGGTTAAAACCCATTCAGTGACTTACCGGAGTCCAGCGCCAATGTCCCTCGGCGCTGGGTTAGGCTACACCTACTCTCCTCCGCCGCCAGCCGAGACCTAATGCGCATGCGCATTAGACCTCCACATAGGAAAGCATTATTCAATGCTTTCCTATGGGGATTTCGGCGATGCTGGAGGTCCTCACATAGCGTGAGGACGTCCAGCGTCATATTAGCCACTAGAAGAGGACTTAACCATGCAAGGTAATTATTGCAGTTTATGAAAACTGCAATAATTACACTTGCAGGGTTAAGGGTAGTGGGAGTTGGCACCCAGACCACTCCAATGGGCAGAAGTGGTCTGGGTGCCTGGGGGGTCCCTTTAAGCACAGACCTGCACACACCAGTCAAGTCATAAGACTTGTTTTTTCCACATTTGCAATGATGTTACTACTGCAAGGGATTAAGGGTGGTCATATGCAAATGAGTTCAACAAAGAACCACCTCATTTATACCACTTGATGGATTCCTTAGAGCAGCAGGTGCTCAAAAGGTAAATCCCCAGATGTTGTAGAACTACAGCTTCCATGGAGCTTTGTCATTTTAAATGCATGTAAAGGATCATGGGAGTTTTAATTCTACAATATCTAAGGATCTACCTATTGGGTACCCCTGCCCTAGAGTACATGCCTATTGTATACAACTTTGAAACTCAGGAAGAGGTACAAATCCATACAACCACTAAAAAGATACACACATACATACATATAGTTTAAACTCATTAACTACTTTAGTGCGCTGCGCAGTGCTGGGGAGTTTCGCCAGGCACTGGATTAAGGCGAGTAAACTTTATTTTAAAATGCTCTTTAAGCACTTCTGGAGGAGGAGACCTATGTAATAATGCCAATTGGGCATTAATGGGATTGAACAACGGATTAGAGAAACCCTTTAAACTACAAATTCTACAATGATTAGAGAAAAGGCTACAAATAATGTGGGTTACTGTGGATTTGTTTACAGCCAAAACTCTTATCGTGTCAAAAAAACAAATTTTAAAAAGTGTATCAACAGACTCAAAGCGTGCATACTATTACAGCGTGAGCAGCAAATATTTCATTTAAAAAAAGTATTGTTTCAAGTAGACAAAGTGTTTGCTTTCATTTCTCTGCCTAGTAGGTTTAATAAGGTTTGTCAAATACTTTCTTTACTAGCGTACAGTAAACATTTAAAGGATCTGTATAATCACAAGACCAGTTTATCTCAATGGAGTTGTCTGAGTTCAATGGTCCTGTCATTTTAAACCAAACTACAATGCTTATATTGCACGGTTACATCCTCCTCTAGTGGAGGTTTTCCTGACAGCCATTAAAGGCGCTTCCACTACACTCACCAAGTAAAACTCAGTCACGGGATTAAGAAGCTCATACGAAAGCACTGAATTTAACATTTTCCTATGAAAAGGCATCCTATGCACCGCTCTCACCTCACATGCGTCTCAGGTTCCCAATGCTCCTCTACGAGAAGCACTGGACAGGACCATCGCCGGAAGGGGCCATGCTTCCTCGCTGTCGCAGAAGGCAAAATGGTGAGCAGCAGGCTAGGGACGCTATAGTATTCCTTTAACAAACCTATTCTAAGTCGAGAGAAAATACAAAGTCACACTAAATGCATCCATGTGCTATCTCCATACAGATGTGTAAAGCCAAACTCTACCACAGAAGCATTACGCAATCTCTCAAATCACAACTGAAACCTTCTTTATCGTGAAAAATGATTCCAGGGAAACTGAAATATGAATTAATGTAAACAGGATACAGTTCCACTGTGTTTCTAATGTTCTATTAGAATGTTATGTTGTCCATTACTTGAATATCTAAAGGTGGACTTCGAAAAGTCCCCCTTGAACACAAACTAGAAACTTGAAAAATCATGTTTCCACAACTATTCCAGAATTCCCAGCTTGACATGCAAATAAGCACTGACAGGCATTACGTTTCAGATTTTAACATGCATTTCTACAGGGGTCCTTAGCAATGAATGCCATTTTAAACACAGTTTTCTTAATTAAATAATACTTAGTATGGGTAATGGTCCAAAAGGACCAGTAATTTAAAACCAACCATTTACAGTACAGATTCAACCTTTAAGGTTTCATCAGTATGAGGCCAATGTGGTCTGGAAGTTTAACCCTCTCGAAGAGCATATAGCAGGGCGCTAAAAAGTTTGTGGTGAAGCCAAACACAATGAGACTCCCCCCTAGACCTAGATCAATTACCATTTTGCATTACTATGGCTGCTTTCTGCAGCACACAGAGTGTTTCATTAGTTGGGTATAAGAATGCTATCAATTAATGTAGAGAATAACTTAACATAATATGTGATCGAGTACTAGCTGTAAAAAGTAGGTAGTCAGGTAGTCATAAAAATATTGTTGTGTAGCCTGTTAATGTTCAACATTAAATGTTCTCACATGTTGCTGTGTTGCAAGGAATTTAGATACATCAATAAAGTCACTCAATCTCCACTAATTTCCAATATATGTGAGAAATATTATACACATTTTATTTTGTTGAAAGTTGTTTTTTTGGGGGGGGTGGGCGGGTGCTATGCATGTGACATCGGAATCTATTTTTGATATTGGTAACTTTTTTAATAGGAATTCATTTGATAAAATGAAAACAAAAGATGATCTAGATGAAGGTTGGGTCTCCCGGGACCCCACGATTACGGAGATATGGCAGGAACAATTTGATATCCCTAATTTTGACCAAAATAGGAAAAACTTAAAAAATTTAAATCTGGAAAAAAAAAATTTATTTACTTAATCCTGGCCAAAGAAAACAAACAAATCTCATTATGTTTTTTTCTTCTTGTTCAAGGACCCAAACCAGACTGTATTTTAGCCTGGGAATGGGTCTTGGATGAGTGGTTTGGGATGACATCGGCTCTTACACAGTGTTCGTAACATATGTAAAATAACAATCAAATTTTGTCACGGTAACTGGCCCATTCAAGATACCATAAAATGAAAATTTATTTTTCAGATTGATGTTGGAGATGTTGTGGTGACTGGAGTACGTTATCCTATATATGGTGGCATTATGAAAAGCTTCAGTCATTTTGGCAGGGAATCCATTTATTGTTTGTTTGTTTTTTATTAAAAAATAGATCAATTTCTTGTCAAATTTTCTCCTTTAAAGATTACCTACAACTACTACTAAGTAGAATGATAACAGGTAACATGATTTTTGTAGCAACATCACTCATACTGGAAATCCGTTAAAATTCCATCTAAGAAATGCTGCTTTTGGGGGGCGTGGCCTGAGCAGCAATGGAGTGAGAGGCGCATGACAGCACTAATTAACAGTGCAAAATCATCCTTTCCTGGACCTTCCCACACTGGCTCTCCCAGGTCGCACCTTGGGCCCCATGGACTAATTCCTGTCCACTCCACAAGACATGCGGAGTTCCTGTGTGATGGACAAGATGGCGCTGGCCACACCAGGAGCTGCAAATACAGCAAGCTCCACGCATGGATCACACAGGGGAGAGACTTTCTCCCACACATCTGCAGAGTTGGCCTCTATTTCTGCTAATATGTTCATCAGGTCGGACAAGACAGAGATGCTGGCAGAGATCAAATCGGTGATCCGGGAAGAAATCATGGATGTGAGGAGAGACCTCACGGCCCTGGAACACAGGGTGGATGAACTAGAGGCTTAAAGAGCCCTCACACTGCAGCATCAGCAAGCCACTGACTGAGCTACCACCAGACAGGGTAACGTCATACTCTACCTCTGACGACAGAGGGAGGACCTGGACAACCGCGGTAGGTGGAATAACATCTGCATCAAGGGCCTTCCTGAATCTGTGGATGAGGCACTAGCGGAGCTCCTGTCAGGTTTGTTCACACACATAATCGGGGAGATTTTGGGATAGAACACAGATAGAACACAGGGCGCTCAAGCCCCCCAAGAGAGGGCCTGTCAAGGGACGTGATCTACTGCCTACTGTCGTTTGCTCTGAAGGAAACAATCATGAGAGCGGCTCGACCCCAACAAACCATTGCCTACATGGATGCCCACATATCCCTGTTTCAAGATTTATCTCCACTCACGCTAGATGCCAGACATGCCCTAAGGCCCCTGACAAGGCTGCTACAAGATAAACAAATTCCCTACAAGTGGGGTTTCCCTTTCAGCCTGCAGGCCAGGGTCAACAACTTCTGGCATTTTGTCAGCTGGCCCACTGATGTCCCGCACTTCCTCCGTGCCACGGGCCTTCCTACGGTTGCCGCGCCGAATTGGATAGTGGAGGGTGGTGCGGACCGGACAGTACAGAAGAACAGGCAACCCCTACTAACGTTAAAAGCCTTCATGGCCACCGCCACAACAGGCCCGGTCGTGAGGGGCTCGGAGCCAGCCCCGGGGTGACCATAAAGCTACTGGACCAACTTCGGCATTTCTGAGCCAGACACCGCCACGCAGCATGGCAGTCTCCAAAACAGCAGGGTATGTACCTGGAGACCAGGCCCCGGGCCCCATACTGTGCACCCGGAAAGTTAGCATGCTTACAGTCCACTAGTCCCAGGGGGCCCTTATCCCTTTGGGTTGGAACAGTTGGGGAGCACTGCTCACACTTACACGCACCAAGACAACCCCCTTTACGACTATTTCCTACACCCCGGGCACCAGGTCTCTGCGTCACAAAGGACTGACACTAATGAGGAACTGTAGTGGCCCTCTCTGGTGAGGCCCCTGCGGTCCCCCTCTTGGTGGGCTCCGGACGGGGTGGGGGGGGTAAGGGAACCGTTTTTACCCATGTCGGGGACCCACATAAAAACCGGGCCACACTCATAGCCTCCTTTAAACCAGGCCTCTGCCTGGGGTTTCCTGGGGATGCGCCTGGTTCTGGATGCCTGGGGGGGCCCCTTGGGTAAAGGCCTTGGGGCCCACCGGTGGGAGGAGCCGGGCCAGGCGGTGGGGGGCAGAGGGGAACGGGGAGGGCCTGAGTGACTTACTAAAGGGCTAATTGTTTGCTGTTTCAGTTATACTTGTTGCATGTTTATCCATATGCTGTTGACACAGGGACTACCTAAGTGTACTTACACAACGGTAGTTGACATACACCTCTTGACCAACATCGACTCTACGGAGACCAATCGCATAAGTTCAGACAGGAGGGTGGGATGAGAACCCCGGTCCCTGAGGCCAGGACCCCAATACCTACTGGTTCCAGTATGAAGGGGGCAACAAGCTCTAGCAGGTATCTCGACTGAAGTATGCCTCCCCCATCACACTCGTACAAGTAGCCACTAGCGCACTGAAATGCCCTTAACAGTGGGCTGGGAGCTTTCGGACACTCCAATAGACACACACAATACTTTTCAAGACCCCATTGACCACCACGTGACAGTCTCACACTCTACATATATTTTGTGTTCGCCAAGGCGACGAATGTCTCTAAGGACCCGTCACCACGGAGCGACAACAACCAAGCATGATGGAAGTGGCCGGACGTGCCCACCCTCCAGCAGTGGGTGGTGAAAGTAGAGGAGGTATAGTGTATGAACTCACTGACAGCGGACCTATGGGGTCGCTCGGAAGAATGTACCCCAACATGGACTTCCTGGTTGACCTATATCTCCGCAGTGGGTAGAGGGATGACTGGACGCACGGCCTCTAATGCGACAGACTGGGTGACCTACAACACAGAAGTGACAGAAACTTAACCAACGTATCAACTTAACACGGGGTGGAGGTAATGGGTAAGAGATCCACCCTCCCTTTCTCAATATTTTTTTTTCCTCTCTTGCTTCCCTCCCCCCTTCACGTCATCTCCTCATTCCCTGCATGCCTTCCCCACCACTCCCTACAAGGGCCAACTAGACTACTAGAAACAGGACATGGACCAATGACGAGCAGCCCTGATAAGGGCCCTACGCCTCCCACAACATATGAACCAATCCATAACACTGACAGGGGAAACCTTGGATATGGATACACTAGCCTCGGAAAAGACAAGACAACTCACCCTATATTGGCTATTTGGGAATGCACACGGTTAAAACCAACACTCTGAGAAACCTGGCTAAATACGCCCCCTAACTGCAAAGGGTACTAATGCTATCAAAACACCAAAAATGCTAGTCCGCACTGATAATGACTCGGATATGTCCTGACTCCATGTATGTTTCACCGCCTACCAATATCATTGAAACTCCAAATTGGGGATGGGCTGGGGGGGGAGGGGGGGAAGCACTTCAAAGCATTAAAAGTGGCAGAATCGGGAGGTGCCAAGTGGATATCCTATACTATTGTAAGTCACAGCTCAGCACTAATACAGGGTACCAATTAAACAATAGTTATACTATGTTAAATGCACTGTTGGCTTCCGCAAAAAGGATATTATGAGATGTTTATTTGTGCCTTGAACCTGACTACTATAAGATCCTGTGAACATATCATTGTGTATTTCCCATTTTGGAAGTGTTTACTCGTGATTTTGTACGGTTTTGAAATCTGGTTCACGCTCTTCTCATTTTCCTGTAATTCTAACCAAACTTGAAAAGACAAATAAACAAAGATTGTAAAAAAAAAAAAAATTTTTTTTATTAAATGCTGCTTTTGGCACCTGATAAAAAATATGAGTTGGCGTTGCAGAAACCCACACCTCAGAAGATTAATGCTGTATGTATGCTGTGTCAATCACAGCCAGAGGAGGTGTGGCTAGGGCTGAATAAACAGAACTAAGAGTTATTTGAAGGGATACTGTAGTGCCAGGAATACAAAACTGTATTCCTGGCACTACTGATCCCTCTGCCTCCCTATTCCCTCGCACCCCCTCCTACCTGGTAAATACAGGGTTAAAAGCCCATTATTTACTCACCGCCGCACGCACATTAGACCTCCCCAAATAGAAAAGCATTGAATCAATGCTTTTCTATGGGGAAAATCTGACGCTGTTGGTCCTCATGCAAGACGTCCAACATCATATAATGGACCAAAAGTCTGTTACGATTCCGGAAGCGCCCTCAGTGGCTGTCTGGTAGACAGCCACTGAGGGCAGACTTAGAGCTGCAATGTTAACATTGCAGTTTCTATGGAACTGCAATGTTTAACATTGCAGCACTAGGTGCAAAAGGGACACAGTACCCAGCCCACTTCAATTAGCTAAAGTGGTCTGAGTGCCTACAATGTTCTTTTAACTCCTAAATGACTGGTAATTAAGCTGTGAAACTTCAGGGGCATGATCTATGCACAAAAAGTAATTCATTAAGTTAAAGTTGTTGGTGACTATAATGTTCCTTTAATTTAATGAGAAGCATTGGATATGCGGCACTTGCTCCAAAGGCGTATCATGTCCTCAATGCTCCTCTATGAGGATCATTGGATAGGACCTCCGCCAGAGAAAGTCATGATTCTTGGATGGCACCATGGGAGACAGAGTCTTGACAAAATGCACATTTTTTTCCCCAAAAATATTTTTATGGTAAATGGGGCGCCCGAATGCAAATAGAGACTAGGAATAGGGCCACTATAGCATTAGTATTACAGGTTTATATTCCTAATGTTATAGAGTTCCTTTAATGTTTTAAGATTAGTTGCAAATAACTGTATTAAATATTTTTTTTTTTTTTTTTTTATATTTTTGCAGTGCAATTATAGGTTTACAAACAGGCACAATGTACCCCAACGGCATTCCTCATGCATAACATAACATATCATCAAAGTAAACTATTGGGGTATTTGAAAGTTCATGCACAATTTTTTTATATTATAGGTAAATAGATTTTGGTTAAAGCAATAAGGTTGTGTAGCGTAGTGACCATGTCTGGACTGGGACCAGTATATGTAGTTTCTGGCCAGCCTCCCCTTCTGTCCCTTTAGGTATAATAGCTGAATCTACAAATCAACCGTGTTACAGTGCGTGGTGTATGCATAGAGTGGGAGCGCAAATAGAGTATAGTGTATCTATATGAGCGAGCTGACTCCCATGGGTGCATGTTGCTTAGTGTGGTTATAGCATTGCGTGGGTATGATCGAGTGTCTGTGAGTGACATGTTAGGCCCACTGCTCTGTTGCTGTGGCTAGATTTGTGCGTTTTTGGTTGGACATAGTCCAGAAAGGGTTAACAAAAACAACAAAGGGGTCATGTGAATATATAGACATATAAAAAGACAGGCTGGTATCATAAGCTTAGGGTAGTTCTCAAGTCCACATATTAGGTTGCCATATGCAATAACTTATATGAAATTGTGTCCATCTAGTGTGAGTCTGTGGGAGTATTAGACTGGCCAGACATTTCAGACTTTGCCAACCATTTCTTTGCACTACTGTCTGGAGCTCCGAGAGAAAGTCACCCGAGGCTTTAAGAGGTATTGCCCCTGGGAGATTAATCCACATGTCTGTGTGAGGGGTCCACGGGTATGTGTAGCTGATCACTGGAGACATGTGATGGTATGCGTGTATCTGTCCCAGTCAGCCAACTCCCTCCGCTGGGAAACACATGGAGTTTGTCGGTAGGTCTTGGCGTGCCGCTGCTATACAGGTTCGGAGGTAGGTGTCCCTCCAGCCCCAGCCTGGTGTGAAAGCCCGCATCTCTTTGCCACTAACTCGGTTCTTCTTAGAGGCCGAGTTCCTTCCACTTGTGGGAGCGCTGGGGGGCCTGATGGTCTGTTGCCGCTTGCGGCGTTGGCACCTCCGCGGGTTTGGACGATGCTTCCGGGTCTGAACCAGTGTGGCCTTCAGCCCAGGTGGGTTATGGAGAGTGTGGGTGGTCGTTGCTACAGGCACTGCGCCCGAGGGTGACACCTTCCTACCCCGCCGCATGCGGCCTTGCTCACCCCGTCTTTCAGGTATTGTAGCTTGGTCTCCTTTTTCTGTTCGCGCTCCCGGAGTTTCTCCCAGAAGCGGAGAAAGATTTCCTCCAAGCGCTGCAGGGTGTCTGTGGTTTCCCCGCGTATGGGGCCTTGACTGTGGCACATGTTGTGGTCAGCAGCCGCCATCTTGAGTTGCATAAGCTGAGTTTTGAGGCTGAAGACTCGGTCTAAGCGGTTTGCTCCAGACACTTTAGAGTAGACCGGGATATCACCCCCCCCCCAGTCCAAAGGGCGGGGGGGGGAGGTATGAGACAGGGAGGCTGAGGCACCTCCGTGTGGTCCTGTGAGCGGGGAGAGCGGCCGTCTCACCCCGGCTTCGGAGCTCGGTAGGCATCTCAGGTCCCCAGGCGGTGATAAAAGTAAGTCAGGTATCGATGAGTTCACCCGGGTGTCCCCTTCTTGCTGATAGCCCTCCAGGAGGCAGACGTGCCAGGTTTGGGGGGTTATTTTCCCCTAAAGCAGCTATTTTCCAAGGAGCTCTGTCCAGGCACGTCTGCTCAGCCTGGAAGCTAGGCTCCGCACCCCCCAACCGTATTAAATATGGATTGTGTTTGTGAGTATTTTAGGCTTTATATCAGTATTTAATATATATATATTCATTCTCTATGAGGATTATTCTAGTAAAAATGTATAATTATGTCCTGTAAGTGGGCGAGTAATAGTTCAAGCAAAGCATATTATTTTGAAACTATTAAAAGTTTACTCACTTTTACATTTCTTTTTAGAAGTTACTTTCCGTAACTCAGACTTCAAACTGGTCAAAAGCCCCACAGGGCAGTAGATAAAAGCGTACAGTTTACAGCTTATTGAGAGAAAGAGTATGAACTCTGCTAATTGGTGTTAGAGGTCTGTTAAGATTGCCCGATGACAGATCACACAAATAAAATTGTTCCAGAAATAGGAAACAAAAATAGATTTTAGATGTAATGGATTACTGGAGACTTTCTTTACCTATACACAGTGACGTGTCACAGCAGGGGTATAACAGCAGAGCAGACAGAAAATCAATCACTGGCTCTCTTATTTTGATTAATCAATTTCCCCCAAGTCATTAGTTACCAACCTCCCACCCAGAACAATAACAACCATTACCTCTTCTTGCAAATACAGATTAGATCTTTACTTTATGCTTGTATTCAAAAGCATGTTTGTCTTCCAATGTTGTTAATACAACTATTGTTCCTGTTACACTTTGTTATCGTCTCATTTAGTAAATTCCCCTTTTATTCTAAAGCGCTGCGGAGTAAGCTCGTGGTATATAAATACTAATAATAATAATAATAATAATAATAATATAAACTCTCCATGTCTTGACCTCTTACTACATTACTGGTTTCCTTCTTGGCCCTTCCCTCCTCCCACTCGCCCCATACATTCCCTCTTTCCCCCTCCTGTTCTCTCCCCTTACAATCCCTCTTTCCCCCTCCCACTCTCCCCTTACAATCCATTTGTCTCCCTCCCGCTCTCCCCATACAATCCATCTTTCCACCTCCCGCTCTCCCCATACAATCCATCTTTCTCCCTCCCACTCTCCCCATATATTCCCTCTTTCCCCTTACATTCCCTCTTTCCCCCTCCCGCTCTTCCCATACATTCCCTCTTTCCCCCTCCCGCTCTCCCCCCTTACAATCCATTTGTCTCCCTCCCGCTCTCCCCATACACGTAGAATTTTTATATATATATATATATATATATATATATATATATATATATATATATATATATATATATATATATATATATATATATAAAAATTCTACGTGCATATTTATGTAATATATTAACCTAATTAAGTAATTTTTTATTGATTGCAATTTGAGGGACATGCCTGACAACCCAGGCCAAAAGTCCAGTGAATTTAATTTGCTACACACACATTTATATATTTGAAGTCTACGTGTATATTTATGAAATTATTTATGTAATTATATAAATTTTTAAATTTATTTTTATTAGCATATTTATATTTTATAATATATATATATATATATATATATATATATATATATATATATATATATATATACACACACACACACACACATACACACACACATATATAGTTATTATATATACACACACACACACACACGTATGTAATTTAAATATAAGTATATTTTTATATTAATAAATGTATAAATATAAATGTACACTTAGTTTGACATTATGTATATGAGAGAGATATATATATATATATATATATATATATATATATATATATATATATATATATATATATATATATATATATATATATATATATACACACACACACACACACACACACATATACACACTTTATTTTTTTTTATTTTTTTAAACACATTGCTATTTTTGAAACTTGATTTTAGGATTTTTCACTTGCAGGGAGACTGCCTGTCAGCCAAGACAGTCCCCCTGCCGGCAGATACACAGGCACCTATTGCGGCCATGCGATCACATGGCCGCGGGGTCCTGATCTGCCGCGGGGAGACTGCCTGAGCAGACAGGCAGTCCCCACAGACCGCGTGAAATGCTGATTGCCGCCGGGGGACCGATGGCAATCAGGTAAGTACCCCAATACCGTTATGACTGTTCAGGACCGTCATCGGTCCTCAAGGGGATGTTTCCGATGATGGTCCTGAACCGTCATCGGTCCTCAAGGGGTTAAAACTAAAAAAAAACAAAAAAATAAAAAAAAAAACAAACAAACAAAAAAAACACAACAACAACATTTGTGAGCTTTGAAGTTGCTGTTTAGTGGATGGGTGAGGGCGCTGGATCTTGTTTTTTGTATGAATTGGTTCCAGCACCCCATTTATGTTCAGTGAGTGCAGACCCCTGCACACACATGCACGACAAAACTCGTCCTGTGAGTGCTCTCCATTTGTTTGTTTAATTATCAGCTGGAGCAGATATGACTCTTAAAGGAACACTATAGTCACCTAAATTACTTTAGCTAAATAAAGCAGTTTTAGTGTATAGATCATTCTCCTGCAATTTCACTGCTCAATTCACTGTCATTTAGGGAGCCACACCTCCCCTGGCTATGATTGACAGAGCCTGCATGAAAACAAAAACTGGTTTCACTTTCAAACAGGTGTAATTTACCTTAAATAATTGTATCTCAATCTCTAAATTGAACTTTAATCACATACAGGAGGCTCTTGCAGGGTCTAGCAAGCTATTAACATAGCAGGGGATAAGAAAATCTTAATTAAACAGAACTTGCAATAAAGAAAGCCTAAATAGGGCTCTCTTTACAGGAAGTGTTTATGGAAGGCTGTGCAAGTCACATGCAGGAGGTGTGACTAGGGTTCATAAACACAGGGATTTAACTCCTAAATGGCAGAGGATTGAGCAGTGAGGCTGCAGGGGCATGTTCTATACACCAAAACTGCTTCATTAAGCTAAAGTTGTTCAGGTGACTATAGTGTCCCTTTAACATAAAGTACTTGCTTGGGTACTGCTCCACCTGATAATTTAACAAACAAATGGAGAGCACTCACAGGATGAGTTTTGTCGCGCGCGTGTGTGCAGGGGTCTGCACTCACTGAACATAAATGGGGTGCTACTGGAACCAATTCATACAATACATTTTCTAAATGGTCTACCTCATTGTGCCTGTGCCAGACAAATCAATTTATGCGTCAACTTTTTCACCCAGGAAACTATTTATTTATGAAGAAAATCTATAGAGTTCTATGTAAAAATTATTGGAAAACGAGACATCAGTAAAAATACTTGGAGACAGTTTTCTTATGGTTTGTGAAAGATTGCTTTGACTTGTTAAAAATTGACACTCTCATACCACGTGCTGCAAATCTTCAGCAGATGGAATTACACAGTACCTTATTAGTGAAGCAGTCTTAAGACAGTAGTTACATAACATCTTCACACTGCAAAGCTCAAAAGATTAGAAATAAAATTGGAGATTTTCTATAAACCTATTAAAATCCTTGTCTGTGATCCTTGAGGAATTCCTCAGGTTTTGCCCAGCACATATTCCCAGCTCTTCCCAACAAATACTGGAAGGACCACTATTGTTAAGTAACAATGCAACACAATTGGTAGGACTTCATCTACCCAGGTCCAAAGTACATGAAAGATGCACACACAACTTGTATCATTACACCAATAATGGACTATGACAGGGCTTTACAAATTTGCTTGAAATCTAGGCGCAAGTTAAAAAAGTTAGGAGCCAGTCATTTTCAACAAGAAAAATGCAATTCTTAGAGGGACACTATACTCACCAGAACCACTATAGCTTGATGTAGTTGTCCTGGTGTCTATAGCCTGTCCATGCAGGCGTTTCAGTGTAAAGACTGCCTTTTTGCTGTATTTACATTGCTCGTGAGTCCTGAGTCACTGCTGCACCACGTACAGCACCCACATTCAGTGTCTCCAAGCTCTGCATAGAGGCACTGAATGTTCCTCATAGATATTCATTAATTTAATGCATCTCTGTGAGGAGATGCAGATTGGCACATTTGCTGCGCATGCACAAAATCCTCCCAATGCTTTACTAAGGGAAAGCATTGGCTTAGCTGAGATCATAAAGACCAGAGGCAGCTCTAGACTTTATGAGGCCTTAGGCGAAACGCAAACATGAGGCCCCACTAACAAAAAAGTAAAAAAAAAAAAAAGAAAAGAGTTGCAATACATGCACACTGTCGCATATACACATTGATGAACAGTTCACCTGTGTATGTTCCTGAGAGTGTGTCTGACACAGAGTATCCTTGTGTGTGTGAATGTATGTCTCTGTGAGCATGTCTGCATTTTTGTCTGGTACCGTAGGGGAAAAAATGGAATGTATGGGGAGAGTGGGAGGGGAAAAAAGGGAATGTATGGGGATAGCCAAGTGGGTCTTTCCCTGGGGTCCAGTGGGGCTGCTTTCTTCCTGCGTGCAAGGGATCAGTACTCTACCTGCAGCTCTTTGCACTCTCTCTGTAGTAATGCCGGGGCCAGAGCAACATAATACTCCATCTCACGTCATTATTACACAGCACGAGGGAGCAAACAGGAGCTGCAGGTAGAGTAATGCTCCCGCGAGCAGCCAGCTCCATGCTGCCTCAGCCAACCGCCTCCATGCTGCCTCAGGGCGGCCAGCTGTCTTCAAATCTCCCTCATTCACGTTAACTAAAGAGATGGCAAATCCCAAGCGCCAGGGTGGAAATTGCTAGTCGCCATGGCGACTGGGATTTGTTAAGCCCTGGACTTGGAGCAATCTATTTTTTTTAATTAAATTTTTTTTTTCCCAGCAATTTTTACTGCTATAGACCATGTGCAGTCCAATACAAGACGATGTAGATATCACACTCAGTGGAGAACATAGCTAGCCCCTATACAGGGAGTGCAGAATTATTAGGCAAGTTGTATTTTTGAGGATTAATTTTATTATTGAACAACAACCATGTTCTCAATGAACCCAAAAAACTCATTAATATCAAAGCTGAATATTTTTGGAAGTAGTTTTTAGTTTGTTTTAGTTATAGCTATGTTAGGGGGATATCTGTGTGTGCAGGTGACTATTACTGTGCATAATTATTAGGCAACTTAACAAAAACAAATATATACCCATTTCAATTATTTATTATTACCAGTGAAACCAATATAACATCTCAACATTCACAAATATACATTTCTGACATTCAAAACAAAAACAAATCAGTGACCAATATAGCCACCTTTCTTTGCAAGGACACTCAAAAGCCTGCCATCCATGGATTCTGTCAGTGTTTTGATCTGTTCACCATCAACATTACGTGCAGCAGCAACCACAGCCTCCCAGATACTGTTCAGAGAGGTGTACTGTTTTCCCTCCTTGTAAATCTCACATTTGATGATGGACCACAGGTTCTCAATGGGGTTCAGATCAGGTGAACAAGGAGGCCATGTCATTAGATTTTCTTCTTTTATACCCTTTCTTGCCAGCCACGCTGTGGAGTACTTGGACGCGTGTGATGGAGCATTGTCCTGCATGAAAAATCATGTTTTTCTTGAAGGATGCAGACTTCTTCCTGTACCACTGCTTGAAGAAGGTGTCTTCCAGGAACTGGCAGTAGGACTGGGAGTTGAGCTTGACTCCATCCTCAACCCGAAAAGGCCCCACAAGCTCATCTTTGATGATACCAGCCCAAACCAGTACTCCACCTCGCTGGCGTCTGAGTCGGACTGGAGCTCTCTGCCCTTTACCAATCCAGCCACTGGCCCATCCATCTGGCCCATCAAGACTCACTCTCATTTCATCAGTCCATAAAACCTTAGAAAAATCAGTCTTGAGATATTTCTTGGCCCAGTCTTGACGCTTCAGCTTGTGTGTCTTGTTCAGTGGTGGTCGTCTTTCAGCCTTTCTTACCTTGGCCATGTCTCTGAGTATTGCACACCTTGTGCTTTTGTGCACTCCAATGATGTTGTAGCTCTGAAATATGGCCAAACTGGTGGCAAGTGGCATCGTGGCATCGTGGCAGCTGCACGCTTGACTTTTCTCAGTTCATGGGCAGTTAGTTATTTTGCGCCTTGGTTTTTCCACACGCTTCTTGCGACCCTGTTGACTATTTTGAATGAAACGCTTGATTGTTCGATAATCACGCTTCAGAAGCTTTGCAATTTTAAGAGTGCTGCATCCCTCTGCAAGATATCTCACTATTTTTGACTTTTCTGAGCCTGTCAAGTCCTTCTTTGACCCATTTTGCCAAAGGAAAGGAAGTTGCCTAATAATTATGCACACCTGATATAGGGTGTTGATGTCATTACAGAGATGCACATCACCTAATATGCTTAATTGGTAGTAGGCTTTCGAGCCTATACAGCTTGGAGTAAGACAACATGCATAAAGAGGATGATGTGGTCAAAATACTCATTTGCCTAATAATTCTGCACTCCCTGTACTACTGTTTAGTAACTATATGTGATACACAGGCAGTTTACTGGATTTAGAGATAAAAAGATCCAGTTTTGAAATAGAGAGTTGTGGTGATTTTAAATTTTAACGTTTCTTGATACATACACAGTTATTGAATAATATTGTGAAATGTCAGGAATGTGTGAATATTAAAGTGTGGGCAACAATTCATTAATTGAAAACATTTCCCTAGTATGCTAGGTTTACGGTGTTCCTATTGACCTAAACTTTGACTAAGAGTTCCTAACAATTCACCCTTCAGTGAATAACCCAGTTTAACGGGTTACTCTAGAAATATGGAATGACTTGGTTTACATACGAGTGTTTTCTTGCCATGATAAAATTACTTCATACACAGAATGCATAGCAACAGATAAGAGCATCAATACTTTGTGCAGACCAAGGGAGGGCAGACCGCACTTCAAAAGCATTAGGCTGTGGGTATCACACACTGTTCATGCTACATTAATGGAAAAACCAGCTGAAATAGGATAAGATCATGAATATTTAAAATGCCAGCAGTCATGTCTGAAATGCGAGAAACTGTGAAACAAGGTTTGACAAATTTACTTCGAATCTAGGAGTCAGCTAAAAAAGTTAGGAGCCAGGTTTTTGTTTTGTGTTTTTTTAAATGAACAAAGTTTCATTTTCAACAAGAAAAAAACAATTCTGAAAGGATCACTATAGTCACCAGAACCAGTACAGCTTAATGTAGTTGTTCTGGGCTCTACATTCCGTCTCTGCAGACTTTTAAATGTAAACACTGCCATGTGAGAGAAAATGCAGTGTTAACATTGATGCCTAGTAACACCTCTAGTGAGTCACTCAGACAGCCACTTGAGGCAATTCCTAGTCCAGTGCTGCACTTACATTCAGTATCTCCATGCTGGGCATGGAGGCGCTGCATGTTCACCATAGAGATGCATTGATTCAATGCATCTCTATGAGAAAATGCTGATTAGCGCATGTACAATAACTTTCCAATGCTTTCCTATGGGAACGCTTTGGCTTGGCTGAGATCATCAAGATTGAGTAAAAATATACTTTCCCCATGTGATCGTAGGGTGGCAGATCACCTAAACAAAACACACTCACCGATAGACACACACACAAATTATTTAATTTAAGTCCACCCAGCCTCCCTACCTTTGAGAGAGCTGGAGTGGATCCTTTCCCTGGGATCTAGTGTATATGCTGTGATCCTGTAACCTTCAAGCCTTTCTGCTCTGCTCTCGCAAGGTTTAGTCATGCCGGGGCCAGAGTGATGTGATATATCCCGGCATCACAGTAGGGCAAGCAAGGGAGCAGAGCAAGAAGAGCTTGAAGATTACAGCTCGCTCCCTCGCTGCCCGGCAAAAATGTTCCCTCAGAGGGAGCCGCATCCAGGCTTGGTCAGCCGGCCAGCTGCCTCGGCTGAACAAGGTGCCAAACACCCACAGGACAAAATTACTAGTCGCCATGGCAAACTCGCGCCTGGGATTGGTCGAGTCCTGCTCTGCAACAAGACATGGTATCCCAGTCTGCTCAAACATTGCGAGAAGACTCGCTGAACATAGCCGACGAGCTAACATCAAAATCAGTGGCATACTAGATTCAACCGAATTACCTCATTTTCTACACTCTCATCACGCAGGCAAAAAAAGAAAAGAAAAAGGTTTTATGGGCTGTTCCGAATCAACAAATCTCCCCCATCAGCTTTCCACAATGTAATTGTCCGGTGTAAATTATTTTCAGAGAAAAGTCGTATTATGGCAGCTGTACAAGGCAATACACCATATGCCTTTGAATACTCACAACTCACTTTTTCTAGGATTTAAACAGAACCACACTCAAATGGAGAAGACTCCCTATGTTCCAAAGAGAGGAGAGGGATCCGCCAAACAACCAGAGGTATACCACTATTTGAAAAAACAAATTTGTGTTCTTATTTACCATGTTTCATTAATAATTACACTATTTTGGGCATCTTGATGTCTTTAACACTATACCTAGTTTATATGCATTCGTTATCATAAACCTTGGGAGTACCTTTTGTGCTTATATGTTCTACCCCCAATGGCCAGGGGGCGTTAATCCTAGTTGAGTACCTTATAACAGTCACTTGAGACGAGCTAAATTTCTAACAATGTAAAATGTTCTTTAAAAAAATAAAATAAATCAATAATCAAGTACTCAGTGCTTGTTGCTACCTACTAAGTTGACAGTCAATATGATATGCACATCAGTCGTATTTTTATTTATAAAAAATAAAAATAAAAAAAATAGGCAAGACTACTCAGTGCGTGACTGTAAATATAATCTTATAACGTAAATCCATAATGTTGTTGTGCTAACCCTCTTAATTTAAAAAAAAAAAAAATGCTAGTATTCTAGCAAACACAGAGTGTATCGTTTGGCACAGCAAGACACATGACTAACTGCTGTTCCTCTATGACAGTGGGACCTTAATTAAATTCAATGAGTATATTTCTCATGAAGCTCAGACATCCCTAAAGCATCTCTATCTTTGCACCCCTGGAAATGGAATCAGGGTGGATAAAAAAAAAAATATATATGTTTTAATTGAAATGTAAGATCTTTTAATAAAATGCTTTAGGAGAAAAATATACCTATTTTCAAAGGTGATAAAATATGAAATATTTAAACTTTTGGTAAATTAACTCCATTAATTCACCTGATGTTGGAGGTGGAGATCCACCTCTTGCAGCAGAGGGGTTAAACTCCATGCATGCAGTGCTTCTCACTGTAACACTGCACATACAGATTTCAGACACCATAACCACTTCAAATCACAAAAACAAATCATAGTGTGCTTGGAGTAAACCTTTCACAGTGTCATTCTGCAGATCTATGTACAAAATGAACATAGTTAATTAAATCTATATAATTACAAAACTGTATTCCTAACTCTATAGTGTCCTTGTCCCTAGCTATATTCAGGTCCCCACGCCCCTCCCTCCGTTTTCCAATAAAAACTAGAAAAATTAAAGTATTACTCACCTTGTTCCAGAGCAAGGCTCCCTTGTGCTGCACACATCTCCGCCTCCTGCAATTTCATTAAAGAGGCATGTCTTCCTCTGTTGATTACCAATCCGATGCTCCTCAAAGAGGATGTGCATGGATGTAAAGCGAATCCCGCACGTACACCAAGCCCCCCCATAGAAAAGCATTATTTTGAATGCATTGCTATGAGCTTCCATATCACATGACCAAGCTTTACTTGGTCGGTGAGGTGGAAGTGCATCTAGTGGCTGGCAAATACTTAAAGACAAATTGAGATAAAGTAGCCTGGGAGACTATAGTGCCTCTTTACATTTTTCTCAAAATGAGTGATTAACTTACTAAACAAGATATAAATGTCATACTTAACTTTGCATTTATAATGGCAGATAACAAAATAAGTTCTTGATATCATGGTTAAACTGATCTGAAAAATTCCACACATATAATCTGATCAGGCTGCAAATATTAAAGATTAGAAAAATCAGCAAGAATGAGACTCTCCCTTTCTTCAGCTTCTGACACTTCATTCCCAGGAGCTGTGTCATTGCTGTACTTTCTTACAAGCGCGACACATGCATTGTTTTGGTTTGTGCAAAAAGTACAACACTGACATGGGGAACCTATGATATCACTCTCAATAGGCTAACTGGCAACTGGAAATTGACAACAGAAGCTCCAAATTTTATCAACCTTACTATTTCCCATAACACAAAGCAGTACCTAGCTTGTCTTAGATCTTTTTATTGTGTTGATTTTCATTGACATTCCCACATAGTCACAGGCTTTAAAAGTTATTTGCCAATGCAAGCCTGGAGGGTCCATAATAGATTCGCCAGGTGTGACTGCAGATAAGAACCATTCAGCACATCGAGTATGCTCAATTTTCTAAATACTTTTATTAGTCCTTGGCCTTATCTTATATCTAGGATAGCCTCAGGAGTATCCCGCGCATGCTTAAACTTCTTTACTGTGTTAACCTCTACCACTTCAGCTGGAAGGATATTCCATGCATCCACTACACTCGCCTAGTTTAAATTCCCATCCGCCAATAGCTAGTGGAACTCTTTTTATAGAATACTTCAAATGTTTGGCCAAAATAATAAAATTACAAGCACAGACATGGTGAATATTACCTATTAGGCTATTATAACCTAATATCAACACAAATTGCTGCCAGTTTACACTCTAGTGAGTAACCCTGTGTTTGCTTAAGTAATGTGTTAAGAATGTAGAAATAGTTATTTACAAACAGCAGACCGGATGATAAAATTCTTAATAATTCCCCTGTACTAACATATTTAAAGAACATTTACATCACAGGAGCAAGTGATTAGAAATTCCCCATGTATATTTACCAAAGTGAAATGAATAATGCCATAGAGAATTGTCAATCAAGCCATCTGTTTCCACCTTAAGAGATGAAGCGACAAAACAAAATGCTAATTTAACCCTGCCAAGACCTTACATACTGAAGCTTTCTTTGTGTTCAGCAAGCTATGTAACTGCCTAGAATGGGAGGGCATGATAATTTACAAATTGTATCATTTCCTGATGGGGACAGCTTCTAGAAATGAAATATAAACTTTAATAACACCAAACGTCTGGGCATTGGGCAACAGCATTTTATGCAAAATGCATTCATCCTGTAAGTAATGTCTGATCTGTCCCATTTATGGTGTGGCTCTAGCCAGTCTTCCCAGCTTGAGGATAAATAGATTTGGAGTTTTTTTTCCCAAATTTTTTTAATTTTTTTAAATAGCTATATCAGACTACAATTTGCATCTCTTTTATCAATACTCCACAATTCACTGTTTAGGTTCATTTCCTGGTTAAATACTTTGTTATTATTATTGTCCAATAAACATGCAAATCCAACAAACTCTCAGTAAAAATTTCAAAATGTGCTATTTCCAGACAATATAGAGCATCCCCATACTTAGTGTATAGTTACTGTGTGATCCCTGTTAGTGTGTGAAGTAGAGGGTTTATGATGCCCTCTCCCCTGCATCCTGAGAATGTATGTAGCAGAGGGTGTGTTATGCTCTCTCCCCTGTTACGGTATGTAGCAGATGGTGTGCGATTATTATTGGCATTTATAAAGTGCCAATTTATTCCACAGTGCTTTACAATAGTATAAAGGGGAAAATTTACCAATAAATTAGGCAATCACAAAATGTTACAGGAACAATAGGATGATGAGGCCCCTACTACTACGTATCAGAGGGTGTGTGATGCTCATTGTCCCCAGTTACTGTATCAGAGGGTGTGGGGTGCCATATCTCCCCAGCTACTTTGTATCAAAGGATGTGTGTGATTCTCACTCTCCCTATACACTATGTATCAGAGGGTGTGTGGCGCCCTCTCTCTCTCTCCCTTGTTACAGTGCGGTGCCCCCTCTGCATTGTTACAGTGCGGTGGCCCCCTCTCTCCCTTGTTACAGTGCGGTGCCCTCTCTCTCTCTCCCTTGTTACAGTGCGGTCCCCTCTCTCTCTCTCCCTTGTTACAGTGCGGTGCCCTCTCTCTCTCTCCCTTGTTACGATGCGGTGCCCTCTCTCTCTCCCTTGTTACGGTGCGGTGCCCTCTCTCTCTCTCCCTTGTTACAGTGCGGTGCCCTCACTCTCTCTCTCTCACCCTTGTTACAGTGCGGTGCCCTCTCTCTCTCACCCTTGTTACAGTGCGGTGCCCTCTCTCTCTCCCTTGTTACAGTGTGGTGCCCTCTCTCTCTCTCCCTTGTTACAGTGTGGTGCCCTCTCTCTCTCTCCCTTGTTA
>OW240912.1:270434303-270463802 GCA_933207985.1 Pelobates cultripes
CTAACATATTTAAAGAACATTTACATCACAGGAGCAAGTGATTAGAAATTCCCCATGTATATTTACCAAAGTGAAATGAATAATGCCATAGAGAATTGTCAATCAAGCCATCTGTTTCCACCTTAAGAGATGAAGCGACAAAACAAAATGCTAATTTAACCCTGCCAAGACCTTACATACTGAAGCTTTCTTTGTGTTCAGCAAGCTATGTAACTGCCTAGAATGGGAGGGCATGATAATTTACAAATTGTATCATTTCCTGATGGGGACAGCTTCTAGAAATGAAATATAAACTTTAATAACACCAAACGTCTGGGCATTGGGCAACAGCATTTTATGCAAAATGCATTCATCCTGTAAGTAATGTCTGATCTGTCCCATTTATGGTGTGGCTCTAGCCAGTCTTCCCAGCTTGAGGATAAATAGATTTGGAGTTTTTTTTCCCAAATTTTTTTAATTTTTTTAAATAGCTATATCAGACTACAATTTGCATCTCTTTTATCAATACTCCACAATTCACTGTTTAGGTTCATTTCCTGGTTAAATACTTTGTTATTATTATTGTCCAATAAACATGCAAATCCAACAAACTCTCAGTAAAAATTTCAAAATGTGCTATTTCCAGACAATATAGAGCATCCCCATACTTAGTGTATAGTTACTGTGTGATCCCTGTTAGTGTGTGAAGTAGAGGGTTTATGATGCCCTCTCCCCTGCATCCTGAGAA
Source organism: Pelobates cultripes (assembly GCA_933207985.1). NCBI lineage: Eukaryota > Metazoa > Chordata > Amphibia > Anura > Pelobatidae > Pelobates > Pelobates cultripes. Next base: position 270,435,031 of record OW240912.1, read on the forward strand.
TGTATGTAGCAGAGGGTGTGTTATGCTCTCTCCCCTGTTACGGTATGTAGCAGATGGTGTGCGATTATTATTGGCATTTATAAAGTGCCAATTTATTCCACAGTGCTTTACAATAGTATAAAGGGGAAAATTTACCAATAAATTAGGCAATCACAAAATGTTACAGGAACAATAGGATGATGAGGCCCCTACTACTACGTATCAGAGGGTGTGTGATGCTCATTGTCCCCAGTTACTGTATCAGAGGGTGTGGGGTGCCATATCTCCCCAGCTACTTTGTATCAAAGGATGTGTGTGATTCTCACTCTCCCTATACACTATGTATCAGAGGGTGTGTGGCGCCCTCTCTCTCTCTCCCTTGTTACAGTGCGGTGCCCCCTCTGCATTGTTACAGTGCGGTGGCCCCCTCTCTCCCTTGTTACAGTGCGGTGCCCTCTCTCTCTCTCCCTTGTTACAGTGCGGTCCCCTCTCTCTCTCTCCCTTGTTACAGTGCGGTGCCCTCTCTCTCTCTCCCTTGTTACGATGCGGTGCCCTCTCTCTCTCCCTTGTTACGGTGCGGTGCCCTCTCTCTCTCTCCCTTGTTACAGTGCGGTGCCCTCACTCTCTCTCTCTCACCCTTGTTACAGTGCGGTGCCCTCTCTCTCTCACCCTTGTTACAGTGCGGTGCCCTCTCTCTCTCCCTTGTTACAGTGTGGTGCCCTCTCTCTCTCTCCCTTGTTACAGTGTGGTGCCCTCTCTCTCTCTCCCTTGTTACAGTGTGGTGCCCTCTCTCTCTCTCGTTACAGTGTGGTGCCCTCTCTCTCTCGTTACAGTGTGGTGCCCTCTCTCTCTCGTTACAGTGTGGTGCCCTCTCTCTCTCCCCTTGTTACGGTGTGGTGCCCTCTCTCCCCTTGTTACAGTGTGGTGCGCTCTCTCTCTCTCCTTGTTACAGTGTGGTGCCCCTCTCTCTCCTTGTTGCAGTGTGGTGCCCTCTCTCTCTCTCCCTTGTTACAGTGTGGTGCCCTCTCTCTCTCTCTCAATCTCTCCCTTGTTACAGTGTGGTGCCCTCTCTCTCTCCCTTGTTACAGTGTGGTGCCCTCTCTCTCTCCCTTGTTACAGTGTGGTGCCCTTGCTCTCTCCCTTGTTACAGTGTGGTGCCCTCTCTCTCCCTCTCTCTCTCCCTTGTTACAGTGCGGTGCCCTCTCTCTCTCCCTTGTTACAGTGCGGTGCCCTCTCTCTCTCTCCCTTGTTACAGTGTGGTGCCCTCTCTTTCTCCCTTGTTACAGTGTGGTGCCCTCTCTCTCCCTTGTTACAGTGTGGTGCCCTCTCTCTCTCCCTTGTTACAGTGTGGTGCCCTCTCTCTCCCCCTTGTTACAGTGTGGTGCCCTCTCTCTCCCTTGTTACAGTGTGGTGCCCTGTCTCTCTCTCTCTCCCTTGTTACAGTGTGGTGCCCTCTCTCTCCCTTGTTACAGTGTGGTGCCCTGTCTCTCTCTCTCTCCCTTGTTACAGTGTAGTGCCCCCTCTCTCTCCCTTGTTACAGTGTGGTGCCCTCTCTCTCTCTCTCTCCCTTGTTACAGTGTGGTGCCCCCTCTCTCTCCCTTGTTACAGTGTGGTGCCCTCTCTCTCCCTTGTTACAGTGTGGTGCCCTCTCTCTCTCTCTCTTGTTACAGTGTGGTGCCCCCTCTCTCTCCCTTGTTACAGTGTGGTGCCCCCTCTCTCTCCCTTGTTACAGTGTGGTGCCCCCTCTCTCTCCCTTGTTACAGTGTGGTGCCCTCTCTCTCCCTTGTTACAGTGTGGTGCCCTCTCTCTCTCTCTCTTGTTACAGTGTGGTGCCCCCTCTCTCTCCCTTGTTACAGTGTGGTGCCCCCTCTCTCTCCCTTGTTACAGTGTGGTGCCCTCTCTCTCCCAGCTGGCATTGTGTCTCACCATATATCATGGCCAGGCCGGTCTCATGCAGGAAGCGTGCCCGGCGGTGTTTGAAGAGCCAGATGGTGAGGATAGTTAAGGTCAGTAGGAGGATGAATGTCAGCAGGCTCACGCTGTCCTGCCGGTGGCTCTCCTCTGCCTCCTTCTCTGTCACCATCTCCTCCATGGCGCTGTCCTCCGCCGCGATCCATGGGATCCATAGTACCAGCACACACAGGGCGAGCTGCATGCTGAGCGGGGGCAGCCAGCTGTCTGATCCGGTAACTGGGCACACTGCTCGCCAGACACACTAAATCCTTCCGCCGCCCGGCCACATGCACTCACTGCGCAGAATCCCGGCTGGAACACTGCGAACTGTCTGACAGAGCTCCCCGCAACACACTGCAAACACAGCCCTGCCGGCCCCGCCCACTGCACGACCAGACCCGCCCACTGAACGACACGCACCGCCTACTGCTCGGCTAGCCCCGCCCACTGCATGTCTAGCACAGTGTGGTTGGCCATTGCAATGTATGAACCCCAGTAGGTTGGTATTAGAATGGCATGATGGGCAGACCTATTAATAGTAATGGTAATAACAATAATTACTATTAATATTGGACCTGAAATAGCTCAACCAAAAATGTTTTTATTTTTAAATTATTTTCTGTGGAATAAATATTGTTTTTCCTGTACATGCATCACAAAATATTCTCTGTTTTTAGTAAATATGGGGTTCATATACAGTCCCATTTGTACTGAAGGAGGCATTTAATTTTGTCAGATTGTATTCAGGGGGTCAGTGTCATAGCAGAATCCGCTGACTTTCAGCACAACTGTCATTCAATAAGATACAAAATAAACATAAGATCCTTATTTTTTGTAAAGGCTATCTTCATGCTCTATAAAACAAACATATATTACAGGGAACTCTGTGAAAGTTACTTAAAGGAACGCTACAGCGTTAAGAATACAAATCTGTGTTTCTAATGTTAGAGTTTTTCTGTCCTCACATGTAGGCAGGTCCCACTCCCGGCGCAAAAAGAATCAAAAAATGTTTTACTTACCTGTTTCCAGCACCGACCTCTTATTCCCCGCTGACGGTCATGGAGGAGGCCCTGAATCCTCTGTGAGGATCCGATCCAATGCTCCTGGTGGAAGAACACTGGGGACCTAATGGTCATGCACAGCAAGTGCCGCGTATGCATCCAAACTTTCCTGTAGGAAAGCAGCAAATCAATGTTTTCCTATGTGGTTTTCGCATAACATGACTAGGTTTTACTTGGTCTGTGCCACAGAAGCGGCTCTTGTGCTTGTCAATACGACAGCTACTAGAGGAGTAGTTAACCCTGCAATGTAAACATTGCAGTTTCTCATAATTGCAGGGATAAGGGGACAGGAACAGTGCACCCAGACCACTTCATTCAAAGGAAGTAGTCTGGGTCACTATTGGGTTCCTTTAAAGCAGAGCCAGATTACGGCCCAGGCTCAGACATAACATATCACCTATCCCCACCTAGCCTGCATATACTGCAGAAAGGCTGAACTATACGCCTGTCTCTTTTCAGCTGTAACCAGCCACGAGTCAACCATCAACTTACATACACCAAGCTTCATATATATGACGGTCTGGTTGGCATTGGGGAGGCAGATTTTATAAACCTGGCCCTGTGTATGACACTGTGCGCCCTCATGTCATTGAGAGAGCATTGTATTCCCAGGGTCATCTCCCAGGTGTATGTCCAGGTCGCCAAGTGTGGGTCGGGGCAGCCCGAGGAGGCAGCCGGTGGCTGGGGACCTGAGTTTGAAGTTGGGTATGCAAGCATCCACACCTGTGAGCACATGGATTGGGCAGGTCACGTCACGGGTGGGCACGGACCGCCGCACTCAGGACGCACACGTCAGGCCTCACAGGGGTGCTGAGAGGCAAGGGACACAGTACAGGTCCCTGAGTAGCCATAGCGAGCAGGCGGGTTACTAGGGAAGGGGTTCCCCCGGGTTTCTAGCCAGGAGCGTAGCCTGGGATCCCCTGTTAGGACTACGGATCAGGCTCCTCTAGCGGGAGTTCTTGGGGTGGATACAGGGAAGGGACAGAGAGGAGGGGGCACAGCCCTAGGGGGCACACCCCTAGGGGTCAGGACGACAACCACATCAGGAATATGTCACTTCCCAGGTCACCAGGTGAGACCCTGCAATACAGATTTAGGGCTGGAGGCGCAGTTGCACCTGGGCTTGGACGACGGCCGGCAGGATGCAGCCTCACGGCCTAAAGTGACAAGAGGTTCTGATGGTGAGTTGTCTTCGGTTAAACCTTCTGGGGATCTTTTGGAGGGTCTTAAATCTTTTCTGGAGTCATGGAGCGGGAGTTCGGGTAGGAGCGTTAGCTTTGAGCAGGTTTGGGCACCTAGGCAGGAGAGTACTGGGGCAGGTGTGGTGGTGATTTTGGTAGATAGTGGGAACTCTGCAGGCGATACAGGGATTGCTTCGGCAGCGGTGGCCATGGTTACCTTGGGGCATGAACGGGCGGAGCTAGCTGGTGGCATTCCAGACGCGGCTTGGCAGAATGTTCACGTCTCTTTTACGGGACCGTTGGGTTGTCACCTTAAATCAGAGGTGAAGGAGTGGATATGGAAACAGAAATTTCTGGAGATATTTTCTCTTCTTCCTCTTGATGAATAATTGGACATGAATCAGGAAGATAAAAACAATGCTAAGAAGGAGGAGGAGAAAAAAAGGTGCCGATATCGGAAAATACCCAATACTTTTGAGAATTGCATTTTGCATTTTGGTGAGAGTTTCGTGGAGAAATCAGTTGCAGGTTTCTTATAGGCAGGATGGTGTTCATCTTCAGAGGCGGGCGTGGATTTTTTGTTGTTAGGGTTTCAGGAAAGTTTACAAAGAGTGTTGTTTTTGGTAGTGGCGCTCAGGTAGTTCGAGGTGTCGAGCTCTGAACTATGGCGGGGGATGGATAGATAAGTTTGGGTGTAGGTTGTTTGTCTTGAGGTAAAATTGTTTAGTTCGGCAAGAACAGTTAGGTTTGGAAGGGTATTGGTAGGTTCAAGCTCGTTGATAGCTCCAAACCTGGTGTGTAGGGCAAGCATGTCAAACTTACAAGCATGTCAAGCACTTACTACAAAGAGGAGAGATCGGTGGGCAGTAGTAAATCTGTGAGAATTCCCCAAATCTCACTACCAAAACAGATAATAGCAAACAGGGTGATGAACCGCACCCCAAAAACAATAGGATTGAACAGAAATTGGTGATATATAACAGAAGATATATTTACATCAGTTTATATTCAGTCTACATATGCAGGAATAGTATGATTTCTGTAGCCTCAGAGGAAGCAGAAATGGGCAAAAAATAGTGCAATATGTAACAGTAATTTGCACTATTTGAGGTATGTATATACACCCTGTTCCAAATTATTATGCAAATGATATTTTTCTCATTTACCTAAATAATTGATGTAAATAACAGTCAGCATAATTCCCATGTTATAAACTATTAAGAGTACAATTCAAATTTTATTGAACAAACCTCCTAATGATAACAGTATTTTTTTTAAAACATAAAAAACTTACAATGCACTGTTCCAAATTATTACGCACAGTAAGTTTCAAAACACTTATAGGTTGTAAAGAACTGAAAATTGTCATTTGTTGTGTTTGCAGCATATTTAATGAAATCAAAAGCTATTTCAATCAAACTTATAACAACATTTTAACTTTTTAAACATTTTAACAGGTCACATTACATTTTAACATAGGACCCCTTATTTGATAGCAGATTCACAAGTCTTGCATCCATTGAACTTGTGAGTTTTTGGACAGTTTCTGCTTGAATTTGTTTGCAAGATGTCAGAATAGCCTCCCAGAGCTGCTATTTGGATGTAAACTGCCTCCCACCCTCATAGATCTTTTGCTTGAGGATGCTCCAAAGGTTCTCAATAGGATTGAGGTCAGGGGAGGGTGGAGGCCACACCATGACTTTCTATCCTTTTATCCCCATAGCAGCCATTGATGCAGAGGTATTCTTTGAAGCATGAGATGGTGTATTGTCCTGCATGAAGATGATTTTGTTATGGAAAGCATAGTTCTACCTTCTGTACCAGGGAAGAAAGTGGTCAGTCAGAAACTCCACATACTTTGCAAAGGTCATCTTTACACCTTCTGGGACCCTAAAGGGGCCGACAAGCTCTCTTCCCATGATTCTGGTCCAAAACATGACTCCACCACCGCCTTGCTGACGTCGCAGCCTTGTTGAAATAGGGTGGCCGTCCACCAACCATCCACTACTCCATCCATCTGGACCATCCAGGGTTGCATGGCACTCATCAGGGAACAGGACTGTTTGAAAATTAGTCTTCATATATTTTTCTGCCCAATGCAGCTGTTTCTGCTTGTGAGCGTTGGTTAGTGGTGGCCAAATAGAAGGTTTATGCACAGTTGCAAGACTCTGTAGGACTCTACACCTTGATGTCCGTGGGACTCCAGAGGCACCAGCAGCTTCAAATATATGTTTGCTGCTATGTAATGGTATTTTAGCAGCTGCTCTCTTGATCCGATGCATGGATCTGGCAGAAATCTTCCTCGATGTGCCTTTAGCTGCACAAACTCGTCTGTGCTCTGAATCAGCCACAAATCTCTTAATAGTGCGATGATCACGCTTACGTTTTCATGAAATATCTAATGTTTTCATACCTCGTCCAAGGCATTGAACTATTTCACTCTTTACGGCAGCAGAGAGATCCTTTTTTCTTCCCGATTTTACATGAAAATGGCGCTCTGCTTAATAATGTGGAACACCCTCCTTTAGTAGTTGTTCCTTAAATTGGGCTCACCTGGCAATCTAATTATCACAGGTGTCCGAGATTGTTTTCAGTGATCAAAAGAGCCCTGAGACACAATGCCATCCATGAGTTAAACTGAAAAACTAAATATAGGGTGTAGAGTGCTAACTCACAATTGGTTGAGCTACTAAGAGCTCTGCTGTTATGCGCCTGGATGGAACAATCCCCATCTTTGGATATTTGTAGCTCTGTTCTGTTGTTCTTTCCATCCAATATATATGGGAAAACCCAATAGAGAGGTCTTATGGTGTAGTATGTACGTACACAAAATAAAAAAATAAAAGGCGGTATCCTACTTACAATATTCAGAGCAATGGCCTGCTCTGGTGTGAAGAGCGTTGGTGGTATTATCCCCTCCTAGAATATGCAGGATACACCAGGAAATGATGGCAGGAATGTGATAAATAAAATAAAAATAATAAAATGAAGATATACCTTTAAAATTATAAATACTTTATTATTAGTTAAAAAAATAAATAAAAAAAAATAATCAATGGACGACCTAACGTCAAGAGTTAGGGGAACAGAAAAACAGTTCCAAAAAATATGGGCACCCTGGGATGACAGCCCCCTAGCATAGAGAGGCCCAACACGCCCTCCCATCAATAGCAAGTCGAACACTAGAAAGAATCGCTGATGCCTCTAACCCCCCCCCCCCTCATTCACCTCTAATACCCCACTTTCTGTCTTTCTCTTTCTCTTTCTTTCCCGTACTATACTCAAAACACAAAGCTAAGTAGAGCAAATGCAACTCACAGGGTGGGGGAGAGCGGTGGCGGTGCGCGCGTAGAGCTGTGGAGACGAGGGGAAAAACCGTCAACGCGCTACTCAACGCAGGCTAAGACCTCCTGCATGGCTTGATAATTTCCCCATATAGTACAGGCCCCAATATTTGCGAACCACAGAGAACACGCAACATATACAGACTACACCTTGCTAACAGGTGAAGTGTAAAATAAAATAAATAACAATGAATACATGTCTGAGAATGAAAAATGTATTAGTTGCTGACATGCAAAGCCTGTACTCGGACAAAAGATGTAGCGACTTGGTTTTGTGTATATAAAAATGTGCACTGTTTTTTATTATGCCACATATCTGTTACAGCATGTACCTATTATGTTTGCACCAGCTGTCGTGGCAGTGCAAAAATGATTGTTAAATATATGCACAAATAAAATAAAGAATTTAAAAAAAAAAAAAAAAATAATAATAATAATAATAAAATATATATATATATATATATATATATATATAGTAAATTTGGAGTAGATTCTTCCAGTACCAACACTTAACGCATTTCACCCGCCTGTTCTCCTGTGAAGTCCTGGTTCATATGTAGTATCCGTCCATATCTAGTGAAATCAGGTGTGTGGGATTTAATTTCCTGGTTGTGTGCGTCACCCGGAAGTGATGTAACGCACTCGATGCAAGGAAATCATCAGTATTTTAATAAACACAAAAAAATATAGGTGTTTAAATGGTCAATTTAATGACAAATACAATAATAAAATCCAATGTGGAAAAAAAAAAACTTAAAAAAAAAAACGAGCAACAAGTAGTAAGGTAAGACAAATAGTCTTAAAGGTGAAAAGGGATAAAAATAGAAAAAAGTAGATGAAAGTGGAGAGCTGTAGATGTATCTAAAAAATAATTATTTAATCTCATAAAAATAACTATAGGAAATTGTACAGATTAAAGTCTGCATTCAGACCATTGGGGTGGAGGGTGTCTAAATAGTACACCCATTCCATCTATTTTTGACCAAGTTTATTAACGATATCGCCACCTCTCCAGTGATGTGCAGGTTTTGCAATACCCATAATCTTGAGGTTATTGGGATCTTTATTATGGGAAAGAAAGTGTGAGGAAACCAAATGATTTTTGAAGCCTATTTCTATATTGTGGCAGTGTTCTCTAATTCTTGTTTTCAACGGCCTTATTGTTCTTCCTATGTATTGGAGGCCACAAGGGCACTCCAATAAAGATATTACCTTTTTACTATTACAAGTTATGGTGTTCTTTATGTTATATATTTTATTAGTTCTATTTGATTTAAAACTTGATGTGCACTTTTCCATTTTTATTGTTATTTTTGCATGCCATACAGCTATTGCACCTATAAAAGCCTTGTTTACTGTTAAAGAAACTGTTGAAAGTTACTGAATGCATGGTTTTTGTATAGTTTTTAGTTAATTGCATCTTTAAATTAGAGGCACCTCTAATGACTATTTTTGGACCCTCTGGGATAACATCCTTTTAGAGTTTGTCTTCTTTCAGAAGGTGCCAATTAGTTTTTATTATTTTCTTTAATTGTTTATTTTTGTTGTTATAGTTCAAAACTATAGGTAAATTAAAGTCTTTTTTCGTTTTCGTTTTTTTGTTTTGTTTTTTTAATTAGATTTTCTCTGTGTGTGTGTTGGGTTTCTTCAATAATTTTATCTAAAGTGCCAGTATTATATCCCTTTTCCAAAAAAATGTCTGATTTCATTTGCTTGATTATTAAATATATCCAACTCTGAGCAATTCCTTTGGTATACTTTTAAGTCAAATATCTTTGCGGCCGGACGAGCCGTGAGTTGACATGTTAAGGCAGAGAAGCACCTGTTCTCCCCACATTGCACGTGCCTAATCTGCTCAAATTTACCCCGCCAGAGGAGAGGAAGGTGGATGCAGTGAGGGAGCTCAGTCTTCTTGCTCCTCACTGCTCCCTCGCGCGCGCCGTCTGTAGTGATGCTGAGTGCTGACATCATATTCCGGCACCCGGCATCACTAAACTGCACGCGTGAGGGAGCAGTGGGGAGCAGAAAGGGAGACCCTAGGGAGAGGCCCCACACCAGCTCCCAAAGGTAGGGAACAATAAATAAAATGATGTGAATGTGTAAGTGTGTGTTTGTCAGTGTGTGTGTGCGTCTGTCAGTGTGCTTGTTTGTGTCACTCAGTGTGTGTGTGTCTGTCAGTGACTTTGTGTGTCAGTGTGTCTGTCAGTGTGTGTGTGTCTTTCAGTGAGTGTGTGTGTGTGTGTGTCTGTCAGTATGTGTATGTTTGTGTGTGTCTGTTTTTTTTTTTTTGTGTGGCCCACATAAACTTAAACCTTGTTTTTTTGGCCCGTGCTAGCCTTTGAGTTTCACATGCTTGGTGTAGGGTGTATACCCCTACATGGAAAAACCTGTAAAAGCATGCCCTTGGTGTCAATGGTTATGTTTATATGTTAATTACATGTTATAATATTGTTTTACTTATTGTGATGTGGGTCATTGTCTGAGGTAGTATTGTTAAAGGAGGTTGAGGTGAGATGTTATGTTTAATACGTGGACAATGACCTTTAAAACTTTTTAAGTACTCTTTATATTATTAAAGATGTGAAAAATTTCCCAAAACTAAAGTGTCTGAGTATCTTTTGGTCTTCTGGGGGGTTTGTTAAGCATATGCAGGATAAGGTGACTATGCATTTGTCATGTGCTATGTGAAACTGCAGCTGTCACCTACCAAATTACTCTGGTCTACAGTAATGATTTTTTTATGTTTATTGAACCGTTTATAGTAATTTTTTTTCACGTAAATGTAAAATTTCTTGCAAAGTTCCTCCCACCTGTGGATTTTTATCCACCATATCTGTCCACCTTTGTTCAGATGTTCCCTTGCCCTAACCATTTATTCTCTATGGTATGTCCTGCCTCATTGAGAGTGCAGGGAGGTGATGTCATCGCTCAGTGCCCTGTGCTCACCACAAAGTTTAGCAGTCTAGGTGGCATGGTTGGCAGTGACCATGTTGTGATTGAAACATACTGTGTCTTCCGTTTGTGCCCATAGTGATTTTTAGGTGACAGTTGCCCTTTAAGTAAGGTTTCTTTTTAGTTACCAAGGCTCACAATCCATCCATTAAAATAATATCACAGAAGGACAACCTGCAGACATCATGGTATGCCTCCCAACGTTGGGAGATATGAAATCATAACAAGGAGTGGGTGGCCTAAATTGGCCTGTCTACACATGTACCAAGGCTGCCCAGAGATGGGGGTGTCAGTTTGACATAATGCAGGGCTGCCCCCCTTAGAGAGTGCTTTTGAAGCTAATCATGGAGAAAGGAGAATAAAATGGAAGCACCCGGATATTGAGAACCAGTGGAAGGCATAAAAGATAATTAATATAAATAAAGGCACTTGTAATAGATCCCAGTATACTGTGACTGAGTACATCCGTGAAGAATCTTCCAAGTCCCAAGCGCCGTAGTGATTATAAGTGTGAATATAGCTCCCAATCCCCCAAACATTAGCCTAGACTTCATGAAGGGGTAAAATAATCTGTTTAATCCAGGCTCAATAGCCTGCTTTTATACATTTCAGAGTCACAACAAATACGCCCAGGACACTCCAACACAAAACAGGGTAATCCATCCCCTGTGCCTGAGAGATAATTTAGTCAATTATCTCCAGGCACAGAAAACACCCCAAAATACACATAAAATACACGACAACTCCACAAAAGTTACATCACCTGATAGCCCTGATCTGGGTGACCAACATATCCAAATATCACCCAGATCGGTTCAGGGTTTCGAGATTTCCATGGAAGTCAATTATTTGACCGACCGTGCACACGGTCCTATGCCCAAAACAGTTCCATGAAAACAGGGCTAGTGGTCGGTCAACTTTGGTAACATAAAAACGAAGTTTAAATGGATTCCCGAACTAAGGAAGAGAATGATTCCTGGGAAGGCAAAATAAGGGTATTGTCACATAGCCCCCGCCCGTTCCATGGGACGGCATACCCACCTAGACCCCAACAGGTTGGCTTGGGGATGTCTGGTCAAGTTTGTTATTTTTAAGTGCCGAACCAGGGACACCCAGGGCAAGCCACTAATGGCGGCTGGGGAGATTTAACAGCCGAACAGGGTCTTTGTAAATGGCCCATAGTCCGTGGGCAGGAGGCTAGCATCCACACTCCTCCAGAAGGCTGTGACGAATGTCCAGGCAGAGGGGCGTTCGTCACAGCACTTTCTAAGGAAGGAAATATAATTAAAAGAATATAGGAAGAGAACATTGCAATAAAGCAAAGAAACTGTGCCAATGTTGCTTCAACTTAAATTCTTTCTTCATCATTGTATTTGTACTCAAAGGTACTGTTTTGGCATGCAGAACAGAGATAAGTTTGCTGCAGGCTCCATGTGTCAACTTAAGACGTATTAAAATGACCACCAGTTATTTAAACAGCTAAAGTGACCTATACCTTTGTGCAGAGTGGGATTGAGATTGACCAGGGCTCTAGGCAGGATTCCAGATCGGTGTCCCCTCCTAGCCTCATGGGCACTTGTGCAGACACTGCACTCACACAGAGGCATACATTCACTGATATACTTACCTTCATACATGCTCACATTCTCACACTCACTCACTTATACAGAAACACTCACAGATCCACCATTACAAACACATACAATCATGGGAAAAATAAAGTACACCCTCTTTGAATTATATGGTTTTACATATCAGGATATAATAACAATCATCTGTTCCTTAGAAGGTCTTAAAATTAGGTAAATACAACCTCAGATGAACAACAACACTTGACATATTACACTGTCATTATTTAACAAAAATAAAGCCAAAATGGAAAAGCCATGTGTGAAAAACTAAGTACACCGTATGATTAAACAGCTTGTAGAGCCACCTTAGCAGCAATAACTTGAAGTAATAGTTTTGTGTATGACTTTATCAGTCTCTCATCGTTGTGGAGGCATTTTGGCCCACTCTTCTTTACAACGGTCCTTCAGTTCATTGACAAGTTACAGGAACAGTATAGGGTCAGGAACACAAACGTATATATATAATTCTATACTGTTAAACATCCCTGGCCCCCTTAATTAATTAGAAAACTTACCTTCTATCCACTGGGCCAGCCCACGACCCGCCTCCTTGGCTGATATCATCAGAATTGATGATCTCATCCAATCACAATGTTTTCCAATAGGAAAGCATTGGATTGGCTGAGATTGTCATTTTTTGATCATAACAGCCCAGGAGGTGGGGCAGGGGCAGAGCCAAACTCCACCATGGCTCTCCTCATAGAGATACATTGACTCAGTGCATCTCTATGAGGAAAGTTCAGCATTTCCATGCACTACCCCAGAAAGCACCTTAACTGGTCACCTGTGGAGTTGCCACTAAAGGTGTTCCTAGCTGTAATGTAAACATTGCCTTTTTTTTTTTAAAAGACTGTGTTTGCATTAAAAAGCCTGCAGGGACTGACTATATTCACTAGAACAACTAAATTAAGCTGGGTTGAGCTCAGGACTTTTACTGGGCCGTTGCAACACATACATTCTTTTTTTTCCAGCCATTCTGCTGTAGATTTGCTAGTGTGCATTGTCCTGTTGCATGACCCAATTCCGTCCAAGCTTTAGCTGTCAGACAGATGGCCTTACACTTAACTGTAGATTACTTTAGTATAGCGGAGTTCTTGGCAAATGAAACCTAAGTCATGCTACCACGCTCTTTTTAGACAGAAGAACCTTTCTCCTGCCAACCCTTCCAAACAAACCAAACTCATTCAGTTTTCTTCTAATTGTTCTGTAATGAACTTTAACATTTAACATGCTAACTGAGGCATGTAGAGTCTGAGATGTAACTCTTGCATTTTTGCAATTTCTCTGAGCATTAAGAGGTCTGACATTGGGGTGGATTTGCTGGGACGTCTACTCCTGGAAAGATTGGCAACTGTCTTGAATGTTTTCCACTTGAATAATATTTTTCACTGTAGAATGATGGACTTTAAATTGTTTAAAAATAGCCTTATAACCATTCCAAGTTTGATGGGCAGCCATAATTGCTTCTATAAGATCATTGCTGATATCTTTCCTCCTGGCCATTGTGTTAACTCCAGAACAGCAAACTGCTAAAAAAATTTTTATAGAGGTGGTCACACTTGCTGATGCTCAATTAATCAAGGACATTTGATTAGCAGCTCCTGTCTGCTACTTAGCCTCTTACTTCCTATGGAAGCAATAAGAGTGTACTTTGTTTTTCACACATGGCTTCTCCATTTTGGCTTTATTTTTGTTAAATCATGACATGGTGTAATATTTGATGTGTTGTTTTTCATCTGAGTTTGTATATAAATAATTTTAGGACCTGCTAAGAAACATATGCTTGTTATTATGTCCTGATATGTAAAAACCATATAATTCAAAGAGGGTGTACTTTCTTTTCCCATGACTGTATTACAAGCAGGGCTCCCTCACCGCCTCGGATAGTCGGATTTCAATTCAGCCGCACGCCTCCCAGGAGCCCCACTGGACCTCCAATGGGAGACCCACGCCAGCCCTCCAGGTAGGGAGGCTGGGTGGGAAATTTAAATTAAATTTATATTAATAATTAGTGTGTGTGAGTATGTGTGAGTGTGTGTGTGAGTGTGTGTGTGTGTGAGTGTGTGTGTGTGAGTGTGTCAATGAATGAGTGTGTCAGATAAGTGAGTCTGGCTGTCAGAGAAGTCTGTGTGTTTGTCATTGGGTGTGTGTGATTGTCAGTGTGTATACACCACTGAGTGTAGCGTGGCCAAGCGGAGCGTACCGCGGTACAGGAACTTCTGTTTCCTGTACTTGGCCGGACTGAGAGGAAAAGCTCACTGTACCGGGATTCGCTCCACTCAGCCACGCTACAAAAAAGGTAGGAGGCACACCAGGAAGGGGAGGGGACCACTATGGGGGTGGGTGGTGCACCAAGGGACAGGGACAGGAGGGGAGAGGTACCCTAATGGACAGGAAAATGAGGGAGGAGGGGAGAGGAACACTAAAGGACAGGGAAAGGAGGGGGGAAGGGAGAGGAACACTGAGGGACAGGGAAAGGAGGAGGGAGGGGAGAGGAACAGTAAGGGTCAGGGAAGGGACCACTAAGGGACAGGTAGAGGGGCTGAATGTGAAAGAAACACACAGCAGGGCTTGAGAATGGGGGAAAAGAGACACACAGATGGGCTGGGGGAAAGAGACACACACAAAGGAGCTGGGAATAGTAAAAGACACAAAGGAGCTGGGAGAGAAGGAGTCACACAAAGGGGCTGGGAGGAGTAAGACACACAAAATGTGGGAGGATGTAAGAGTCATACAAAGAGGAGCAATAGGAAACACACAAGGAAAAATAGGAGATAAAATACACTAAAGGGAGAAATATATTTAAAAGATGGGATAAGAAACACAAAAGGGGGGTTAAGAGGTACACAGGTGAAGATGTTTTTTGGGGGGCGGAAAAATGCTTCTTCGCCTATGTACCCAAAATTCTTTGCACCGGCCCTGATTACAATCACAGATACTCACTGCCACACACAGTCACAATGCCACACATACACACAAAAAATATATGCCATTCCACACAAAGATACACAATCTACACACATATACACAGCACATACAAACAGATAGACAGAGACACGCATATACACAAACAGATATATACTGCCACACAAACCCACAGATACATACTGCCATACACACTGCCACATACTTATACAAACAAATATACACCGACACACATATTCACAGACAGAAACACACTGCCACACAAACACACAGATACATATTGCCATACACACCGCCACACACTTATACACAGCACATAATAAGAGTAACACACAAATACATACAGTGTATCACTGAGCACTGCTTAGCCACCTTCCTCTTTGTCTACCTATGTGCTGGAGGATGGCTTTCCTGTGGTTCAGAAGGGCAGTGAGCCAAATGAGCATGGCAGGGTGAAGGGGTGAGTGTGACAGGGTTTGTGGGAGTGTGCGGGGTGGTGAGTCTGCCAGGGATGAGGAAAGAGTGTTACAGAGTTAGTGTGGCATGGTGAATTGGGTGGTGTGGTTGACAAGGTTAGAGTGACAGGGTTAGTGTGTGTGAGTGTGACAGGGTTAGGGTGTGTGAGTGTGATATAGTGAAGGGTAGTGATTGTGACAGGGTGATGGTGGGTGAGTGTGAAGGGGTGAGGGGGGTGACAGTGTATGGGGGCTAAGTGAATAGAGTGACAGTATGTGTGGAGGGTGTGCTATTTTTTTTTTTTCTTCAATTAACATTTGCATAGTTGGCAATAAAATATTCCCTGGTGGTCTAATGGATTCTCTGGTGGTTTAATGGACTGTTGGTGCACCTACAGGCCTTCCAGTCCGGCACTCTCTGAGTAAGTGAGAATGCAGGCTGGAAATCATGGTGTCTGCACTGTGACTCCCTCACAGAGCGCCGGAAACACTATTGACCACAATTAGACCATGGACCAGGGAATCATTTTTATTTAAAAAGCAAATGTATCTTTCTCCCTGCCAGCTCTAGGAGGGCCCACTCAGAGCCAGAACTACAGGCTCAGACAGAGGTCCACCTAATGGATAATCTATCTCTGGGTGGCCAGCAATCTAAATCCAGACCTAAGCAGGCCCACTGAGATATTATCCAGTAGACACTAGACAGAAATAAATGAGGCTGATCAGGCTAACAAATGTAAACATTGCTGTTACTTAGAAACAGCATTGCAACATTTGTCACTCTGCAGGGGCAGCATCTAGGCAGCAAGCCTACTATATTAAGCTGCAGTGGTCTTGGTGCTTAGAGTGTCTCTTTAAGTGTTGTTAATATTAGTATAATCCTAAGAAGGAAAGTGAGGAAAATATGATTAGTAAATCAAGATAACAAAAATTTCAAGTGAAACCATTTACTTGACAAAATAAACTCAGAAATCTTGGTAGCAAGATTAACCTATGGTGTGCGTCACAGGTAACCAAAGAGGGACACTAACCCACTTATATACCAAGTCTGCTGTTTCAGCCAAGCTATTAGATGACTAATGTTTGCAATGGAATTATTATAGTAATGAATACTCCTCTGGTGGCAGTGGAAAGGTAAGTGATACACTATTTCCCAGCAGTCTTTGCAAAACATTGAACTAGAACGCAAACCAGCCTTAGAGATCTGTTCACTCAACATTATGCAAAACCTAGACGAAAACGCACAAACCTGAGAAACATCTCCGGTGCAGCCTATTTATATTTTCCAAAGTAGTATTTTTGTCAAAATTGCACAGGTATGATATCAGCTTATAATGAATATTGCAGCACATGCTCCAGATAAATACAGTACTTTTGTTTTTTCCCCCAAAATGCTCCATACTTTATTTTTGTCAATTTTTGTTGAGGTAGCTTACACTAACACACTGGATGTACAAATAAACCATTCAATTACCTTAATTTAAAACAGAAAAGTTAATAGATAAAGTGTAGAACAGTGGCAAGACACTGGGCCAACTGAGAAATGGTGAATACATACTTACCAAGTCTCCTTATTTAGGAGGGACAGTCCCTCTTTTTGATCTTAATGCCACTCTTTTCTAGGAACTCCATATTATTGGGGTGTCTGAGTGTATAGCAGAACTTACTTAAATAGTAATGTGTCTTCAACCTTTTCGTGACGTTAGGGTGTGCAATGCAGTCCTACAAAAAAAGAGCGTTAACATTGTTAGGTCAGTATAGCACCCCCTAATGATCGGCCCCTCCCTCCAGTCTGTATACTTAACCTATTCGGCAGATCCGATCAGGGGGACTGCCTGACAACCCCTGCACCAATCCCGACAATCTAAGTTATGTGATCACCATGACACCACAATCACTTGACTCGTGCGGAGTGATTGACAGATTGGCTGCAGGGGGACTAACAGGGTTGTCAGGCAGATCCCTAAACATATAATTCATAAAATCACTTAAAGTGGCACTGTCATGGCCGCATTCATTTTTTTTTAACCCTCTCCCGACTCCACTACATCTAATTGCCCCCCTAGTCACGCCCAAATGCCCCATGCCCCCCATATTACCTATTTTTTAATCTTTATTTTCTGCCCTATGCCTAAGTCCTGGGCTCTGCCATCTTTGTGTGGTCAGATGAAGTGGGATACTGCATCTGCCCACACTAGATAGTGCTATGAAATTCCCACGTATGTCCTGTTAAACACTTGGGCATTTGCTATTGTCCAAAATTTGGATGGGAATTTCGTCTATTCATTCGTCAGAAAGACGAATGAATGAAGAGAAATTTCAGACGAACAAACAAACACCAAATATTGGTGTTCGTTTGTTAGTTCGTTCAGTTTATTACAAGGTGGGAGCTACCAGCTTGCAGCTCCCTCCTTGTAACATGTAAAAAGAGAATCGTCAGGGAGCAGTGCTCCCTGCTACTTCCTAAGCCCCCCCCCCCCAATGTCCTCCCTCACTTAATGTCAATTCTGTGCATATTTTACATCTGTCATCTGACGACGCTATGCTCATCCCTCCCTCCCACTGTATTCTCTCCTTGTTGCAGCTGTTTCTTTTTTAATAAATCACTCCCATTTTCCCTCCTCCCTCCCTCTGTGCCTCCCCTCTCCCTCCTTACCAGGCCAGAGCGCGTGTATGCTCTCTTAGCCGGCAAAATGGTTCATTCACAGACTTCTCAATGAGAAACTTGTCATTGGACCGTGCAAAGCCACTGTGACGTTGGAGGGGGTGCGATAGTCAGTGCATGGTGCTTCACCCAGCACTGGTTTCAAGATAAGTTAAACACTACCTTTTAATAACTTACTTGGGGGGGCAACCTATCTATAACTGCCTAGTAGTGCATTTTGAGGTAAAACAACCTCAAATACTTAAAGGGTTACAGTAAAGAAACTATAAGCTATAAGCTGAGGCGTAACTAGAAACCACGGGACCACGGTGCAAAAATTGCCCTGTCCCTCCCAACCCCCCCTTAAGTCTACCTCCATACGTCGACCGTCTGTTTCCCATATGTTTCCCCTCACATATGCAGACAAACAGATACACATACAAACACGCATACATACAAACACACATATACAGAAACACAGACAGGCATACACACAGACAGACATACAGACAGACATACACACACACACATACATACAGACACACATACATACAGACAGACATACATACAAACACACACACACATACATACAGACACACAGACACACATACATACATACATACAAACACACATACACACACACACATACAGACACACGCAGACGTACACACACACAGACAGACATACATGCAGACAGACATACACACATACGGACAGACATACACACATACATACATGCAAACACACATACACATACAAACAGAGACATACACACACAGACATAGAGACAGACAGACACACACATACATACAGATACATACATACAAACACACACAGACACATATGTACAGACACAGACAGACACACACACATACATACAAACACACATACATACACACACATACAGACACACATACAGAGTAACATTCATACACACACATTCATACAGACTTACACACACACACACATACATACATACAAACACACAAATATACAGACATATACAGATATACAGAAGCATAGAAAGTGCTGCAGTGCCGCAGCACTGACTGGGCCCACTGGAAATTCATTGCCATCGGGTGGCCCTAACAGCATGGGCCATCCGATGGGCTCCTTCAATGCGGCCCCGGCGGTAATTCCGTGTGGGCCGAGACAGCAACACATGGGCGGCGACCACTGTGGTCGCAGGGGTCCGCATGGCGGCAAGGCCCCCTAGAGTGACGGGCTTAGTCGCACCTGCGAGCCCTGCGACCGCAGTAGTTCAGCCACTGGCTATAAGTCATTCCTTTCATGTTATAAAAGCTAAAAATTTTGCATGATAGAAAGTACACCCTGTTCCAAATTATTATGCAAATTCTATTTAAGTGTCACAAAGATTACATTTTTTGTTTTTAAGTTTAACTCATGGATGTCATTGTGTCTCAGGGCTCTTTTGATCACTGAAAACAATCTCGGACACCTGTGATAATTAAATTGCCAGGTGAGCCCAATTTAAGGAAAAACTACTAAAGGAGGGTGTTCCACATTATTAAGCAGAGCACCATTTTCATGCAATATGGGGAAGAAAAAGGATCTCTCTGCTGCTGAAAAGAGTGAAATAGTTCAATGCCTTGGACGAGGTATGAAAACATTAGATATTTCACGAAAACTTAAGAGTGATCATCGCACTATTAAGAGATTTGTGGCTGATTCAGAGCACAGACTGGTTCGTGCAGATATAGGTACATTGAGGAAGATTTCTGCAAGATCCATGCATCGGATCAAGAGAGCAGCTGCTAAAATACCATTACATAGCAGCAAACAGATATTTGAAGCTGCTGGTGCCCGACGGACATAAAGGTGTAGAGTCCTCCAGAGTCTTGCAACTGTGCATAAACCTTCTATTCTGCCACCACCAACCAATGCTCATAAGCAGAAACGGCTGCATAGGGCAGAAAAATATATGAAGACTAATTTTCAAACGGTCCTGTTCACTGATGAGTGCCGTGCAACCCTGGATGGTTCAGATGGATGGAGTAGTGGATGGTTGGTGGACGGCCACCCTGTTCCAACAAGGCTGCGACGTCAGCAAGGCGGTGGTGGAGTCTTGTTTTGGGCCGGAATCATGGGAAGAGAGCTTGTCGGCCCCTTTAGGGTCCCAGAAGGTGTAAAGATGACCTCTGCAAAGTATGTGGAGTTTCTGACTGACCACTTTCGTCCCTGGTACAGAAGGAAGAACTATGCTTTCCGTAACAAAATCATCTTCATGCATGACAATGCACCATCTCATGCTGCAAAGAATACCTCTGCATCAATGGCTGCTATGGGGATAAAAGGATAGAAAGTCATGGTGTGGCCTCCCCTGACCTCAATCCTATTGAGAACCTTTGGAGCATCCTCAAGCAAAGGATCTATGAGGGTGTGAGGCAGTTTACATCCAAACAGCAGCTCTGGGAGGCTATTCTGACATCTTGCAAACAAATACGAGCAGAAACTGTCCAAAAATTCATAGGTTCAATTGATGCAAGACTTGTGAAGCTGCTATCAAATAAGGAGTCCTATGTTAAAATTTAACGTGACCTGTTAAAATGTTTAAAAAGTTAAAATGTTGTATAAGTTTGATTGAAATAGCTTTTGTTTTCAGTAAATATGCTGCAAACACAACAAATGACAATTTTCAGTTCTTTACAACCTATAAAGTGTTTTGAAACTTACTGTGCGTAATAATTTGGAACAGTGCACAATACTGTTATCATTAGGAGGTTTGTTCAATAAAATTTGAATTGTACTCTTAATAGTTGATAATTATGCTGACTGTTATTTACACCAATTATTTAGGTAAATGAGAAAAATATCATTTGCATAATAATTTGGAACAGAGTGTAAAAATAAAAACTGGTTTAACAACTGTTAGAGGAATTTGCTCTTGGCACTATAGGGGTAACTTACAATTAGTGATGAAAATGCCAAATATGTTGTTTCCATCACTCTACATTCTTCTTAAGCGGTACTGTCACCTAACCCCTAAAAAATTAGTATTTCATAAAGATAGAATCTTTATGAAATGCCCATTTTCACTGTGTTGTAATTTCACTTTAATACAGGGACTACTTTGTCTCTGTATATTTCCTCTGCCTGATTTTCTTAGACTTTGAGTGGAGCTACAGTGTAAATCCCGACAGCCGTCACCAGTTCTCTATGGCAGGGGTAGGCAACCTTCGGCACTCCGTATAATGGGATCATCCATAAATCTGTGCTATACTCTCGCGCAAGCAGAAGAGGAGCAGATGAAGGTAAATTGCGGTGCCCACGAGGGACAGGTTCAGATAAGTAAATTTACCTTCCCCCCAGCCACTGGACCTGCTGTGGCGATTTCACTGTCAGAAGTCTCTGTGAATTCGATAAAGTCCCCAGACGATGACAGTGCAGTTTTGACTAAATAATAAGTAGAGATTGACCGATATTGATTTTTTAGAGCCGATAATCTGTGAGCTTTTAAGCAGATAGGTGATAACTTACCAATACTGATATTAACATTTACCGTTTTTAAAAAAGAAACAATTTCTACACAACTCTAATGTTTACTGAACGTGTTTATTTAATATTCTTTTTAGCAAATCTTTGTAGAATATTTAGTGTACCTCTCCCCTCCCTTCCCTATCCCTTAGTGTACCTCTCCCCTCCCTTCCCTGTACCTTAGTGTACCTTTCCCCTCCCTTCCTTGTTCATTAGTGCACCTCTCCCCTCCCTTCCCTGTCCCTTAGTGTACCTCTCCCCTCCCTTCCCTGTCCCTAAGTGGTCCTCTCCCCTCCTTTCTCTCCCTCCCTGTCTTTTAGTGTGTGTGTGTCCCTCCTTAGTGGTCCTCTCCTCTCCCTGGTGTTCCTCATTATCTCTCTTGTGATGTGGCTGAGCACAGCAGACCACAATACAGGAGCTTCTGATTCCTGAACACGGCCAGACTCTTAATGAGCACTTCCTGTCAGTCCGGCTGGGTACAGGAAACTGAAGCTCCTGTACTGCGCTCTGCTCTGCTCAACCATGCTACACTGAGTGACTGGTAATGGGGGAGCGCTATGCGCTTCGTTCCTGCCGGTCTCTTGATTCTTGCGCCTTCAGAGCCGTTGTGCCCTAAGACGGCCGCCTGTGGTATGAAATATTGGTATGAAAAAATCTGACACTGGATGTCCTCATGCAGAGTGTGTGGACGTCAAGCTTCAGTAACCGGACCAAAAGTCTGTTTCTATCCAGGAAGTGCCCCCCAGTGGCTGTCTCGGAAACAGCCACTGGAGACAGTTTCTCTGGAACTGCAGTGTTTAACATTGCAGCCCTAAGTGCAATAGGGGCACTGCACCCATACCACTTCAATGAGCCAAAGTGGTCTGGGTGCCTTTTGTGCCCCTTTAACAAGCATAGGTCAAAATAGTTGACTAATTAAAATTCTGTTTTATTGTTTAGCTATTTTAGTCAGAATTGTGAGATTTGGTTTTCAATTCACTGTTTAGTGAATAAACATGATTGTGTTTGCTCTCATTGAGGTATGTGACATGACATTAAGATATGGATTAAAGTGATATTACCAATGCAAAAGTGATACCAATGCATTAGTAATGAACGAGCAGATCTGTGGGTGCCTCGGGGAAATCCTGGTTCTAATTGAACTGTTTTAAAACAGTTTAACCAGTTTTTCCCCACAGACACCATACCCACTACATCCACATACATTAGCTAGACACTTTTACCCCTTAATGACACAGCTTCAAAAGCTTGACTTGCACATAATGACACAAGCTATTTTTGCATTTTTTGCTGTTTGCGTTCAACTGCAATTTGCATTTTACTAATTTATTGCACCAACATATATTATTTACCGTTTTTTTAAAGGAGAAATAGGGCTTTAATTTGATGTAACATATACATATATAAATTATTATTTATTATAAAAAAAATACAAACAGATGCAAAATAAAAGGAAAAATATTGTTTGTTTTTTTTACAGTTTTTGCAATAATAATGTGTGCATAATTAATGCAGGTTAAGGAAAGTAATTAAAAATAAATTAATTTAGTTGTTCTGATTTACAGAATATATGTGTCTAGGATTTTTGTTTGGTAGTTACAGGTCACAAATCACAAGGAGTAAAATAAACTTTTAATGTGGAGCGATTTCAGAATTTGGTATGTTTGTCTTGTAAGCTTAATAGCCATAAAAGAAAACAAAATTGCCACACAAAAGTATAGAGAAAAATGTACTC
This sequence comes from Pelobates cultripes, assembly GCA_933207985.1. Lineage (NCBI taxonomy): Eukaryota > Metazoa > Chordata > Amphibia > Anura > Pelobatidae > Pelobates > Pelobates cultripes. Next base: position 270,458,386 of record OW240912.1, read on the forward strand.
ATACTTACCGTCATTTTCTTTTCCTGGTCATAGGCCACGGCAGCACAACAATGGGTAGCTCCTCCCCTATCCCTAATTAGACAGGAACTAATTAAAATAATGGTACAAATACCCCCTCCTACCTCCTCCTCCCTCAGTCTAGTTAACAGCAATATCAATGGGTGGGATCTTTGAGCTGCCATGGCCTATGACCAGGAAAAGAAAATTATGGTAAGTATGAGTACATTTTTAGCTTTCCTGGCCATATCCATGGCAGCACAACAATGGGTAATACCCAAGCTAAAACCAAGGGAGGGAAAAGTAAAACTCAGACAAAATATTATATAATGCAAGTGTATTATCACAATCAACCACACGTGATGAACAATATACGAGGATAACTTAATTATTAGATGCAGAAAGAACCAATCTGCCAAATTCATCGTATTGACCAGCCTTTTCGTCTAAATGATAATGTCTGATAAACGTATTTGAAGATGACCAAGTGGCTGCTTTGCAAATCAGTTCTGTAGAAACCTTTGCAGCAGCTGCACAGGATGAGGAGAGAGAACGTGTAGAGTGTGCTTTTAAACCTTCAGGAATTCTTGCTTTAGATGCTTTATATGATTGGATAATAGTCGAAACTATCCATCTACTGATAGTGGCTTTAGAAGCTTGGAGGCCCTTCCTAGAGCCGTTAGGAATAACAAAAAGCCTTCTAGAACTACGCCATTCTGAGGATCTCTGTACATATATCTTGAGGCACCTCACTAAGTCGATAGCCTTCAAATCAGCGTCTGTTATTTGTTTCTTCTGAAAATAATGCTGGAAGTACTATCTCTTCATTTATATGGAACTCCGAAGTCACTTTAGAACGGAATTCTGGAACAGTTCTTAGGATGACTCTGTCTTTATGAAATATTGTAAAAGGTTCTTCAGCAGAAAGAGCCTGAATATCTGACACCCTTCTACCAGAGGCTAGGGCTACCAATAGAACTGTCTTGATAGTGAGAAGATGACAGGAAATTGATTCCAACGGTTCAAAAGGATCTGATTTAAGAGCCTTAAGGACCAGAGGGAGATCCCATGGAGGAGTAATAGACTTAATGAGGGGTTTGATTTTCAAGACTGCTGTCATAAATCTTGCTATGTCCGAGTCCAATGCCCATTTATGATCAGTTAAAGCAGAGAGGGCTGAAATATGGACTTTCAAGGTAGAAAATCTAAAATATCTGTGGTTGATGGATTCAGAATATCCAAAGGTCTTGAACTGGCCCATGAAGAGAATACATCCCAAATTCGATAATAAGTGGATGAAGTGTCTTGTACACTTGCTTGTAGAAGTGTCTCAATTACTGCTTGTGAAAACCCATTGTTCTTAAACCCTTCCCTTTCAAGTACCATGCCATCAGATGAAGGGATGCTGGGTTTGGATGAAGAATTGGACCCTGTTATAGCAGAAATGGAACAACTGGAAGACGCCACGGGTCTTTCTTGCATAGACTTAGTAGGAGAGGAAACCAAGGCCTGCATGGCCAAAAAGGGGCTATCAGAATCAACGATCCCTTCTCTTGTCTGAGTAGTGGAAAGATGAGAGGATTCGGAGGGAAGGCATATGCCAGGTCGAATTCCCAAATGCATCTCTTCCTATGGCTTGGGGATCTGGAATTCCTGAGAAGAAATTCTTTACCTTCCTGTTGTTGCTTGTTGCCATCAGATCTATTTGTGGAAGACCCCATTTTTGTGCAATCTGTAGGAATATTTCATTTGATAGACTCCACTCCCCTGGGTCTAATCTTACCCTGCTAAGAAAGTCGGCTACTGAATTCTGTATTCCTGGGAGATGTATTGCAGAGATGCCCCCCAAACTTACTTGTGCCCAGGACATCAGAGGTTTCATTATTTTCATCATTCTGCAACTCCTCATCCCTCCTTGATGATTTATATATGCGACCACCGTGGCATTGTCTGTCCTGATTTTGACCCACTTGTGGAGTAGAAGTTGTTGGAAGTGCTTCAGGGCCTTGAAAACTGCAAGAAGCTCTAGGAGATTCGAAGGTGTGTTGGAAGCCAGAAACAACCACTTCCCTTGGACATAGTTGTCCTGAAGATGGGCTCCCCAACCCCATTGACTGGCATCTGTGGTGATAATGGTCCATGGGATATTTCCTAGGGGAAAACCTCTGAAGAGATACTTCTTCTGTGTCCACCACTTCAAGGATTTTTGTACGTGCGGCGGGATACTTATAGGCTGAGACAGATTCCCCCCTTTGAATTGATAAAGGAAATTTCCTTGAAAAGGTCTCATACTCCATTGGGCCCATCTTGTTAGTCCTTGTCACGTATTCATCCACTTATAGAAATGTGGTTAATGACATTTACTGTCCACACAGGAAAAGTTGTGCCGAGCAGCAACCTAATCCACAGAAGGTTTAATGCTGAGCAGTAATTGTGCAAATGAAACCTGGTCTCATGTATTCATCCACTTATAGAAAAGTGGTTAATGACATTTACTGTCCACACAGGAAAAGTTGTGCCGAGCAGCAACCTAATCCACAGAAGGGTTAATGCTGAGCAGCAATTATGCAAATGAAACCTGGTAACTGACTTTGGGGTCAAAGGCCGGTTACAGCCTATCAGAAAGAAAGGAGGGGTATTTAGGCCCAGTTCTCAGCCTGCTCAGTGCCCTGTCGTGGTTTCCCTTGTGGTTGTCCGAGAGCGCGTTCCTGTTTATAGTTTTCTACCTGGTTTTTGACTTTGGCTTTGTTTATTGACTTCTCTATATTCTGGTATCCTGACTCCTGGCTTTCCTCATCGCTGTGTCCCTTTCTGTGTTCCCTGACCTCGGCTAGTATTTTTGACTATTCTTTGTACGTTAAATCCGGCCATTCTAAGGACCGGTAATACGTTACTTATTTGTCATCCGTGCTGTACAGTTCTACGTGCTGGATCAAACAGTAATCCTGACATTACGACATGGCCATAGATCCTGTAGAACTGTGTCAGCACATAGCTGCTTGCGAGAGGAAATTAGAGGAGAATGATCACCGCATGGATCAATTCACTCAGGCTTTAAGTACGCTTCTCGCTAGAACGGAGCATCTGCAGCCTGCAGCGTCTCCTCCTATAGCACCTCTACCCTGTGTACCTCCACCCACTGTTAATAGGACTCCTAGCATCTCCTTATCACCATCCCTACAGTTTGATGGCAATATCCAGGAATGCAGGGGTTTTCTTAATCAGGTGGAGTACCATTTTGAGGCCTCACCAGGGTCATTCCCCACGGACAGAGCAAGAATTGGTTATCTAATGAATCAATTAAAGGGCAAGGCCCTTGCCTGGGCTAATCCATTGTGGGAGAGTAATCGGAGCATAGCTCATAATTACCAGGAATTCCTTGCCGAATTCAAGCTCACGTTTGAGCCATTGGGTAGAGAGGATGACGCCTCCACTGCCCTAATGCACATCAGACAAGGTAACCGGTCTATCTCGGATTATGCTATTGAATTCCGTACCTTAGCTTCCGAGGTAGACTGGACTAACAATGGGTTAATCTCAGCATTCAAAAAGGGTCTCTCAGAGACTATACTAGAAGAGATAGCCGCTAAAGAATTACCTAAGAGTCTTAACGAATTTATTACATTTGTCATGCATATTGATAATAGGTTAAGACTCAGAGAAGTCACCAGAAGCAAGACCAGACGTACGGCTATGTCCCTAGCACCTCAATTCTCTAAACCTGTTTTGTCTAACCTCCCTGTACAGTCCGAACCCGAACCTATGCAGTTGGGGGTCACTAGACTGTCAGAGGCCGAAAAACAGTATAGGAGAAGGGAGGGGTTATGCCTATATTGCGGTAGAAAGGGACATATGATAACTAATTGTCCAGTGCGTCCGGAAAACTTCCGCACCTAAGAACCTTAAGGGGACAGATCTTAGGTGTGATGGAGTTGTCCTCTAACAAAAACAAAAGTAGATTCCTCCTTGAGGTATCTATTTCCCTTGATAACAAGAAGTTTTCTTGCAGTGCCCTAATGGACTCAGGTGCTGCTGGAAATTTTATTGATGTCCAGTTTATTAGGGGTAATGAGATACCGGTCAGGGAGAGACCTACGCCGCTAGCTGTAGAGGCTATTGATGGTGGACCACTCACACAACCGCTTATAACCCACGAAACTGTCCCTATTATGATCTCCATTGGGGCCTCCCATAGGGAGGAGATGACGTTTCAGGTTATTACTTCTCTATCATGTCCTATCATATTAGGGTTTCCGTGGCTGAGTAAGCACAATCCCTATATTGACTGGGCTAATGGGGAGATATTAGAATGGGGTAAAGAGTGTATGGGGAGATGTATAAAACCAGTACTAAAGAGATTGGATACTATTGACCTTCCCACTACCACTCCCCAAACTCCTGGAGTTCCCATACAATACCGAGAACTTCAGGAGGTGTTTAACAAGGCTCAATCTGATGTATTGCCTCCCCACAGAGCATATGACTGTGCCATTAACCTGTTTCCAGGCGCTATGCCACCTAAGGGGGCAGTTTATGCCTTATCTCCCCAGGAGAGTAAAATAATGGAGGAATACATCAAAGAATCCTTGAGCAAAGGGCACATAAGAAAGTCATCCTCACCAGCTGGTGTAGGATTCTTTTTTGTTGAGAAAAAGGGTGGTGAGTTACGCCCTTGCATAGACTACAGGGCACTTAATAAAATCACTGTAAAAAATGCATACCCTATCCCACTCATTTCCGAATTGTTCGATAGACTTCAGGGAGCTAAAGTATTTACTAAGCTTGACCTTAGGAGCGCTTACAATTTGGTTAGAATTAAAGAGAATCATGAGTGGAAGACGGCATTTAATACCCGTAGTGGACACTATGAATATCTGGTAATGCCATTTGGGTTATGCAGGGGCGTACCTAGAGCATTTGGCACCCGGGGCGGATCCTGTGCTTGGCACCCTCCCCCGCCCCCACCCAAAAAAAAAAAAAACCTGTAAAAAATGTTAAAGGTTTTCTTTAATTAATCCACACTCCTTAATGAAACCATACCCCTTAATTAATCCACACTAATTCATCCACACACCCTTAATCCACCCCCCTTTAATTTGATACACACCCTTAATTAATCCACACTAATTAATCCGCCCCCTTAATTAACCACTCCCCCATAATTAATCCACCCCATAATTAATCCACACTAATTAATCAACCCCCCATAATTAATCCATCCCCCTTAATTAATACAAGCCACTTAATTAATACACCCCCATAATTAATCCACCCCCCCTTAATTAATCCACTACCCATAATTAATTCCCCCCTTAATTAATTCACCCTCTATAATTAATATACACCACCCCCATAATTAATACACCCCCATAATTAATATACACCCCCCATAATTAATACTCCCCCATAATTAATACACC